>JARQOC010000003.1:727695541-727707949 GCA_033576535.1 Allobates femoralis | reverse complement strand
CATCTCTTCAGAACATGTTACGGAGAGAAGGTGGGTGAGGGAAGTGACCAGCTAACTAATGTATAGAAATCCATAGGCTGGACAGTAGGGATGAGTGAACTTGAGTTTTAGGTTCAGACTTTGTACCAAACACAGACTTTTAAAAAATATTCAGTGTTCAGGATCAGATTTCAGGTGCTTTATGTACTCAAATCACTGCAGCGAGTATCACTGTGCTCAGGTACACTTGGTCCTCGGCCCAGTGTGAGCCGCTTGCAGTGTTTGCTAATGCTTGCACTGGGGGTAAAATCAGCGTTATCTGATTTAGTGTGTAAAAAAAAATGAAAAGTGTTTTGCTTATGTCTTACCATATGTGGGCGGAGATCCGAACTGCCCATTCAGTGACTTCCAATGAGGTTCAACTTTGGATCCAGAACAGAACTTTATGAAAAGTCTGTCTGAACCTGTAGAACCCCAATTTCCACAGGTCTGCTCTTCCCTACAGGAGAGAGCTGACTGACATGTAAGAAGTGAATCTGTCTCATGAAACGTAACTACTGCAAATACTTGTCCAGGGTCTGGAGACCAAGGTCCATGGAAATGAGCTCTTCTCTATAAAAGATAAAAGATCTCCTTGCATCAGAATGAAAGCAGATAGAAGAAGCAAGTCAGTTGCAAACTTGCTTATTTTTATACAGTTTAAATAATGAAAGCAATTTAAGAACTTTAATAATTATATTGCTTATCCAATAAATTATTATTATATCCCTCCTTTTTCCTATCCTTTTGGTCAAATCTAATATCTAAAGTTTTTGGCAATTGAGTTATTGGTTCAGTTCTAATACGTGTGAGAATGCATTTTATTCGGTCCTGAAGGGTCATTGTTGGTTTATTACTATAATAATGTATCAGCCTTTATGTGCATATAAATTAAATTCATACAATGTGTGTAGATATGTCTTGTCATTTCAGATTTTCTACGGATCTTGTTGTTTTAGGCTTTTGTTATTTTATTCCATTACTAAAAATAAAACCTTGTTGCCAAAATAGTTTACATTTTCTGAAAATCAATAGTTGTGCTAGTCATTGCTATTAATGCTAATAATGATGAGTTGTCGTGTGTATCTGGATTCTGAAGTTCTCTAATTAGTAAGTGTACTATATATTTTATATCTATAAAGTTAACATTTTTAAAGTGTGTAATTGTTCTATGGGGCTTGGCAATGAGTAAACATAGTTTTGAGTAAAAATGGTTTTCCAGCCTCCGAAAATTAATTAAAAACACCAATATTTGTTGTAAAATAAGTGCTCATTCAGATGTCTGGGGTCTTTTTAGTTACGGTATTCTATACAGGTTTATCACAAGTAGGACATGTAACCATTCTAGTCTTTCCGGCTGTTCACATGTTCATGTTGTTTGCAGACCAAGTTTTATTCAAATAAAATTAGTATTTTTCTTATCGTAGTCATGGAGCAAACTCACTCAAGTCAATGAGACCATGCAAAACTCAGCGCACTCGTGGCATCCTACTTGCATTTTAGTACTGTTTTTCACTTACAGCTTAATAGAAGAAGCATAAAGGGGAATCTGTCAGCAGCATGAGATGTATTAGTGTATTAGTGTATTGGTGTATTGGATGCATCAGTTATGATAGTCACAGTTTCCCTAGAAGCAGATCTAGCAGAGCTCAATTGTTGAGCTGTGTATAATCTGTCCACACCACAGCTCTATATGTATATTGTATAGTGCTCGGAAGAGCTGCACCTCCACGGAATAAAATGATTCCTTTATTATAAAGTCACATAAAATCCAAAGTCCATTGTGAGTAGAACTAGCATTAAAAAGAAAAAAATGATTAGAGATGGGCGAACCTGCAGATGTTCGATATTGTCGGGTCCAGCCAGACTTAAAAAAAAAAGTCAGGGTTCGCGACCAGACTTGGCCCAAACCCCATATAAATCTGGGGATCCAAACTTTAGTAGTATAACATGGTGGCAGTAAGGACTAGAGGGGGCTGTAAAAGGAAGCAAAATGGCAATTAAAGCAGGAGAGTCATACCAGTCACTGCAGTCACGCTACTTCCGGCTCCACTCATTAAGCCTCATGCATATTCACTACATCCCCCGCCCACCCTTTGTGACAAATCTGTGATTGGTTGTTGAAGTTAGGCTATGCCCCACCCTCTATGATGGCATTTGTGATTGGGTGTTGCAGTCAGGCTATGCTTCACCCTCTGTGACGGCGTCTGTGATTGGTTGTTGCAGTAAGGTTATGCCTCACCCTCTGTGATGGCTGCTGTGATTTGTTGCCACACACATTAGTGTACGGCACGCAAGCTGTCATCATATTAGTGTAAAAATAAATAATTGAGACAATGGAGTGTGGTCACCCATATATTTGACACACAGTGCTAATAGAGCATATGGCTGTGGGCTGCAACCCCCAACAGTGTACATTATGTTGGCTGGGTATCACCATTTTTATTGCGGTGAGCTGGTTTTTCCTTTTTTATTGTGTATACTGTCTGGTGACAGAGATCTGCTAATCAGTGATGAGGAAGTGGTTGGACTCCCCTGAACATGACGAAACGTCCTGTAATGATAAGCTCCTGCTGATAAAATGTTGTTGTTTGGAAACAGCAAAACACAGCCCAGTAAGTCACATATCACTGTAAGGGAGTCTGCTTCTACATTATGGTGCTCCCAAATTACATGGCAAAGCTCACTGACAGATTTTCTGTAAGAATTTTCTTTTTTTTGTTTACACTAAAAAGTAATGAAAGAATGATGGTAAAAACCAACACACCTAGCAAACATCGTTGGAAATCTGATTCAAAACACAGATGGAAATCAGTCTTTTCTTTTGTGTAGGAGAAAAATCATTCTCATGTAAATGAGGCCTTACAAAATCAGTAGGACTGAAGTAAATTCCCTGTAGCTCCAGTCTTGCACATACTCTTCAATTCCTTGGTCCCCCACTGATTATTGAAGCTGTTCCATCAATAACATGTCATTTCGATGAACCGCTATTGCAGCCCAATCACTAATTGTAGTGTGACAGTGAGGTTGACACGTCCTTGAATTAATCAATAGATTAATGGCAATGACTATAAGGTACTTGTAATCATTTGTCCATGTTTTCTACTTCTTTCAGATACCACGACCAACAGGATGTCACTAGTAACTTTCTCGGAGCAATGTGGTTAATTTCTATCACTTTTCTATCAATTGGATATGGTGACATGGTACCAAACACGTACTGTGGAAAAGGAGTGTGCTTACTCACAGGAATTATGGTAAGAAGACATTTAATCGCTATGACTTTTCTTGAACTTCTTTGAACATTGATGAAACTTTGATGAATGAGGTTGGTTCTCTTTCCCCGTATAGTTGTTGTAACGCATGGCATTGAATTGCTGAACACCGCTGAAAATAACCTTGTGCCTAATGGAACATGGCATGTTATGTTCTCTTTTGTAAGCATAGTGTTAATACTGTAGTGTTTTATAGTTGTATGAGTATCTTATAGCACCTATAGATTACAGCTTAAACAACCACTTTTTGGAATATTTTTTAAGACAGTGACTCCAGGATCTACTTTTTTTGAGCATTATACCAAGCTATAGCTTCATTTTAATAGGTAGATGTTTGTTGCTAAGGCCATTAACTAGAGATGAGCAACCCCATGGATGTTCAGGCTCTGTAGGTTCAGCTGGACTTTAGACAAAGTTCTGTTCTTGACCCAACTTGACTCGAACCTAGTTGGAAGCCACTGATTGGACAGTTCGGCTCTCCACCCAAATACAGCCAGCCATAAGCAAAGCACTTCTGGGGGAGGGAGGATGATGTTTTTCTCATATTTATTTTTGTATTCACTACACTTGATAACTCATATTTTACCCCCAGTACGAACCATTCAAACACTGCAAGTGGCTTGCACTGCACTGAGCACCTTATGTACCCAAGCATAGCGATGTTCACTCCAGTGGTTTGCATACATAAAGCATCCAAATTCTAACCCTGATTTTTTTGTGTATGTGTATGGCGCAAACACAGAACTTTAAAGTTCCGATCCGCTCATCTCTACCCTACACATTATTTTGGGATCATTCTCATGTTTCAAAACCTGTTGTTGTTTATGTCCAGTTTGTTAAACTCAAACATCACTTATTGGTTGCCAATTCTGCAAACAAAAATCATCAAGTGAATCAGATAAAAGCTTCATATACATGTAATGGGGCGTGGTGCAGATGTCCGTGTATGTACCATGGCTATTCTGCTTCTGCTATTTTGGATTTAACATTTGCAATGCAGAAGGAAGTCAAAACAAAATTTGTTATAAAAAAATCCACATGGCACATTTATTCTGCAGATGTGTTCCCAATTTCTTTTTACTAATTTGCAGCAAAATCTGAATATATCACACATCTATCCTTACTCCAAAGCTATGGTCACATAACCATATTTTCTTCATCTGAGAAAAACGCTCCAATTATGCTAATCAGACTCTGATCAGATTCTGATCCAAGTTTCATCAATAGTTTGATCAGAGTGGGATCTGTTTTTCTCAGATGGGGAGAGGAATACATTTCTCCATCTTCTCCATCCTACCTGTCCATGAAAATCAGACTGCACTTTGATGTCATCCCAAAAACTTGAATGGCCAAGTGCGATCTGTATTACGGAGGCAAATCGTGCTTGCTGCAATATTTTACATTGGACCACTTGGACCAAGGAAAAAATTGCAAATTTACATTTATCTGAACGCAACCCAAGATTTTGTCTAATCGCACTCGGACTGCTCATAACTACCGTATTTTTCCTTTTATAAGACGCACTTTTTTTCCTCCAAGTTTTGGAGGAAAGTGGGGGTGCGTCTTATAAAAGGAATATAACATTCTAGCATCCTCAGTTGCTTGGGAGGGGGGGACAGCAGTGAAGTGGGGACAGAAGTGACAGGGAATGGTCCCTGCTGAAGAATCAGGCGGCAGGAGCACCACGTGTCCCCGGCTCATTATCTACTTAGATATTCACTTCACTGGCTCCCAGTCTCCACCCACCTCTCTGCACTGAAGACAGCATGAGAGGTGAGAGCACAGGGAGCATGAGAAGCTGCTTAGCCGGCACACATGGTCTTTCTCCAGCTTCCTGCAGTGGCTGGGGAGACTGTGTGCTGGAGATAGTGAGAACGGAGGAGGGGGGCACAGCTGCTGTAAGTGAATCAGCACTGAGCTTTGTGCTGATTCACTGCCATGTAGTCAGGGGCAGAGCAGGGAGATCGGTACCTTATCACAGTGTGGTGCCTCCCTCTGCTCTCTGTAATGTGTCCTGCTGAGCCCTGCACAGTGCAGAAATCCAGGAAGCTCGGTCTGCAGTTGAGGAGCTTCTGTGTATGGAGAGCAGGGCTGGAGCCTGCATAACACCAGTGTACAGCTCCTGTATCTACATCCTGCATCTACAGATCAAGCTCTGCTGTAGTGACTTGTAATTAGGAGACAGGGCTGGAGCATCATATTTCAGCACAGTGTATAGACCCCCTCCCTGGCCCTCCCTCATACAGTACATCACATCAGAACTTGATCTGCAGACTATCGTCACTTCCTTGATTTCAGCAGGGTGATGGCAAAGCAGGATACATTAAAGTGAGTGCACATGTATATGTAACATAACCACTGATAAAGTTAACACTGCCAATACTGTGCTTAACTAGAACTTCAAGCATGCTATAGGATCTACAGTACATGCTGGGAGTTATAGTTCTTAAAGGGGTTGCCACTACATGAACAAATCCCATCTCATTCACCTTTTTGGCCCTTGTATAATTAAGGCTGCCTTCACACTTGTGTCCCCCTCTGCGGCGTCCTGCGGAGGGGGACCGCAAGCTGAGCGAAGGCACTGCAAGTCCCTATGTTTAACATGGGGACGTGGGTGCCTGCACTCGGGTGCAGATTGGCGTGCGCACCCATTCACTGCAATGTATGATTTGTACGCAGGCGGATGCATGCGCACAAATCATACAGTCTCGTCCGCACTAGGAACACATGTCGCATTCAGGGTGTGGACGAGAGTGTGTGATTTGTGCACAAGTATACGCATGCGTACAAATCATACATGGCGGTGAATGGGTGCCATGCCAATCTGCCCCTGAGCGCAGGCACTCGCATCCCCATGTTAAACATAGGGACTTGCGGTGCCTGCACTCAGCTTACGGTCCCCCTCCACAGGAAGCAGCGGAGGGGAACGCTAGTGTGAAGCCAGCCTAAAAAAGAACATACCCACGATGCTGCAGCGGTTCCAACATTGTCAGAAGTTGCATAGTCATCTCCCATGTGACATTGATATGAGACTCAGCCCTCCGACCAGTCAGTGCTGGCGTCTGTCTCCCCGCCATCAGACACTGGAGCAAGAAGTCATTGGTGTTGCTCACATGCTGCTCCTGCATCCAAAGGAGACAGATGCCAGCGCTGACTGGTCGCCTGACTGTCATATCAAAGTCATTTTTTGCTTCAAATATTTTTTTCCCTATTTTCCACCTCTAAAATCTGGGTGCGTCTTATAATCCGGTGCGTCTTATAAAGCGAAAAATACGGTATATATCACAGCTTCGTGCAAGTTTTCAGTTGGCTTTCTAATAATTCCATAATTAACTATTTTGGTTGTATCAATGTGGAGGGATTAAGCTTTAGAATATATTTCTAGCTATGTAGTGTTTAGAGAAGGATTTTTAAGTTAGGGTTGGTTTCACACTTGCATTTGTTTGTCTTACATGCTTATCTGTCCAAATCCTGAAGCATCCTGATCTGGAATGTGTGCCTATACTTAAAATGGGTCCACAGGTGCATGCTGTGTCATCAAGATTCAGCCTGATCCTACCACATCAGTTTTTTTGTCACCCTCACTGACCACATGACGTTGTGTTTTTGGAACCAAACTAATATCCTGATGCTTCCGGATGCATCGGCAAATAGTATCGGGTCCATTGGTGGACGGATCCGGAAGATGCAAATCTGTCCAATTAGATCCGTTTTACCTCACTGAGCATGCCCAGACTCCATTTCGTGCACCTCACAACACATGTCCAGGTTTCTCGTCTCTTTCTCCTCCTGCCTAATGGTTCCTCCTGACTCCCGAGGTCCGGATCAGACATCCGACACCTGCAGTGACATCAGTTGGCAGATACAAGGCCAGATGCAGATGCTCCTGTTTTGAGCCTGATCTGGCAGTACTGCAAGTGTGAAACCACCCTTAAATTGTATTTTAACCGATTTGAAACAGATACATTTATCAATACTGCCAAAGAGGAGTTATTAAAAGGAGCACTAAATGCAAAGTATTCATCATGTAAAAAATTCTATAAAATAGTGGGTTCCTTTAAAGAAATGTAAAGAATATCAGACGTGGAATAAAATGTTGAATGAGGACGGACGTTTTACTGCATATTGTATTTGTAATCTTATTGAAAAATACTAATCAATCTTGCCTCCTATGATAGCAGTTTTGTTTTTCATCTCCATGCTGGTATTATTATCTTTGGGTTTAGTGCTTTAGAAATATATAGTATTATTGACAGATATAAGATCAGTCAATTAGCATTTTAGGAAAATTAACAATGTACCTGTTAAATAGTACATGACGTGCATTAGTGCGAGACCATGTGGATTATGTAGCTGCCACCACCCACTGCATGAATGTGCCCATACATCATTCACTGACAGCTGCCAAATAGCAGCTGTGAGAGTAACTTACCGTACTTCATTTTATACTCAGTGTATTCCAGCAATTCAGGGTTGGAAGTAGTTTCAGACATATTGATTGTCAGTCTTTACAAATCAAACAGCATGGAAATATTATAGTCAGCTACGAATAAAGCATTAAGAAAAGAGACTGCATACCATGGTGTAAAGTTCACTGCATACTAGTGATGATCGAGCACCAAACAGCTCGAGTGCTCATAACTCAAATCAAGCAGCTCTAACATTCGGACGGGCTCGATTCTAGTAGCTAGTATAATGGAAGTCAGTATGAAACTCAAATATTTTTGCAGCAGAGGAGGGCTCGGTAGAGCTGTGGGGCAGGAAAATCAAGTGAGAAAAACACACACAGGAAAAAAAAAGGTTTAGTTGAATAAAAACTTCCCCTAAACTATGCCTCATTCACCAATATATTATCAAAAATGTTCCCTTGAAGTTCTGTCATAGAACATGGTTCACAAATCCTCAGTTCCTTGTGACCATGAATTTCTGTACTTCTGTACTGTATTCGCAGATTGTAGATTACAACGGAACTTCATGGGAACATTTTTGAAAATATATTGGTGAGCCAAAGTCTTTATTCAATAAACCATTTTTTCCTGTGGGTGTGTTTTTTTTTTCTTTTCACTTACTGGGTTAGTAATGGGGGCATCTGATAGAGCCCTCTCTGTTATTAACCCCTGGAGTTGATGCTTTCTGACATTACACAGCTAACATCAACCACCAATAATATTACCCAGATTGCTATCACACTTAGGCGGCCGTCACACGCTGCAATATCTTAAACGATATCGTTTAAGCGATCTGCTTTTTGATCGCTTAAGCGATATCGTTTGTGCATCGTTACGTGCGATCAAGCGATTTTACAATGTAAAATCGCTTGATCGTGACATCGCAGATATGAGAGCAGGAGCTCATATCTAGCGATGAACGATTTAGCAATCTGCTTCATCGTGGTGTGTGACATCACGATGAACGATCTCCCAGCGGCAGAGCCTATGCTGGGAGATGGTAACTATGGTACACGTCGGGTTACTAAGCGCCGCGCGGCGCCTAGTAACCCGATGTGTACCATAGTTACCAGCGATCTCGCTGGCCAACATCGCTGGTGAGTCTGTCTGTGTGACATCTCACCAGCGATGTGAGCGATATTGTTAGTGATCGCGCGTGCACGTGATCGCTTACAATATCGCTCACAACATTGAAGCGTCTGACGGCCGCCTTAGATTAACCGGAAGATCTGGGCTACGCGCCTGAATTGCCCATCTAAGTCAATGCCCCTATTTTAGGATGGCTGCAGACTGGTATATTTAGGCTGGGAAAGGCCAATGGTTAATAGGCCTTCCCAGCCTGATTATAACAGCCGTCAGCTGTCTGCTTTACTTTGGCTGGTAAATCAAAAATAAGGGGGACCCACTCCATTTTTTTGTATTTATTTATTTACTAGCTTTAGAGCCCAGCATTGCACGGGCATGATGCCCATATATTGTCATAGCTCTGCCCTTCCTGTAGCCTCGCCCGTTCATAGCTCTGCCCACACAGACCCACACCTTTGTAGCTGCACCCCTCCCAGTAGCCCTACCCTTCATAGCCCCGCCCCTCCACTTAGTCTGCCCCCACATATCCACACCCCTCCACATACCCCTGCCCTGGGACTAAGTGGTGGGGGTAGTGCTACCAGGAGGGGGTGGGCTATGTGGGGGGGCAGGGCTACTGTAGGGGGCTGAGCTATGATACACACACAGATTCACTCAGCATTATATATATATACTAGTAAAAAGGCCCGATGCAAATGCATCGGGAGTGTGGTGACATCAAGATGGGGGCAGGCTGTTTGGCACTGGGGGCAGCAGCTGTCACTTCACCCTGTGCTGTCTGTCCCCTGCGTGGTGATTTTTGTCCATCGGTGTCTGCCCCCCCTCCTCTTTGCTTTGTGTAATGTGGCGGGAGAGGATGGTGGCATGAGGAACTGGCGCAGTTCCTTGTTCAGCCTGGCGCAGGGTGAGTGAGCAGTGTGTGTGAGTGGGGGCATGTGGGGGAGGTGAGAGGGGTAAGCAGGGGCAGTGTGGGGAGTGAGGGCATACGGGGGTAAGAGGGGTCAGCAGGGGCAGTGTGGGGGTAAGCAGGGGCAGTGTGGATGAGTGGTGGGAGTGAGTGGGGGCATGTGGGGGGATAAGAGGGGTGAGCTGGGGCAGTGCGGGTGAGTGGGGGGGGGATATGCAAGGGGAGTGTGGGTGAGTGGGGGCAGTGTGGATGAGTAGGGGGGAAGCAGGGGCAGTGTGGGGAGTGAGTGAGGGCATACGGGGAGTAAGAGGGGTGAGCAGGGGCAGTGTGAGTGAGTGGGGGGTAAGCAGGGGCAGTGTGGGTGATTGGGGGGGCTATGCAGGTGAGAGGGGTAAGCAGGGACAGAGTGGGGGCATGAGCAGGGGCAGTGTGGGGAGTGAGGGCATGTGGGAGGGTAAGAGGGGTGAGCTGGGGCAGTGCGGGGTGAGCGGGGGGGATATGCAGGGGGAGGTGAGAGGGGTAAGCAGGGACAGAGTGGGGGCATGAGCAGGGGCAGTGTGGGTAGTGAGGGCATGTGGGGGGGTAAGAGGGGTGAGCTGGGGCAGTGCGGGTGAGTGGGGGGGGATATGCAGGGGGAGTGTGGGTGAGTGGGGGCAGTGTGGGTGAGTAGGGGGTAAGCAGGGGCAGTGTGGGGAGTGAGTGAGGGCATACGGGGGGTAAGAGGGGTGAGCAGGGGCAGTGTGAGTGAGTGGGGGGTAAGCAGGGGCAGTGTGGGTGATTGGGGGGGCTATGCAGGGGCAGTGTGGGTGAGTGGGGGCAGTGTGGGTGAGTAGGGGTAAGCAGGGGCAGTGTGGGGAGTGAGGGCATATGGGGGGTAAGAGGGGTGAGTAGGGGCAGTGTGTGTGAGTGGGGGGTAAGCAGGGGAAGTGTGGGTGATTGGGGGGGAAAGCAGGGGCAGTGTGGGTAGGTGGGGGGGCTAAGCAGGGGCAGTGTGGGTGAGTGGGGGCCGTGTGGGTGAGTAGGGGGGTAATCAGGGGCAATGTGGGGAGTGAGTGAGGGAATACGGGGGTAAGAGGGGTGAGCAGGGGCAATGTGGGGAGTAAGGGCATACGGGGGTAAGAGGGGTGAGGAGGGGCAGTGTGGGGGTAAGCAGGGGCAGTGTGGGTGAGTGGGGGGCTAAGCAGGGGTGGTGTAGGTGAGTGGGGGTAGTGTGGGTGAGTAGGGGGGTGAGCAGGGGCAGTGTGGGGAGTGAGGGCATATGGGGGTAAGAGGGGTGAGCAGGGGCAGTGCGGGTGAGCGGGGGGGATATGCAGGGGGAGGTGAGAGGGGTAAGCAGGGACAGAGTGGGGGCATGAGCAGGGGCAGTGTGGGTAGTGAGGGCATGTGGGGGGGTAAGAGGGGTGAGCTGGGGCAGTGCGGGTGAGTGGGGGGGGATATGCAGGGGGAGTGTGGGTGAGTGGGGGCAGTGTGGGTGAGTAGGGGGTAAGCAGGGGCAGTCTGGGGAGTGAGTGAGGGCATACGGGGGGTAAGAGGGGTGAGCAGGGGCAGTGTGAGTGAGTGGGGGGTAAGCAGGGGCAGTGTGGGTGATTGGGGGGGCTATGCAGGGGCAGTGTGGGTGAGTGGGGGCAGTGTGGGTGAGTAGGGGTAAGCAGGGGCAGTGTGGGGAGTGAGGGCATATGGGGGGTAAGAGGGGTGAGTAGGGGCAGTGTGTGTGAGTGGGGGGTAAGCAGGGGAAGTGTGGGTGATTGGGGGGGAAAGCAGGGGCAGTGTGGGTAGGTGGGGGGGCTAAGCAGGGGCAGTGTGGGTGAGTGGGGGCCGTGTGGGTGAGTAGGGGGGTAATCAGGGGCAATGTGGGGAGTGAGTGAGGGAATACGGGGGTAAGAGGGGTGAGCAGGGGCAATGTGGGGAGTAAGGGCATACGGGGGTAAGAGGGGTGAGGAGGGGCAGTGTGGGGGTAAGCAGGGGCAGTGTGGGTGAGTGGGGGGCTAAGCAGGGGTGGTGTAGGTGAGTGGGGGTAGTGTGGGTGAGTAGGGGGGTGAGCAGGGGCAGTGTGGGGAGTGAGGGCATATGGGGGTAAGAGGGGTGAGCAGGGGCAGTGTGAGGGTAATTAGGGGCAGTGTGTTTGAGTAGGGGTAATTAGGAGCATGAGAAGGGCAGTAGGGAGTGATTAGGAGTAGGGGGTGATTAGCTGTTGGGTGCATGGTCGAGCACAGCCCCGCATTTTTCTCCTGGGAGCATGAAGGAGGAAAAATGAATGGGGTGAGGGAGGCGGAGTTTTACATAGGGGCGTGACCGAGAGACACTGGCCTTATGTGGTGGGAGTGTCCTCGGTCACACCCATTATAACGGGCTTTGTTAGCTCCGCCCCACGCTGTCATGGAATGTCGGGTAAGCGGCGGGAGGATGTGGCGGGGGATCGAGAGGAAGTTGCGGGGGAGCGGCGGGCGGTTTGTGGAGCGGGGGTATGTGGTGTTGGCGGCAGCATGTTTGCACTTCCGGCCAGTGTCGGCGGCTCGCGATGGCGCTTGTGCGCCATCGCTCACAGCACGTGGTAGCGGCACAGTAGCCGGAAGCGCAAAAACTGCTGATTATGTATATAAATAGAAAGATTTATTATATTAAAACAGAAATAAACACTGTTTAGCCTGGTTTAATCTACTAATTAAATCATTTT
>JARQOC010000003.1:727668687-727688603 GCA_033576535.1 Allobates femoralis | reverse complement strand
AGGACTGTATTTTAATCTTTGCATACTTTGCATACTTTGGCACTAAATACATACACTATGTGCTATCTCCACAATTTATTCCACTGACGTGGAACTTACTGCATGCAATGGCAGTAATTGTCACAATCTGGGCACTTTATTAAGCTACTTTGGCACTGTTAGCTACTATTGTAGCAAAATTTGTAAGCATTTCATGACTAGGACACGTACAGTGGCATGGAAACGTTTGGGCACTCCTCGTGAAAATTACAATTTTTGTGAATAGTAAAGCAAGTTGAAGATTAAATGAGCTCTAGATGACATCAAGTTAAAAATGACACATTTCCTTGGTATTCAGGCAGAAAATAAAATATTACTATTTTCATCTTTAACATTTTACAAATTACAAAAAAGAAAATGTGCCAATGCAAAGTACAGGCACGCTGAATGGTTAGTACCTAGTAGAACCCTCTTTTGCAAGTATGACAGCTTATATACTCCTTTTGTAGCCAGCCAAAAGTCTTTCAATTCTTGTTTAAGAGATTTCATCCATTCTTCCTTGGAAAAGTCTTCCAGTTCTGTGAGATTCCTGTGTTGTCTTGTATGCACTGCTTTTTCAGGTCTAGCCACAGATTTTCAGTGATGTTCAGAACAGGGAACTGAGGGCCATTGTAAAACCTCCAGCTTGCACCTTTAGATGTAGTGTATAGGGATGGGCGAATCTACTCGCTAGGACTCGTTACTCGGCGAGTAGTAAGGGACTCGCAGGACTCGGTACTCTGCGAGTTTCCCAGTGATTACTCGCACGAGTCCAATGCAAATCAATATCAATCCTAGTTTTGTCAGAAACGCTGACAAAACTAGGATTGCCATTGTTTGCATTAGACTCGTGCGAGTAATCACTGGCTACTGTGCCAGTGATAGCAGGGAAACTCGCAGATAACTGCTGTTTCTTTGCGAGCCGAGTCCAGCTGTCTTCTCTGTGCAGCTCCAGGGTCCTAGAGCCCGCCTGCTGCCTGATGTAGCAGTGCTGAGATTGTTCTCAGTCTGCTCATTCCCTGTGTACAGACATGAATGTCTGTGCACAGAGATGATGTAGCAGAGCTGAGATTGTTCTCAGTCTGCTCATTCCCTGTGTACAGACATGAATGTCTGTGCACAGAGATGATGTAGCAGAGCTGAGATTGTTCTCAGTCTGCTTATTCCCTGTGCATAGACATCTATATTTATGCACAGGGGATGTAGCAGAGAGGACATCGCGTTTTGGACTGCGTCGGTCGGAAGAGGATTTTTTTAATTAAAGGGAACCAACCACCTCGGATGACCCTCATACACTGTTAATATGTGCCCCTGCAGCCTAGTAACCCATTAGCAGCACTGTTTTTGTGTGAAAAGTGGCTGCAGTAGAAGTGAGATAATGATTTTATACACTTACATGCCTGCGTACTTGAGGGCGTCTCCCTGTGTGTGCTGGCACTTGTGAGCTGTGCTCGTCATGTCTGCTCTCCCCTCCCTTATGCACGCCCCCTCTCAGCCTGCTATAGTGATGTGAGGCTGATTGCGTCATAAAGGGGCGGGGCTACCGGGATGCCGCGATTTAGCCCCGCCCCTTTATGAGAGATCAGCCTCACATCACTATAGCAGGCTGAAGGGGGCGTGCATAAGGGAGGGGGAGAGCAGACATGATGAGCACAGCCCACAAGTGCCAGCACACACAGGGAGACGCCCTCAAGTACGCAGGCATGTAAGTGTATAAAATCATTATCTCACTTCTACTGCAGCCACTTTTCACACAAAAACAGTGCTGCTAATGGTTTACTAGGCTGCAGGGGCACATATTATCAGTGTATGAGGGTCATCCGAGGTGGTTGGTTCCCTTTAAAGATGGAGTCCCTAATGGCTTTTTTTTTTATTTCTAATAAAAAATTTCCTTGTGTTGTGTTATTTTTAAAACAATTTAATAGAAATTCATGGCGGTCATGTCTAATATTGGCGTGACCGCCATAAATTTCGGGCTTAGGGCCTGCTGATAATACAAAGCTGGCCCTAACCTCTTTATTACCCAGCGTGCCACCGCTACCAGGGCCGCTGGAAGAGCGGGGTTCAGCGCCAGAGGATGGCGCTTCAATGAACGCGCCATCTTCTGGGGCGGCTGCGGGCTGCAATTTGCAGCGGGGGTGCCCAGAAAGCTTGGGCATCCCTGCGCTGCGGATTCCAGCCCCCAGCTGCTTAGCTGTACCTGGCTAGACATAGAAATTGCGCGGAGCCCCACGAATTTTTTTTTTATTATTTCATGAATTTCAGAGTCAGAGTCTCAGAGTCAGAATCTCAGAATTTCATGAAATAATTAAAAAAAAATGCGTGGGGCTCCGCGCAATTTCTATGTCTAGCCAGGTACAGCTAAGCAGCTGGGGGCTGGAATCCGCAGCGCAGGGATGCCCAAGCTTTCTGGGCACCCCCCGCTGCAAATTGCAGCCCGCAGCCGCCCCAGAAGATGGCGCGTTCATTGAAGCGCCATCCTCTGGCGCTGAACCCCGCTCTTCCAGCGGCCCTGGTAGCGGTGGCACGCTGGGTAATAGAGGTTAGGGCCAGCTTTGTATTATCAGCTGACCCTAAGCCCGAAATTTATGGCGGTCACGCCAATATTAGACATGACCGCCATGAATTTCTATTAAATTGTTTTAAAAAAAACACAACACAAGGAAAAATTTTTATTAGAAATAAAAAAAAAAGCCATTAGGGACTCCATCTTTAATTAAAAAAATCCTCTTCCGTCCGACGCAGTCCAAAACGTGATGTCCTCTCTGCTCATCCCTGTGCATAAATATAGATGTCTATGCACAGGGAATAAGCAGACTGAGAACAATCTCAGCTCTGCTACATCATCTCTGTGCACAGACATTCATGTCTGTACACAGGGAATGAGCAGACTGAGAACAATCTCAGCTCTGCTACATCATCTCTGTGCACAGACATTCATGTCTGTACACAGGGAATTAGCAGACTGAGAACAATCTCAGCACTGCTACATCAGGCAGCAGGCGGCCTCTAGGACCCTGGAGCTGGCAGCCTGTACAGAGGAGACAGGATCTTATCTGTGCGAGTCAGCGATTACTTACAAAGTAAACGAGCAATGCAAATAAATGACAAAACTAGGATTGCTTCAGGCTGAAGCTTCCGAGACACATCTGCGATTTGTAAATCTCACACTACTCGCTATTACTCGCTTCCCCATTCATTAACATTGGACTCGCTAGACTCGCAACGAGTAGCGAGTCCTGGGCTCGGACTCGCTAGAGTCAAGCGATTCCGAGTAATTTAGGATTCGCCCATCACTAGTAGTGTATTGTGGATTTTGACATGTTTTAGGATAATTATCCACTTGGAGAAGTCATCATCTTTCCAACTTCAGCTTTTTTACAGATGGTGTTATCATAGCATCAAGACGTTGTTGAAACTTCATTGGATCTATTCTTTCATCTAACTGTTAAATATTGTCTGTGCCATTGGTTGCAATACAAACCCAAAGCAATGATTGATCAACCCCCATACTTAATGATTGGTGAGATGTTCTTTTCCTTAAGTTCTGTGCACTTTTTTTCTCCACACATATCTTTAATCATAGTGGCCAAAGAGTTCTATGTTAACCTAATTGGTCTACAGGACTTGTTTACAAAATGCATCAGGCTTGGTTAGATGTTCTTTTGCATATGTCTGACACTGAACTGTATTGTGAGGATGCAGGAGGTGTTTTCTTCCGATGAATCTTCCACTAAGAGCAAATTTGTGCAAGTGTCTCTGAACAGTAGAACAATGTACCACAACTACACAGCCTGCTAAATCTTCCTGAAGATCTTTTGCAGTCAAGCAGTGATTCTGATTTGCCTTTCTAGCAATCCTACGAGCAGCTCTCATGGAAATTTTGCTTGGTCCTCCAGACCTTATCTTGACCTCCACTGTTAACTGCCGTTTCTTAATTACATGTCAAACTGAGGAAAGGAAAGAAACTTGAAAATGCTTTCCTATCTCATTATAGTCTTCTTGTCAGAACTCTGAATATTTTGATTACCTTTTGGGCATTATTGCCTTCTTCCAAGATGGTGTCTTTTGCCTCATGTGCTCTGTGTATTCCTTCCTTTATAAACCCCACCCCTGCCTCTAGTCAGTGCTAGCATATTCTTCCTTGTTTACTGTTCCCAGTGGCTTCTCAACTTCTGCCTACTCCTGCAAACCTGTGTGAATCTCTTGATTGCTCTTCACAGCTTCTGCTACCTACACATGTGCCAGTGTTCCTTCTGCTTCTGGCTGCTAATGCTATTACCTCTGCTACGGATGTTGCTTCACCTGCCTTTGCTGACACGTAAGCTGGTTGCTGCTCTGTCGCTTCCTATTAGGGATGGGCGAGTCTACTCGCTAGGACTCGTTACTCGGCGAGTAGTAAGGGACTCGCAGGACTCGGTACTCGGCGAGTTTCCCAGCGATTACTCGCACAGTAACGAGTCCAATGCAAGTCAATGGCAATCCTAGTTTTGTCAGAGTTTACTTTTTCTCACTCGCTAGACTCGCTATATCACATCGCTATGTTGCTTGAATCTCCCCAAATCGTTTAAAACAATCGCACCACTTCACGGATACCCGCTGTCAGCAGCGAGTCTGAGCGAGTCTACGAATCCGAGTCCTGTATACTGTATTCGGGACTCGCGAATCCAGAATCTGTTATGTTCCGACAAAGCTTCCAAGACAGCCTGGCGTGTTAGGTCAGAAAACTTGTGAAGATGGACAAGCATGTTAGCCAATCATATTCAGTAATGCCACAGCCATGTTGGTTGTGGCAGGACTATGATTGGCTTCTGTCCATCGTGATGCCTATGTCATGTATGAGAGGTGAGGCTGTATATAAGCCTTGCCACCGCCACTTCCTCCACATTCCTGTGACGATCTGAGCTAGTGCAGGGTGAGCTAGATGCTGGAGCAGATCATAGGGAGTGTCAGTCAGTGTAGGGAAACTTAAAAATTCCTTATATTT
This sequence comes from Allobates femoralis, assembly GCA_033576535.1. Taxonomy (NCBI): domain Eukaryota; kingdom Metazoa; phylum Chordata; class Amphibia; order Anura; family Aromobatidae; genus Allobates; species Allobates femoralis. The sequence continues at coordinate 727,683,598 of JARQOC010000003.1, read as the reverse complement.
AACCCAAACAGCTTTTCTGAGAGCTACCAGGAGGACAGAAGAGTACTGTGTAGAGGACTGTAGGCAGGCAGGGAGGAGTAGCCTTACAGTACACACAGGACCGACCTCATAGCTTAGGTTACTCACTCAGCTTTCCTAATAGCTGAAGTCAGAGGCTTAGCTGAGATACTATTTCTTATTTTTTTGCACCTGATAGATTTTTGGTCATAATAACCCCTTCAGCTTTATATTCTCTGTGGCAGACCAGTGCGTTGCTGCTCTCCTACCTGCAAATAGCACGTACGCCACCTGCTTGTGCGACTACTTGTGCGCACTTAATAAATTTTGCAGGGACTAGTGTGCTGCTTCACTGCCAAGTGTTAGCATGCACTTTACCCGCCAGCAGGTGACGCCTACAGCACCACCTAACTCCATCTCGGTGACTGTGCGCACTTAATAATTTTTGCAGGGACTAGTGTGCTGGTTCACTGCCAAGTGTTAGCACGCACTTAATCCGCCAGCCTCATCGGCGCCAAATAAGACAAACACATGCGAGTTTGGCCTCAGACACAGCAGCAAAAAACTGTTGCGAGTGGGGTTTCCAAAACGGCAATGCGAGCGCTTTCCGAGACACATCTGCGATTCGTAAATCGCACATTACTCTCTATTACTCGCTTCCCCATTCATTAACATTGGACTCGCTAGACTCGCAATGAGTAGCGAGTCCCAGGCTCGGACTCGCTAGAGTCAAGCGATTCCGAGTAATTTAGGACTCGCCCATCACTACTTCCTATGTTTAAATAGACACTGAGCATGAGACTGTTCTGGACTTCTGGACTCTGGTAATTTGTCTGCATCTGGTTTTGGACTTTCTAAAGCTTCCTTCCCAGACCTCCCAGAATGATTTAATGTGTTATATAGACTTGTTTATACATCTCCGTGTTTGCACTCGATATACACTTTCCTGTTTACAGTATTTCCAAGTGTAAACTGTGCTCCACTGATTGCATTTTCCTCTGAGGTTTTTCAACAGACTTTTTGTTTGAGTTTGAGACTTTGAGTTTTTTTCTGCACGTTGTTGTTTAGCACCGTGTGTTATGATATACACTTTTTCACCTATAAACTGTGTTCTGTTGTGTGCTTGCTCCAAACAAAAAGACTCCTGAGTTATCCATTATAGTTATTACACTTCTCCTGTTTTGTGGCTGCCATCATTTTCATTTTCAGAGTGCTAGGCAACTGCTTAAAAGAATCAATGTCTGCTGTTTTTGGCACAAGGTTAGAGGAGGCTGGGTATCAAGAAATCTGTAAAATTTGCATCACCTGGTCTTTCCTAATGATGATAGTGAACAAGACATACCCCAAATAGACTGGTTAAGGACCGAAACATTGATCAAAGTTATCTGAGCACACTAATCTCCAAGGGTGCCCAAACTTTTGCATCAACTCATTTTCCTTTTTGTATTTTTTAATTATTAGCACAGAAATGTCCTTATATGCAAAAGAACCCTGGAAGGGAAACCCTTGTGAAGCTACTCAAAAATAGCAAACACCAAAGGAGGAAAAGAGTCAAGGCTTCAATTTATGCAAACAAGGTTCTGATTTATTTCATACACCGTGAGAAAGCTCAGAGGAGGTGGCGCTACTAGGTGACCGATGTCACCATGGATGCATACAGCTGGGATACATATTACAGAGTCTTACAAAATTGTCATGTACAAAAGGTTGACAGTAATACAAAGATAAGCACAAACAACAATGCGCACAAAGGCAGCAGTAATAATAGCACAAAAATATTTGAACCAAAAATGAATCTATACAGGGTAATCCACAACATATACTCATCCGAGGAAGCATTCAAGAGACAGGCAGCCGACTTAAAAGATCGATTTAGAGAGAGAGGGGCTTTAGCAATAGGTAGATTAAGAGGGCCTATCTCAGAGAAAAACATACACCTCGTGACGAACTCCTCTACAGTAGACAGGAGCTGAAAAGGCTAGTGTTCAACATACCCATATTTTATCTACCTTTAATCAGCAATAGACTTTGTTGCGGAGCATTTTGAGTAGACATTGGCCGATCCTTCAGTCTAACCCCGTTTTGAGGGACTCATTATCAGAATGACCCTTACTTACTGCAAGGCGGGCTAAGAATTTGAAAGATGTGTTAGTCCACAGTCCGTATGTTCCAAAGCCACCAAACCCCTTTGGCTCCAGAGGCCCTCTGAAAGGGTGTTTCCCTTGTAGCCACTGCATGGCCTGCGTGAATGTCCAGGGCATCGCAACCTTCACCTCCTCTGATACCCAACGCCTATTTGACATCTAGCAGTATATATCCTGTGGGACGAGCAATGTGATGTACTATGCCACATGTGCCTGTCAATATGATATGTAGGGAGCTGAGGAGGAGAGTGAGGGAGCATGTGAGGGACATTTTAGCAGCACCCACAGTGGAGGACAGATAATGAAAGGGAGGAAAGAACCAGAAAGCATGTATGGATGACTGGGATCAGAGAAACAGACCAATAATTCAAAAAATTTGTAAATCTTTATTAACAATAATACAGAGAAATATGAGCAAAAAACACAAACAGAATAAAAACACTTAAAATGTGTGATGGACAACCACCAACACAGCAATGACTATGGCCCCAGATGTCATCAGAATAGTTGTATCATGAGACCCAAACATGGGTTTAAATATTTGATTAGGACCTGCTGGTGACTAGACTCACAGGAAGGCAAGCCTGCTGACATGAAGGAATGAAAAAAACAAGAGATTCCAGGACAATATAGGTGGCATTGATCAAAAAACAAGAGGATGAAGCCGAGGATGAAGCCGTTGTTTTAGAGCGGCGATACGCGTCGGTCCCTGCTGCTATGTGCCCTGGTCTCCTGACCTGCTATGGTGACTATAACTTATCTTTGACTTTTTTCCAGGCATTGGTGTTGCATTGTCCTGACTTTTGTTTATCCTTCATGTTTTCTCACCCTGCTCACAGGTGAATGATTTTTGATGCCTCAGCATTAACTGAACTGACTATTCCAGTTTATGGTGTGCTCTCCTAGACCTGTGTTACTGACCTCAGAGCTTTTGTCCTTAATTAGCTCTTAGGCAGGACTGACATTATTGTATTTGTGACTTTTTTCATTCTTGTTACTCCATAAGGGACATTAGGTCCCTGTACTATACTTTATCACAGGAGTCTATGAGTCGCATCTCACTGTTTTGTACATTGGTGCAATATATTCTGATTCAATATTAGCTGAGCTGCATTATCTTTCAACTGGGTTTGATGATTGCTATTTATGATTTTCTTGTTTTTTGATCAATGCCACCTATATTGTCCTGGAATCTCTTGTTTTTTTCATTCCTTCATGTCAGCAGGCTTGCCTTCCTGTGAGTCTAGTCACCAGCAGGTCCTAATCAAATATTTAAACCCATGTTTGGGTCTCATGATACAACTATTCTGATGACATCTGGGGCCATAGTCATTGCTGTGTTGGTGGTTGTCCATCACACATTTTAAGTGTTTTTATTCTGTTTGTGTTTTTTGCTCATATTTCTCTGTATTATTGTTAATAAAGATTTACAAATTTTTTGAATTATTGGTCTGTTTCTCTGATCCCGGTCATCCATACATGCTTTCTGGTTCTTTCCTCCCTTTCATTATTGGTGTATAGCATGTGACTGGTGGATCGCCTTCTAGTGCCACTCTAACACATTTCTTTGCAACACAGTGGAGGACAGGACCACCCTAAAAACACTGCCGCAGCATTTCCTGCAACACCGCAATGGAGAACCATCATCCCTAAGGGTATGAGGGTTAGATGTAATTCACTGTGGAATACAAGGTGGTGATGTCAGGAAATTGCTTGTGCAGTGCGAGATGCGGTGGGTAGTGTTCCTTGACACTATGTCACCGCTTGCCTAAGTGAACATATGAGTTTTGCCCCCTTCCTCTAGTTGTTGCCGTTTGACTCCCGGGTACCTAGTACCCTTAATATATCGTGACATCGGTCACCAAGTACCGCCACCTACCATGAGCTTTCTCACGGTGTATGAAATAAATCAGTGCCTTATTTGCATAAATTGAAGCCTTCACTCTTTTCTTCCATTGGTTTTCCCTTTTAGTAATTTGTAAAATGTTAAAGCTACTGTATATTATGATATTTACTATTTTTATTTCATGCATTGTTTACATTTTTAGTCGAAAACTATTTGGAAGCTTTAAGCTTTATATTTTCGCTATATATCAGGAATATAAGGACTCTGTAAGGCACTTTGCTATTTATCTAGGTAGAGGATCACTGTTTTTCTGTCACATATTGAGCATTTTTTAAGTCTGCTAATGCTGTATGCCATTCACTAAGTCTATGCATTTATCTGGCCAAAAGTGGCCTTGTTATACTCGTGTGGTTTGTTTGAATTTAGGCACGGAGTGGATCTTTCAGGGCATTGTTTGGATTTTATTTACCTGGGCATTGAATGCATTTAATATTTATTAGAAGTTATTTATTTAATCACTGAATAAGAATATCTTGGCAGTGTATGTACTAGGAATGTGGGTGCCATGAAATGATTAACAAATTGATTCTAATCAAATTAAGTTAGGACAGTTAGAAAAATTACTAGATTCATAAGGGTTGAAAAGGAGTTAGAAAACAATAGATTACACTCACTTAGCCATTCATCTGTCTCTACAGCTGCAGCACCCCATCAATCCTCCGCTCACTTTTTAAGACACCGGCGCTATTCCAGCCTCGTTTTCCCTCTGTGCAACTTAGAGCAGTACTGTAAGAATGAGTAGCCCTCTGGTGCCCCCCTATTGTCTGGACATTCAGAGAATTGACCAAGGATAAGGAAATCAGTGCTACTGCCCTGCTAATATGCAGATTTTTTAGGTGCTTGCCGCCACAGGATATTTATATATGACGGATTGCAGCTAGGAATATTTATATACCTTGATCCCATCACTACCAATCCCATAATAACACAAGCAAAATAAGCTAACACCACCAATCGTTTATCAGGCCGATTGGCCACCTGTTACTGGTAACGTGAAGCTTACGTGGTTCTTCGTCATAGAGCAAGAACGAAGCTATTAAATGTATATATTTATTCCAAAAGAATATGCAAGGTTTTACAAAGAGGACAAAAAATCAGGACACCATAGATATTTAGATAAAATTAGAAAGAACAATAAAGTAGAAAGCTACTAGATCTGTGCCATAGGGATGACGTCCAAGTTTATGGAGGGAGGAACTCCTTGGAAGAAACACGAATGAGCATCACAGCTTAGATCGTTGTCCTCCATGGTCTGAATAACTCAAAATTGATGCATTTGGTTTGGTGAACACACATTACATTTACTGACCTTGCATCTAGTGACCTCATATATGGACGGCCGAGGGATGTCCTCAGAGTATCTGTGCCTCTTTTAATGCATCCCATTTATTTTATTAGACTTTGCAGCAGCTGACTACACTAGTCAGAAATGTTTAATTTGCTGCCCCCCATACATCCATGTATTTTTCAGTAACATTTTTATCCAGTGTTTTAAATAAGTACATAAATATAAATCGAATTTCCTCTGCCCAAGTGCACGACCTTGCCTTTTTGCACATTAACCTTCAATAAACATTTCTCAGCCCAATCCCCTAGCTTAAATAAATCCTTCTGTAATATTAATTTTTCTTCCTCTATACTGATTTAGGATCATCTGAAATTATTGAAATTCTACTTTGTTTGTCCCCTACAAGATCATTAATAAATAAGTTAAAAAAGTGGGACCATTACTAACCCCTGTGGTACCACTCAGTGAACTGTGACCAAGCCCAAGTGTGTTAAATTAAATGAACTGTTATTATTGTTTGCCTTACCTGATTTTATTTTTTCAGTTTTCCAATTTGAAAAATAAATGTATTTTGTACAGAGAGAGATAATTATACTGACTGCAAATAAAAAGCTTTCTAAGTAAATGACAAAGTACTTGTGTCTGTTTCTCTCCCGTACTTCCTAAGAGTATAATGGTGTACTGCTCTACATGGCAGCGGTTGTGCGGCCTGGCTGTCTGTGTTCTTGTTTACCTTTTTTGTGGAAAAATAATTGCCTTGTTGTTGTTACATATTATTTATTTTATATGGCATAAAACAGGCTAAGTTTAACATGGGAATATCATACATTAAGCATTTGCTGTTGGTCTACAAATAACAGGTCTCGGTTAATGGACGATTGGTCATTTCTATAGTATTTGATGAAAAAAGTCATGGAATCATAACATTAAAAGTAAATAGTATGTTTGGTCCATAGTAATTCATGGATGTGCACTTCATTTAGCGTTTAAGCCTGAAATACCCTTCAAAATTTGTATTTGGAATTGGGATGGTTGTTGACTTGCACAGCAGTACATATGAATCTCTAGTACAGGAGTGGGGAACTCCAGGCCTCAAAGGCCACCAACAGTGCAGGTTTTCAGGATTTCCTTAGTATTGCACAGATGACAATATAATGTCCTGCACTGGTGATGATTCCAACCCCTTTGCAATGCTAAGGAAATCCTGAAAACATGATCTCTTTGCAGCCCTTGAGGCCTGGAGTTCCACACCCCTGCTCTAGTACAAAGACAGACTTAATACAAGATACCCAAAATAAATCAGACATCTGATCAATGTGAGGAGAAAGTTGTAAATTGGATTCACAGACATTGGCATCGCAGATTCAAGTTGGAAATTGTAGAAAATAAATCTATAAAATTACCTTTTTCGCTCTTTGGATTGGTATTCTTGGATTGGATAGGTAAAGGCTAATTACAATAAGAAAAAAAATAACTCTGTTATTAAACAATTATTAATTTCTGGGAATTTGATTGTAAATTGTGAAGCAATTTAAAAGCAATTGAATAACTGTCATCCCTACATTAATACACTACTAATACTTACATTTTTTATTTATAATTTCGTAATTAGATTCCTATGGTTTTGCACAGTATTCTTTCACAATGTCATTTGATTTTGTATTTGGCATGGTCATAGTTTCTTTGACCAGGTTGATTCTGGCAAGCAATGACAACCTTTACAAGATGTTTAGATCTTCTTCATGATAGCAATAGTGTGTGGCCCTTCAGATAGAATTAATGCATTGGCCCTTCTTGAACAGAGTAGTTTCTCCACTATTGTATGTGAAAAGAAATTCATATGGACACAAGCAACTAACGTGATGATTGCCTGGCTGCTACTTTACATGTGTCTACACATGTGATGGTAGGTCACTGTACACACCGAAGGCATGTTGCAAACTCTACAATTCCCATTATTACTCAACATCTAGCACCGCAAGTTCAGTGTATGAACTCCATCCAACAGCAGTTCTGCCATGTCTCTATGACAAGTCAAAGTTTTCAATACAGCTGCAATTTAAAGAAAATCTTCCATGGGAATCTAAACCTATTACATTTCTAGATGATCCTGATTCATATCCTGTTGTGGTATTGTGTTAGATCCTGAATTACAACTTTGAGGTGATTTGGCATCATTCAATTTTAAATACCGTATATACTCAAGTATAAGCCGAGTTTTTTAGCACACTTTTTGTGCTGAAAAGTTCTCCCCTAGGCTTATACTGGGGTCAGTGTACAGGCTCAGTAGGGGAGGTGGTGACCGGGCGCTGAAGGAAGCGGGTGAAGCTGCAGTAGGAGCGGAGAGGTCAAGTGGGCCCACTCAGTAGAGCAATGCAATATGCACTGCATCCCCCTGTCCATCAGCGGCAGGGGAAGCGGTGCATATTACATTGCACTATGTATACTCGCCCCTATCAACAGTATACTCTCCCATGCAGCCGCACACCATAAAATAATAAACCACTGATCATTCTCACCCTCCGTCGTTTATCACCGCTGTGTCCTCCGGTCCTCTGAACTTCCTGCTTGTGCCAGCTTCATGTGACCGTCGCAGCAGCAATGATGTCATCACTGCTGCACCAGTCACATGACGCTGGCACAAGCAGGAAGACTGCAGGAACGGCGGACGCAGCATTGACATAGCGACGGAGGGTGAGAATGATCAATGGTTTATTATTTTATGGTGTGCGGCAGCATGGGGGCATATACTGTGATGATGGGGGGGCGAGTATATCAGTGATGGGAGGTATATACGAGTGATGGGAGGTATATACGAGTGATGGGAGGTATATACGAGTGATGGAGGTACAGTATATACCAGTGATGGAGGCTTGTATACCAGTGATGAAGGCTTATATACCAGTGATGGGGCCTATATACCACTATTACCAGGATGAGGGTTCATATACCAGTGATGGGGGTGCAATTCCAGTGATTGGGAGCTATATACCATTGATGGGGGCTATATACCAGTGATGGGGGCTATGTACAGTAATGGGGGGCTATATACCAGGCTGGGAGTCTATATACCAGTCATGGGGAATATGTACAGTGAGGGGGGTATATACCAGAATGAGGGGCCATTTACCATGATGGGGGCATTATATACCAGTGATGGGGGCTATATATCAGTATTACCAGGATGGGGGGCCATATACCAGTGATGGGGGCGCTGTTCCAGTGATAGGGGCTATATACCAGGCTGGGAGTCTATATAGCAGTGATGGAGGAATATGTACTGTGAGGGGATATATACCAGGATGAGGGGCCATTTACCATGATGGAGGGCTATATACCAGTGATGAGGGGCTGTATACAGTGATGATTGCTATATACCAGTGTTGAGGGCACTATATACCTGTGATAAGGAGTTATATACCAAGATGGGGGTCTGCTGCTTTTCCCATCCTAGGCTTATACTCGAGTCAATAGGTTTCCCCAGTTTTTGGGGTAAAATTAAGGGTCTCGGCTTATACTCGGGTATATACGGTACTAAGTTCAGTCAAGTAGAACATTTTACAATGGGACTAATACTTAAATAAAATATGTAAAATATTAATTTTATAGATTGCATTTTTCTTTAAAGCATTGTAAGGCTACAGAAAATTAATTACAACTGTTCTGCACTAACAGCTAAATGGCTCATCAAAGACAAAAACAAGTGCAAAGGCTAATAGAGATACTATGTACAGAATTATCTGCAGCTTAGCATTAACTTAATACCCTTTGTGGTTACTATGGTGTCAGTTTCCCAACCACCATTCCTAATTTTTATAATATGAGGTTACCTTCTTGGACACATTTCAGGGCACAGGCTGACTGCCAGTAAGAGAATCTGTGTAAGGTACAGACTTCCTGGCAACTCGCCTTGAAGACGGCACTCAGATCTTTCGAGATGTGTCTACATTCTTGTAAATGAAGTCATAGGTTATCAATGTTTCACCCAACTTTTTAAAACTGTAGCACTTAGTAAGCAGTTTTCTACATTTCACTTTTATGATAATATTTAGTTTCATGAAAACAAGAAGCTATTTTAGCCTTGTTGTTTCAGAGCCAAATGAAGACCTGCAAAATTAAAAATGTAAAAAGGTCAAAATGATAGGATTTAAATAGTCTGGCCTCCAGGTTATAAATCATGAAATTGTAATGCAACATGCCATTTACAATATGACAGGTCTCCTATCCCCACTCTTGATTAGAAGTTGTTCTGACAACATATAAGTATACCAACATAATGTCTATATTAATTCCTCATGAATGACTGCAATCATAGATCTAAAAATCCATGAGGAGTTGATTCAGAAATACATATCAGATAACCGTATCATTTTTCATTATATAAAAAGTAAGGCTGGGTTCACATTTGCGTTCAGAATGCAGCGAAATGCATGCACACTGCATTCCTATGTTTAACATGGGAACGCATAGCTCCTGCGTTTGGATGCGTTTGTGTTTGGATGCATTTTTTACAAGCGCCCTCCGAATGCAAAATGTTTCATTTTTTGTGCATCTGCGGGCGTTTGGTTTGTCTGCAAGCATCCGCAAGCGCACAAAGAATGCATGGCAGTGAATTGAAATGCACTGCCATCTGCAAGCATCTGCAGAGAATGCTGCACTTGTGCTGCCTGGTCTCTTTTTCTCTCTCTATCTCTCTCCTATGGTCTTATAATGGTTTCCTATGGACATTCTTATGTGAACGCATGCAGACAATAGCAGCTGCGTTCGCATAACAATATCTGCATTTGGCACTGCGTATGCATACATGCACCATATGCTGTGGTGCCGAACGCAAATGTGAAACCTGCCTAACCTTAAAGAGGTGGTCCTACAGGCAAAGTAAATTGTATCTTAAATCCTTAAGGTACCGTCACACACCGCCATATCGCCGGCAATTCCTGAATTCAGCAATGTGGAAACCACATCGCATGTTCGTAGTGGTGTGTGACTAGGCGATTCTACGGCGAGAAATCGCCAGTGGAGCGTTGCCTGATTTCCCTGCACTGCAGTGAAATCAGGCAATATCCACAAGGCAATCTCAGCGCATCGTGCCGTGTGACAGGGCGATAGCGACATACTCAGCGATACTGAAATACATCCCGTAGGTGTGCTTGGATGTGTTTTTTTTCGCAGCGCATCTGTGGCGATTGGTGGGTGATACTGCGTTCTGATTGGCTGGCCGTGTCCGAGGCGCCTTATTGGATGACCTGTGCGTTCACGCAAGGCTGACCAATGGGAACGCCGTTCCGTCCACCAATCACAGTGATAGGGGTGTGGTGAAACTTACTCTAGCACGCCGCTATCGAAACAGTATACCCACATCGATGCTACGATTGTGGTATGTGACACAGTGATGTGTGAAGGGAAGATCGCTTCCTGTCTTCTGCAGGCGATTTCCGGAATGCAGGATCGTCGAAGATCGCACAAGAGATCGCTACAGGTGACAGCTCCACAGCGTTCTGAAAAAAGTGCCCGAAACGTGCACGCTCATGTCAAATTGCCAGTGATATGGAAGCCATATGGGGGCGTGTGACGATACCGTTAGCTTTTTAATTAAAAAATCTAAGCTTCTCTAATATGCTTTAATTAAAATTTCCCCATCTTTTCCTAATTACACTGTCAAACTGTTTTTCTTTTTTTTTTCTAACTACAGTACTACCTTTTTGGATAACACTTCCTTTGAGAATCCCAGTGCATGCTGAGATACAGTGATGATCAACATTATTGGCACCCCTTCATTTTTTTCCATTGACTGTACAATATATTCAGTAATAAATGGAAATGTACAGTTACAGCCTCAGGATTTTATAATCAGTGTCAATGATTACCCTTAGCTTCAGAGAGTGGATAGAGGCTGTGGCAGTGACTGTGGCCTGTTCCTCCAGATCTTGCATTGCTTGAGTACCCTAGCATGCACTGGGATTCTCAATCCAAGTGTCATCAAAAAAGGAAGTAGTAAGAAAATGGAAAATCACTTAGCATAGATAGGGTTGGAAAGAGAATTTTTGATTAAAGTAAATTAGAGAATAGTTTAAATTATTGCATTAAATGGATAGGGATTTAGGATGAAAATGACTTTGTATGTCGGACCAACCCTTTAAGACACATTTGATTGGCACCAAACAAAATCAATTTCAACCAAATTTCCTGACCTCATTCGAGCAAACAGGCAATTACAATATGTCAGACTGACTGATCAATATCTGAAACTGTTGAATTGGCCTCAAAGTGGTAAAATGGAACTTGCCAAACACAGGTGGCGGAGACTTCTTGTGAAATTCCAGTTGAGTCATTATTTCATTGCAAGTCATTATTTGCCACTACTAAGAGACACTGTATATAGTGAATATCCTAACCAGAGTAAATGTGTCATTTCTTCAGTAGCCCTTACTGGCAATGTATGATTTCTGTATCATGTAATATAATGATAGTATAAGCAATGCAACATAATATTTGAATAGCAAACATGTTACTCAGATATGAGCCATAACATCCCATAGTTGGCTGATCTCCAGAAGCCAAACCTCAATTCAAAGGTTCTTTCTTTATCGAGCATTCTGCAGATTTCTTTATAAATGATGGATCTGCCAATAATGAAGTATGTGCTGTGTTGCATACTTTGTGCTGACAGAGTTGTGAAGCATTAGGATATATTATTGAAAAGATTTATGGCACAACAGGAAAATGATGATCAGGTATTCGCTTCCTTTAAGTGATAGACTACAAAATTCCAAGAAACATAATATCATTTTGAAAATTTTCCTTCATTTTCACTTGTGTAAATTAAATGTAGTCAAAGAACATATCCCTTTTCTTTTGGCTCTGCATCATTTTCTTGCTTTGTTCCTCAAAAACAATAATAATAATATATGGGGCACAGTGAACAGAGAAAAGAAAACATGAAATTATATTTAAAATGTATTTAACACAAATAAAAACATGAATAAAGATGAAAAATAGAAAAAAAAGGTTTTCTGAACTGTTGTTATACTGCATAATATTCCTCATGAATAAAACATTTTAGTTTAAAAAAGAACCTGTAATTCTCACAGGTAACATGTTAAACTGTGTTAATAATTGACAGAAGATATATAGCAATAGAAGTATTGCAGTCTGTCTAATTAGTAGCAGAGGCTAAATTATTTCAGGAGCATTCCTATCTTGAAATGTTATAGCCTATAGGGGGGATAAACCAGAACTGTGAAGGTTGTAATGTTTAATTTTCCGGGCTCTTAGCAGTCCGAGATATAAATGGCATGGGGACATTTTACAGTTATTCAAACAGTAGTGCTCCCATCTAAGTGCAGGTGTGGCCAAGGACATAATACAGTGTTTCTCAAAAAATAACACAGGGTCTTATATTTTTTTCCCTTTGAAAACAGGGCTAGGGCTTATTTTTGGGGAAGGGCTTATATTTGGCCAAAAATAAGTAATCACACATGTATGCTTGAACAAAAAAATCAACAATGTTATGTGGGTACGGTATACTGGTTGTTGAAATGAGCAAGGGAGGCAGACTTTGGAGCTGGACATGTGGACTTGGGAGGCAGGACTCAGGAGTGATGCTAAAGAGAAGCTACCCTACTACAGGTACAGTATACAGTACGGTACTTATCGATAAAGATGAGTGGGAGGTAGCAGGACTCAGGATGCATTGTTCAATCGCACTCAGGACTTGCAGTTACAGAGCCCATGTGACCCACAACCAATTTGCACACAGAAGGTGGGACACCCTGACTTTGGGTGCTGATTGGTCACAGTTCACATGGGCTCCATGACTGCAGGTCCTGACAGCGCTGGAACCCTTGCCAGCACTGCAGCCTGAGATAAGTATAATGCTTTATTGTTTTAAAGATGGGACACACAATGGAAATAAGGAGGAGCAGGAAGAATGAGTAAAGTATTCACCTAGCACTGTATTCATACTGCACTGGCGACTATTCTATCAGTTTGCAATCAGCTGGTACTGATCTGCTGAGAGAAACACTTAACTGTATTTCTAAGCAGGTGTCACTTTCAGCTGCCAGAACGCAACGTAGGTCTGTTCGTTACAATATTGGATAGACTCGAACACACACACAAACCACAACAAACAAAAAAACTATATGAGTGCCGCCCAAGTACTGGTCATAGTTATCACTCAACAGTTCGTCATAATATTCAACATTTTTTGCTATCAAATGATGCAGTTCCGCTATTGCTTCTATGTTCTTGTCTATAAGAGAGCATATGTGGTAACTAAGAAGGGATCCCCATTTACCAAATATAGTTTCCTAACTACTTACTGAGAGGATTGCTGATTCCTGAGTTTTCAACTAATTTGTTGGACAGGACATCAATTCCTATCAAGGCTTTATTTATACTACTAACCGGGGCATTGTTATTGACAATTAGGGTACAGCATGATGCCCCAACCATCTTACTGACCAGCCGCAATATGCCAGGATCATGTCAAGGATGAGTAAATTCTGAAAAGTCATGTTGAATTTGGCACCAACAGCAGCTATCCTTCGAAATGCGTCCCTAATAACATTTACAAATCTCTGTTAATTATAGTAGATAGTCCACATTTCTTATTCACTGTAATGATGGGAATAGTGATTCAAATCCACTGCTATCTGGTCTCTGGCTTTGAACTTGTCTGGCATTCCTGCTCTTGGAACTCCATCAGAGTCAATTGAATGAAGTAGGGAAGCTGGTGCCACGCTTGCATCTCTGATTTTTCATTGCATATTCATAAAAATTCTCTGCATTTGGAGACACAATCTGAGATGGTATCAGGAATATAACAATACCACATTTACCCTTCCACCCCACTGTCAGTTATGGATAAAGGTCACCATTTCCACACATCCATAAGTCAGCCGTCGCTACTGTCTAATTCAGGAGGACATGTCCTCACACCAAGTCAGTGGTGCTGGTGAAACTTCAGTTTTATCTAAAATAGATCAGTCCCCGACACCCATCAGATGAATGTGCCCTAATCAGTCAGTGTCCCCTAGGATGTTTATATCCATCACATATAGGCCAGCTTCTGTAGTAAAAGAATTTTCTAACGTCAAGTATAGGGGAAAACAGTTGCCAGACTTATAAGTAGAACAGGACCCTACAGTGCAGTGTTTGGTCAAGTATTCTGGCTGTAACAGAGTCATTCTAGTAAGGAGGCTTCTACCCTTAGCCTATGGTCACACTTGAGCCCTGGATCCATTTAAAGCTTCAGTTTTTCAACTTAGAATTCTTGAAAAACTGATGGTTTTAACAGATCCATAGGCTCCCATGCCAAAAACGCAGTGGCAAAGTGCACTGCTAAAAAACGCTATGCGTTGTTTTACTGCACCCAAAAATGCTGCTAGCAGTGTTTTGGGGTGTTTTTTATAACATGGGGCCCTATGGGAAATGCATCCGTTAACGCATGGTACATATAGGTACTATCCGTTAACGCATGTGTTAACACATAGCGTTTTTTAGAAGCAAAAATGACATTTTGCAAAAACAGAATCAGGTTTTGAAAAGGCAGAAAAACTGACTGCCAAGTGT
>JARQOC010000003.1:727548961-727668587 GCA_033576535.1 Allobates femoralis | reverse complement strand
TTGTTCCGGATACAGTGATATCAAATTTGTGTACTTTTTTGTTTATTAATTTTTCATTTTCATTTTTTGCATAAATACATGTATTTATTGATTTTTTTCCTCTTTATTTTGTTATTTATTCAATTATTTATTTTTTTTCAATTTTTACTTAGTCCCTTTAAAGGTACCTTTACACGCCACAATCTCGGCTGGGTGATATGAGGCAATGTAACGTGCGCATGCATGTTTTTCATGGTCGCCTCAGATGGCCGATGGCGCTATTACACGCCACAATCTTGCCCTGAAAGAAAGACGATGTGTCGCACCGGAAATCGCCTCACCCACAGCGGAACCAGCAGAGGTCGACTTCCCTCGCCGCTTCACACGCCGCAATCCCAAAGGCAATGTGGGCATACATAAAATATACATATTCCATATGGTTATACTTAATAAACAGCTACCAGGCGATTGCCTGATCAGCTGAGCAACTCAACACTTGTTTATAATTTCATCAATAGGAGAAAAACATGTGGAGTCAAACATTTGCTTAAACAATCAAAATAATTTTATTAGAGACACATATAAACATAAATATGTAGGAAATAAGGTGCATCATAAAAGGCACATAGTACATAGTCCATATACAGAAGACAAGAGTGCACAATAATTAACACAATTGCACTTACATAGGACAAAACAGCATTGGTTCACTATTAGTTAATTTTTATATCTCTAGTGAGACAGCCATAGTAATCAGAGTAAAGATTGGCAGCTCACAGAAGCCTATTGCAGCGTCCCATAAAGTGCATGTAGTAAAATAGGTTTATACAAAAGTGCACAACAAGTCAAATGGATAAGGTGCTAGTGCAGGATAAAAGATAGAAACCTCCATATCAGACTCCTTACGTACGTTTCGCTTTGCTTTAGACACGCATATGCTTCATCATGAGGAGTCATGATGAAGCATATGCGTGTCTAAAGCAAAGCGAAACGTACATAAGGAGTCTGATATGGAGGTTTCTATCTTTATTGCACTTTATGTCCTACATATTTATGTATATATGTGTCTCTACTAAAATTATTTTGATTGTTTAAGCAAATGTGGGCATACATGTTCAGCGTGGTGAGGACATAGGCGTGCCACAGTGGTTTACACCGCTCCCCAAACACGCTCATTGGACAATGCAACAGCGTTACGATTGGGCAGCCTGCTCTGGAAGGCTAGCTAATACATGATGCCATTGTCTATCGTAGTTTGTCATTAATACACACTCGTGTTGTCGATAGTGGCTACTGCAACACACTTTCGAGGCGCAAAAGCGTCACACAGGAGCAATATTGTGCAGGACAGTGGCTTTCACTACACAATGGCTATGTGTGTGTCTGTAGGTGATGGCGGTAAGATACAAACCACACTATGCACATATGTGCCTGAATTGGTCCACGCCATGGCAGAGCTGCCATGGCTAAACTGAACTATGTATGTGTACACATGTTTGTGTGTGTGTACTGGAGTGTACCTACATCCCGCACAAACACCATTGCATTCTCCATGTGTGTGGACACGTTCCCATGTGGCCAAACACATCATAATGGACATGTACACACAGTCACTGCATACAGTGTGGGCCAAAGGACTGGACCTGTGTACTGGACATTAGCAGACAATGCTGCACAGACCCATCAATCACAATTCACGTATCACATAACTCTGTGCACAGCATAAAGCTATGAGCAACTGCCCTGGATTCAAAAGTAACGACAGACACAGGTAGTTAGTTTTTTGTTTTTTCAGTTGGACTTTTTTAAAAGCATTTGTAACAATACACTCAAAACATTATAAACCGAAGTGTTAACATCACACAAATAAATACACGATGATATATAATGGCCATACCCAAACATTTGACAGTATTGAACCCAAAAAAAAATATCTAACTAACTGACTACTGTTTGTACACCCAAACACAACCAGAATCCTCCTGGTGCAGCCACCCTGGTGACTCCACCCTTCTCCTTATGTTGATGCCTCACAACACCAGCCACCCTACACCTGCTGGTGCTGCCAGGCCACTGCCTCAGGGCCATTAAAGTAGGAGCAGTATGCAACTCTGCTGCTCCTGGCATCCTGCTGACTCAGACCGTGGCTCAGCGGCTGGAGTGCCGCCACACCATGGTTGGAAGCACGCCAATCCCCGGGACCTCCCCTGTTGTGGGGACCACAGAATCCACATAACAGGCCAGCACTACCACATTAATAGATTCCACTTTCATATGCAAAGGCGTATGAAACACGCAGAATGTGTTGGCCATGATCCCGCATGCATTTTCAACCACACGGCGGGCCCAGGATAGCCAGTAATTGAAAATGCGCTGCTCAGAAGTAACCGTCCTCTGGGGATATGGCCATAGTTGGTGAGCCTGAAGTGGGAAGGCTTCATCCCCCACAAAAGCAAAATTGAGATGATGGGTTGTCTCATCATTTGAGGGCAAGTTCAGAGCACCTCTCCTTAGGTCTTGGGCCAAGGAGCAGTGTGCAAACACACCCCCATCTGAGACACGCCCGTTCATTTCAACATTCATGTAGAGGAACTCATAGTGAGCATCCATTAGGGTCATGAGGACCACTCTAAAATATCCTTTGTAATTATAATACAAGGACCCAGAGTTGGGGGTTTTTGTGATCCTCATGTGCTTACCATCCAAAGCCCCGCCGCAGTTAGGAAATTGCCAGCGGTCATAAAACCCTCTGGCAACATCCATCCATTCAGCGGGGGTTGTTGGAAACTGCATGTAGGATGTTAGCAGACTACTCCAGATGGCCTCACACATGTCGGGGATCAGGTGGCTCAAGAGGGACAGTAACACACGTGAAGTGTATTGCAGGTCTGTCCTTGAAAGACCTGTTGCCAGGAACCGCAAAGTCACAGCCAAACACTCCTCAGGTGGCACAGCTCGACGCATCAAAGTGTCCTGTCGGGCTCTCAATGGCCTTATGCGTTCCAAGAGGAATGTGAAAGATTCCTCGGACATACGGAGATAGTTCCTGAAATCATGCGGACTCCGATCCTCCAGCTCACGGACCAGCCGCATGTGGCTCCAGTTCTCCCATTGCAGAAGCCAATCATGAGCCCACACACAGCGTGGTCTGCGAGACCGCAACCTCTCAACTCAATCCTCCAGCCACAATTCCTCTCCACCAAGGCAAGAGCCATGATAGCATCTCTATCAGGATCCATGATGTTCGCACCTACCAACTCCTGCAAATGTGAGGAAAAAAATACATCACAACAAGAACGCATCATCACACATCCCCCAATACCCACCACCTCCTTCCCTATACATCTCCTAGGCACTTAACAACATCCTACCCAAGTCTGCTGTTATGGCCACCCACATACATTTATCGCACCATTGAAGGGGCAAACACTACATTACACTGCCTGACAACCAAACCTGGTCACACTACACCCATGGCCCTCCTCAACAAATACATCTCCATCGTCCAAATGAGCACATCATGACCATACCCCCATATACCTGCCCATAATGTTCAGGTATGAGCACAAGCCTTCCCAAAAGAGTTAGCTTACAATTAGCAAATCATGGTTATTATCAACTCTATACAATTACATAACATATGTAGCCCACCCTTGTGTTTTATGGGCAAAATATCAGCCCACGCAGCAGACTATTGCATACTCATCATGTTCAAGAGCCATCCCTGAGGTGTTCATAACGCCGGATCTTCACTTTCGCAGAAGCCACATGGGCCACTACACATCTCAGTATGGGCAGAATAGTTCCATTGTGTGTGTTCAAGGACAGTACAATGTGGGCACAATTCATATGCTCAACGCAACTAACACAGACGCATCCTTCAAACATGATCCTGTATGGCAAAGGCAAAATGGATTGTCAATGAGGAGGGTGTTTAGGGGGAAAAACAGTCATGTATCCATTTGTCAGTACTCAATTGAGCTAGCAAACACACAATCAGTACAAACTACATACCCCACCACTTGGGCGTCTGCTACACTACACAAGAACGATCCGTAGTGCCAAGCTGCTTCAAATGCTACACCACCATATCACAGTTCATGTGTCAACATCAGTACTTACTTAATGACTCTGGGCAGCAAGCGTGCCGTACCTCGCCCGTGAGCACTTTTTATATGGTAACCAACCAATCACACAGCATCTGCATCATGTAATCAACGTAGCCGCCTGGGCGTACGCAGGTGCGACCAATGATTATACACGAGTGCTGATGTTTAATTGGTCATGTTGTGTTTAAATAGGGATGTTGTGGGGCGACACCCATGCTCCTACTTCAATGTGCATTGTGCTAGTAGTGTCTTATCTCAAGAACTCTGTTGGACAGATGGTAAGTCGGGGGACATGCTATTGTGCTTATCATGTAGGTTCGCTTCTGTGTGGTGCAGACCCATCTGTTGCCACATGTTTTGGCGCCTTATGTACAGCTTGATGTTGCCTCCTGTAGAAGTGTATGTTGCGAAGGCTACACATCATAACACCCCTACATGTCCTGTTGCACACATAATGATCCTGGAGAACAATGCCAGGACAATATGTTGTACAGCACTATCATTACACATAAATATGTGTGGAGTGTTTTATTTGGTTGTAATGCCATGTGTGCCATTTCTCAATTACAGACCTTGGTATTTCTCCCTGCACAGCCCCAAAATACATATAGCCCCTGCCATGTCCACCATGTCCCATCTATGTCCACATGTAAAGGCCACTACTGATTATGCATACTCAAGCTGACTAGCAGACCACATGTAATTGGTAGTGCTGGATATGGGTTGGCCACACAGAGTAGGGTGTGTCCTGATATGTCCATTTATGTTTTTGCCTGAGACAATTTTTATTTTTATTTGCAGATGGCTGGGGTTCATGATTTTGTCCACAACCTCCTCACCATGTACCAGGAACACAAATGCCTGTGGCGGGTGTTGCTGCCTGAATACCAAGACAAGGCAGCGAGGGCTGTAGCCTATGGGCACCTGGACGAGCTGGCCAACCGGCTCAACCCAAGTAAGAACTGGATGGTGCTCCTGGTTGCGAGAAAAATCATGCTCTGTGCACCCTGTTCACCAAGGCCCACAAGAAATAGATGGATGCCCGGTTCGGGGCTGGAGCTGAGGAGGTCCCTAAGCCACGTCTGTGGCACTATAACCTCCTCACCTTCACCCTGGGCCAGGAGGGGCCTCAGGGGACACGCTGCAGCAGGCGCCTTGCGCAACCAGCTTTGGCCTTAGCCCAAGACCCTGCCCCATCACAGGAGGTGCGTAATTGTGTTTATGTGATCTATGTACACAGCTTGTTGGTTGCACTGATGTGTTGTTTGCAGCACATGCAGAAGGCACAATTGTTGGTTTCTTGTACAAATCTTCTGTGTGTTTATTTTTGTGTTGCATCGTGGCTGTTGCCACAGATTGTGCTGTGCTAAGTGTGGTCACTTGTCATATCAGTTTGGAGCATCAGGTGAGTACAGTGCACTGGTGTACTTCTTTCTTCATCTCTTTTTCCAACCCAGCTACTGTGCCTTTGGGGTTAGCCATGGTCAGATAGGCACAATATTGTGCTGCGTGTTTGGTTGTGGTAATTGCTGTCATGACATTGCAAAATGTGGCTGATGTTTTTTTTCTTCTGTTTCATTTACAGGCCCCTCGGGAACCTGGCTCCAGTGGCGAGGACCCACCCGCTGGCGAGGCTCTCCTATCAACATCTTTGGAAGAGCTGGTGCCTGAGATCAGTGATGGGGGGTCAGGGGCAGGGCCAAGCTCTGGGATACGCAGAAGACGAACACCTGCCCCACCAAAAACGGAGCTGGGTACCTGGGCAAAACGGGTCCTCTTGGACTGGGAGAGGACCCCCGGCTCTGGTATTGGGCACATCGCCAGCGAGATGGTGGCGCACATGGAGCAAGAGCAACGTGACATTGCCGAGAGGGCCATATTTCGTGTCCTGGAGGCGGGTGTAGATGGGTCCCTGCGATGGGGTGGTTCTTTGTCGTTGCCCAGGAAAACCACCCCCGGGCCCACTGTGCCCCAAAGACGCATGGTGAGGAGTTGGCAAAATCCTGATCCTCCACCTCCACCTCCACCTCCCCCACAAAGACAGCCCAACCGAGTTGGCCCCTCCACCAGTAGGTGGTATTACGAAGATGAGGGGGAGGAGCCATTGTCTGAGCTAGCTGAGGAGGAGGAAGACCAAGGACGCTTCTAGACAATGCACTACCTTGCAGCCAGCACTTTTGTTTCCTTTTTTTATTAACTAAACCAAGTGGTTATATTTATTATTTCTTGGTAATAAACCACCCTTTGATTTCCCTAACTACGTCCACATATGTGTCTGGTTGTGCAGTATGGTTGTGTGTGTAGTATGTTGTGTGTGTCATGGTGGTGTTTATGTGCCAAATGGAGAGGCCTAATGTTCACAATTACATATTTGGGTCATTGTAGCACACACAAGGCTTTCCATAGGTGACATGTGTGAGTATGGGGAGATTAGGAGGCTTCTGTGGCCGACATAGGGAAGTCTATGCGTTTGTGTGTGTTTTGTAATGTGTGTGTGTGTTATTGGAGACAGTCACGTTAAATATGGCTTGTTTCAAGGTCCTATGGTACAGTATGGTTTGTTTTTTATCATGTCACACTGCACACCTCTGGCAAGTAATTAGCCATTAGTTGTGTTTCACATTTTAAGTGGGACTAGGTCTCCCTGTGTGTGCACAGACAAGTTATCACACCGTATAATTAGTGTCACAAACCTTTATTTTTTAATTGTAAAATTGTTCAAAAGTGGTTTGGTCCGGTTAGTACTAGACAAACCATACTACCCACTTTCCCAATGTGGGATACTATAAGAAAAGAGGCCAACGGGGCCTAACAAGCTATGGTGCCAACATGTCAACAGGGACAACAACAATGGTCCAACATGGACAACAACTAGAATGTGACAATGGCCATATTATTGGAGGGGTTTGGTGGAGTATGGGCCCTGCTGGACTGGGCTGCCTGGAGGGCGTGGATCATGGCACCCAAGCGGGCAAGGTGTTGCTGCCCTTCTTGGTGTGCCCTCTCCATATGCTGCTGTGCCTCCTGGTGAGCCTGCAGCAGCTCCTCAATAGTTGGTACACCTGTATGGGAAAGAAGGACATTAGTCAGTTACCTATGTGGGTGTGGGTGGGTGTTTGAGGGCATTGTTATGGATTATATGTACGAAGCACATCACCATCCCGGGTGCCATCTGGAGGAGCTGGGGGAGATGGGGATGGGCTGACAGCCCAGCCTGCAGCACGAGCTCTTTCTCCTTGAACCAAAAAAAAAGGAGAAACATATCAGGACTCACATACTGCTGTCTGGGCCACACACCAATAAGTAGATTAGAAAGCTTGTAACCCTTAGCAGAAACTTATCACCATACACAGAACCACCAGGCTCAAAGTGAGGGTGTGGGGACCACAAGACACCAGGGCTCGGCCGGGAGCTGGAGATGCTGGGGAGGGGGTTTCTCCTGGGCTCGGTGTGTGTGGCCACAGGACAGGGCTTGGTGGTCACAGGGGTCCAGGGCTGACTGCAGCCAAAGCTTGTGGCCCTGGTGTGGAGGGACTGGCTGGGCCCTCCGGGGCCGCTGCAGCTGGTGGCCCTGGTGTATTGGGACTGGCTGGGCCCTCCGGGAAGGGGGTGTGGTTGTCCCAGGTGGGCTAGGGGACTGTGGGCCCTCCCCAGACGCGGAGTCCTCCTCATCTGTAATATCAAACATTACAACAGAGCAATTTAGGCAAAGGACCACAACATAGGGAAACCTAGTGTGTGTGTGTATGAATGTCATGACG
This sequence comes from Allobates femoralis, assembly GCA_033576535.1. Lineage (NCBI taxonomy): Eukaryota > Metazoa > Chordata > Amphibia > Anura > Aromobatidae > Allobates > Allobates femoralis. Next base: position 727,660,738 of record JARQOC010000003.1, on the reverse strand, counting down.
GCGTGAAGGGTACAGTAAAAGGTAGGCGCGACCCTATGGTGAGGGCCCAGTGTGTTTTAGGACATGAGAACAACACCAGTGCCCACATATTTTGGAAGTCAAACACCCTTGGTTTAGCATGGGATGTATTTTTTACATTGACACAAGAGCAGCCAGTAAGCATCAGGTGTTGGCGCCATGGGGGCAAACACATAGCAGTCAGCTAGTATTCAGTTTTCCGTATTGTGATCAATGTGTTGCAAAATAGTATGTGTGACAGTGCACACATATGTGCTGCGAGGTGTCATGTGGGTCTTCAAATTTGCATTTGTGGCACCTCTGCGGGGATTGCCACAGATTCCACCAGTGCAAGGAGGGAATTACACCTTGGTTAACACAGCACAAACCACATTCCACCCCAGACCTGAAGGGGGAGCCCTACTGGCTGCTTTAAAGGGATCCTGTCACCTCCAAAACGCCTCCTAAGCTACCAAAACATGTCCCTGCACCATCCTATCACTAATCTCACACTTCTTTTGTCTCCTAAAAGCATCCTGTGAAAGTGGAGAAAAACTCATTAGTGATTATAATTAGCAGGGGCCATATTCTTTAGTCACCAGGGGGTGTTCTTTTGCAGCCTGGAGGATCCAGCCCTCTCTCTGTCTGTGCTGCTGTGAAACTGAAACTGAAGGCAGGACTAATGATTTGCTTTCTGTGAGTGATAGAGAGAGGGGAGGGCAATGCCTGCACGTCACAGCAGAACACACAGAGACAGGGTGGATCCCTGGAGCTGCAAAACAGCCCGCCTTGGTGACTAAAGAATATGGCCCCTGCCAATTATAATCCCTAATGAGTGAGTATTAAAACGTTTTTATGCACTTTCACAGGATGCTTTTAGGAGACAAAAGAAGTGTGAGATTAGTGATAGGATGCTGCAGGGACGTGTTTTGCTAGCTTAGGAGGCGTTTTGGAGGTGACAGGATCCCTTTAAGTCAGTTCCTCTTTAAGAACATCCAGGCGTAAGGGGAGGAGTTAGTTAGTCCCTGTAGTCTGAAGTTAGTTCCTGTGAGGAGAGAGAAGAGAGAGGAGATGGAGGAGCTGGTCGCTGGGGGAGATCCAGGCCCAGGACCAGGGACCACTGACGGCTGTGTGCACCCTAGGGAAAGGGTCGGGGGTAAGTGGAAAAGCAGGGAACTAAGGAAGGGAATCAGTTTCTACAGCCCTTTAGTACACCCGGACACTGGAGTCGATGCTGCCATCATACAGCAAAAGCCTAGAAGACTCAGGAGGAGTTCAGCCCTGAGGAGAACTAGTAAAAGACACGAAACTGACCAAGCACAGGACCAGGGGCCATAGGAGAAACAGGGACCCCACAGAAGGACCCCATTGCCAGTTTAGGACAAAGCCAAAAGAGGGAGAAGAAGCGGTGAGTTCAGGCTCAGGCAGGTCTCATCCCACACCACAGAGCACAGACACAGAGGAGGCCTCATAACTTTCTAAGGTGGAAGTCCCAAGTTGCACTTGGGACCTGGTTAATACTCTGGACTGTACCTGTTACTCTGTCACCAGTAAAAAGGTACGGAAACAACAATCCCTGTGTGTCTGTGTGCCTGTCTAAGCACCGCAATTCACCACTGTGTCAGCAAAGACTCAACTGCTACTCCCCTCATCCATCCCCGCTGCCCTGAGATAAAGCTCCACCAGTGGGGAGCTTTTCCACACTCTGCTGCACCCACCATCACCTCAGCGGCCGGCTGCAGCGCTGGTATACCCGTTACCAGATACCATAGGTGGTGTCACGTTAACAATCCCCTTATCCTCCACCGTTCCCCGCCATTGAGGGTCCAGGGCATGGGACCAGGGATCGACCAGCCGTGATCCCCCATCAAAGCCACCATCAGCCCCGTTTCCCGAGTACCCCATACCCTGTCGACCACCTCAAGTTAATATGTTGTTTTCACCTTTGTGGTCATGACACAACTATTTTTGGCAAGACAGAGGTCAAGGACCACTATAGCCGTCACCATTTGGATGACAAAAGAGTGTATTCTACACCTTCATGTTGCATTGGGACGAACATGGAGATGCACATTGGTGACAGATCCACATGGTGGCTTAGGGCACACTATGTGCCATGGCACAATACCACATGATGGTTGTGTAGTGTTTTGAGTATTATGGTTGCCATGTGTGTGTTTGTCATTGCCACATACTCACCACGCAGCCTGGCAATCCGAGCAAGAATGAACAACCTGAGAACAGAGTTCTGTAGCTACAAGACCCAGTATAGAATCAAAAGGATCCACCAAATTGCCAGTGCACAGTTTATTGTAACATTAGTGAATCAGTATAAAAATACTGGGGACGTATAAAAGATCAAGGAGGGTTACAGAGAGGGTGAACAAGTCACAGACCCCCATAGCAGTATGCAGTTAAACAGGCAATTTACATAGATAGACATTTGGCATACAGCATGGTACAATAAATAAAGTTAAATACAGTAAAATACCACATTGCTAGCCTGTCACAAAGCCCAAAACTCACCCATGCTAGGGGGATATGACACGTGTTCAGGGGCTACCCCGACACGTGTTTCAAGAAAGTCTTCTTCAGGGGGTGTAGTGTTTTGAGTATTATGGTTGCCATGTGTGTGCTTGTCATTGCCACATACTCACCACACAGCCTGGCAATCCCGGCAAGAATGTCAGCCAACCTCCCTGGGCACTTGTGCTTGAGGTCTGCAATCTTTTTCATTATCTGCTTGCGTGTCCTCTCTACCCCCAGTTTCTGAAGCAGGGCCAGCTGGATCCACCTCAGTATACTGCGCTTGCGCAGCCATGGGTGCCGGTGACGCCGCTAACACCAGGTCACACAGGTCTATCAGAACCATTAGCTCTGCCAGACCCCATGTGGCTGCGCGCTGTGCGGCAGCCATGACTCTTGTCCTATGTGCAGGGAAGGGGCAGGCACCTGTCAGGCAGGGAGGAACAAGCAGAAACGTCTTGACGTCACCACGCACACTGACACCGCCAAACAAAGTTTAGGGCATTAACAAGGTCGACACCGGCGGAGTGGGAGCAGTATAATGTACCCATCAGCGTCACCTAATTCACACCGTGTAGGGTGATTGTAGTGCATGGCCCATGCCACCCATGTACACACGCATGTGCCACTACTCGACACAGCGCAGATGAATACACTCGAATGATATAGCTTGCACGCATCTATGGCACGAATAAATGAACTGCATTTGTGTACTGTTGTGTAGGTGAAGATGTGTGTGGTGCTGAATTGCCAGCTCTTCAAATATGGCGCCCTGTCAACTGACATCCAATGGTAACACAGTACCCACCACCAATCATCGCAGACGGGGTGCGGACTACAGCACGCTGTGGCATGCCTACAGGAAATTAATAGGCGACGCAGATTCCATCACTATCGCCCTATCACACGCCAAAACCCGGAAATCTTGCCTTCATGATTGCGTCTGATTTCAGAGCAGTGCTCAGTAATCAGGCGACAGGTGAGAGGCGATTTATCGCTGCGAAATTCACCAATCACACGCTGCAACTATGAGGCTATTTCACAGTGATTGTTTCGGGGTGACATATCGTCTTTAAGATTACCTGCCGAGATTGCAGCATGTAAAGATACCTTAAGAGACATCACCTTTTAGTCATCTGATCACTCATATACCATCCATTGCAATGCCCTAGCATTGCAATGGATTTTCTGTCAGTACTGCAGTCACACCACTGCCATTTTTGCTTGCCAATGGCTGCCATCAGGGCCTGACTGGCCTTACTCCTTTAAGGGGCCTGGGCAGCAGAGCCCAGGAGAGGGGTCCAGAGATGCTGACAGCCCAGGCACCTCCTTTGCACTCTTCTGTTACCCAGGCCCGGGGACAGGGCTCAGCTGGAGGGGAACTAGTGGGGGCATGAGGCAGAGGGGGTGCCTGAGTTAACCTGAAAGTCTGATCATCTGTAGTGTGGCACACCATTTAGGTCCTGCCGCCTAATCCTTGTGTAAACTATAGACGGATCTCCCTAACAGCCAGCATATGTCACGCTTAGAAACATCCTAGTGGGGACATCTTGTGGAAGGTTTTTGAAAGGTTTTCTTCCAGATTTCACCTATGAAGTATATTTGAAATATATTTTATAATAATCACTTGCTCTACTTTATTATTGAATAATAATTTAAACGGTGGTTACACTTTAATATTTTATTGCACTAGATCAATCTGTCAGGAAAGTTGTGCATAATGACCTGATGGCCTTTAGTCCCTGGGCAAAAGGGGCCCTAAATGCTCACATATTGCACCGTCACACTCAGACATTTGGGTTACATGTACAAACACCGAATTCAGATTGGTGAATGAGTGCGATTTATAATAATCAAGTTATTCAGCGCTTGTTTCTGGACTTTTTACCCAGGATGATGAAGAATGATGGCACAGAACAATCACCGGTAGAGGAATCTTCCCCTACAGTATCATGTTATCGGCAGCACTTCTGCAGTTTGCAGCAGGGGATGTGCTGTCGAGAGAAAGGATTTTTGTTCCTCCATAAACATCCAATCACCTGATGATGAGCCGCATTTTGCTCATTTGTTGGGCGATTGGCGACATGTTTACACCTAGGAACTCTTGTCTGTGCTGCTGGGATTTATAAATGTGGATGTTACATACATGCAGCACACAATATGTGACACAAACACTATATATTACACGTATCCACTGAGCACACACACACAGACACACACATCCATTCCCATCATTGTCTGTGTCATACAGGATGGCTCCTCCAGGGAGAGTCACTCTTTCTAACCTCTCATCCTCTGACCAAGAGATGGGGATTCTGAACACAGGACTCCTTATATTGATTAAAAATTACCTATAAGTGTTCAATAAAATAGGATTTACAAACTGGAGATTCAGTAAGGCTGGTTTCACACTGCGGTTTTTTGCCTGCTCAGGTTCGATCATATTTGTGTGCCAAAACCAGGAGAAGAACCAGGAGAGGAACTTGCAGAGAAAAACTATAATTGAAAGATTGACACCTGTTCTGAGTCTTGGAGACACTCCTGGTTTTGACACACAAACCTGATCAGGCAAAAAAACGCAGTGTGAAACCAGTCTTAGGCCCCTTTCACATCAGCAGTATTATAAATATGCAGCAGTTGCGGTGAAAAAACACATCTGCTGCATTTACCGCATAACAGCCGTACTTGCGGTTCACCTGCGGTCAGCCGCGGTTTTTTTAGCGGCCGCACCTGCCGCAAGTGCAAAACCGCACTTGCCGCACCTGCCGCAAGTCCGCCTATACCTTGTATGGCGTTTACCGCAACCGGTATGCGGTAATCGCGGCAGATGCGGTTTTTTCACCGCATCTGCCGCGAATTTCAAAAAACGCTGATGTGAAAGGGCCCTAAGAAGAATGTTTTATAGGATCGTCTACTTAAATGTCATCTTTAACAAAGATCTCCTAAATTCTTCATATTATAAGAAAATACATTTGAATTAAGCCCCATCCTGGTGTCTTGTGTTGTTCTGGGGTCACTAGTGGAAATATTGATCTTAAATGAGTTATCCAGAACTCTATAAGTATGACTGATTTCTTTCAAAAACAGCGCCACCCCTGTCTACAGGTTGTATGTGATATTGCAGCTCAGCTTAATTGAAGGGAATGGGCCTATGCTGTAATACCACATGTCACCTGTACACAGGGGTGGCGCTGTTTTTGAAAGAGTGTAGTAAAGTTTTATTAATCCTGGACATCCCCTTTAATGCCTTGTAAGTTCTCCTTGATAACTGGCTACAAATGTAGGAATTAAGGAGGTCCCCTAACCCTAATTACAGCCATCATGAACATGTGAAGATTGAAGCCTGCGGGGGGCGTTCCTGCTGCTATTATACGGCAATAACAAGGATTTTATAACTTTTACCACTGCGCAATTTTTCGTGTTTGTGTTTTTCCTCACCTCTTCCAAGAGCCTTAACCTTTTATCGTTCTTCCACATAGCCGTACGAGGGTTTGTTTTTTGCTGGATAAGTTGTACTATTGAATGACATCCTTCATTCTACCACAAAATGTACTGGAGAATGAGAAAAACATTCCAAGTGCTTTGAAATTGCAAAACAAAGTGAAATTCCATGAATTTTTTTTCAGTTTTTTATTTATCATGTTAACTATATGGTAAAAGTGACTTCATAAGTTGTATATCTAGGTCACAATAACAACATACTGAACATTTTTTTTAATTTCAATCATAAAAAACTCCCAGAAATTTGTAAAATAAAAAAATAATAAAAATAAAATTTCCTTTATTTGCCATTTTCCGAGACCCATGAAGTTTTAATTTTTGAAGATACAGGGCTATGTGAGGGCTTACTTTATGTGCCCTGAGCTGACATTTTTACTGATACAATTTTGAGTCAGATACAACATTATGATCGCATTTTATTGCATTTTATTGTAACAACGTGGTGGCCCAAAAAACATAATTCTGGCTTTTTATTTTTTGCCCGTCACGCCATTTACCAATTGGAATAATTTACTTCATATATTGATAGCTTAGATTCTTACGAATGCAGCGATACCAAATATGTGTATTTTTTTTTTTTTACTGTTTTATTGCTATTTTCAGTTCAGCTCCTTTGGGGGCCCCTAAGAGAGTGAGGGCCCTGGGCAACTGCCCAGTCTGCCCCCCAAATAACACCAGCCCTGGTCCCATTCAAAAGGGAAAACATATACGGTATATTATATTTTTTTCCCTACAATTTCGAATGAAAGAGGAAAATGGTCTCATTTGTAGAATTTATGTTCTCCAGACATACTATAGGAACTAACTGAAGTTTCCCCTTTAATTTAAAAAGCAATTGTGTTGTCATGGCTGTAGCATCCCATCATACTATGATGTCATTTATGTTGCTATGGTTACTTACCAACGTTATTTAATGGTGTAGTAGGAGGAAGCTGTAGAATATATTGTATAGGCATCAGATGGAAGACATGCTATAATTACAGGCTTCTTTCTACCATTTACCTTTCTGTAACCTTTACAAATGCAGTAAAACTTTTCCATGCTCATTATATTAGATCAGATGGGCTTAGAATGAAAATTTCTAATTGGGCTCTTGAAATGAGGAGGAACAGTGAAATTTTACAAATTGTAGAACTAAGGATACATTGCTAACATTTAAAGCATGCAGACATGATATATGTAGTGGATAACCCTTAAGGATATACTATGATTGTGTCCTCGATATCAGAGAAGGCTGGAAATAAAGTATAAGAACATTTTGCTTTGACAAAAGTGTACATTGTTGAGAACATTTTAATGAAAATTCATCAAATTAGTAAAATGTTTTGTAAAGTATGGATACCAGCAGCTTGCAAAAAAGAGAGAGGGTCCATGGTAAAGATGAAAATGAGCCCTAGAAAGTTCTAGGTGTGATTTTTTTACAATTGGCATTTGATTTACCAATCTTAATGAGTGGTGTGAAGAACTTAATGAATCAGGCACATCTTAGTGGTGTGTGCATTGTTAGAAATTTTACTCCAGTCAGGGATTGGAGTAACATTTCGGAGGTTAGAAAGGTGGCCACTTTCCGTGAATTTACACACTTTTACTGAAGTTTTCTAGAATACTTTGTGTCCCTTAGAGTTTTTCCTTCTTTCCAACTTTTTCACAACCCTCTGTCTGATTCTTACCCTTTTGTATGTTATAAATTCAGTTTGGCATGGATAGCAGTCTTACACATATTCTCACCATATAGTAATAAGTATACCGGTCTATTGGTACAGCGCTTCCACAGGAGACCCAGAGTTCAAATAGATTTTCCTTTATTCTTAAAATGTATATTACAGTGGGCAGTACAACGCGTTTCGACCCTTTTAATGGGTCTTCCTCAGGTACAGTTATATAATTTCATAACACTTACATGTGTCTCCTTATATAGCTCATGCAGTGTCTGAGTTCAAGTGAGTGATCGCTGTACCAATAGACCGGTATACTTATTACTATATGTGACGAACCAGGTTTCCTAAATCTGATCCATCCGGAATGGGAGAGCTGCACACCAAAGGAGATCTTATATGCAATATAACCAAGACACCTAAAAGGTGAGCAATACCAAAGTGTAACATCTTTATATTGAATTTTAATTACTGCACTTAGAGTTGCGCCGGGACTTTTTCTCTTTTATACCCCCCTAGAGACTTCCAGCGAAGTTAATCTAAGTACTACATATTCTCACCAACCATTAAAGGGACTCTGTCATTTTTCAGTATAATACTAATAGTACTCTTTAATAGTGCCTGAGCAGGCCTTTCAGAGTATGTAAAAATCATTACTGTACTCTCTGTAGTTCTCTTGCTATAAGCAACTTCACACCCTGCAGGCAGCTAAGTGCACTAGTCCAGCTCATTGCTTTCACTCCCAAATAGTCTGCAGTATGTAAATGTTATTTAAATAACCACGCCTATCCAAGCTGTTATTCTATCCCTCCCCTCTGTGCTGAGCTTACACCAAACATCTCAGGCTTCTGCAGGCTGCTTGTGATAGGGATGGGGATTGAGAGAGGAGAGGTGTTTTGTGCTACAACTCTTATAGAACTACAGTGTACTGTCTGTGAGAGATTTCTATCTGTTTATGTGAACATTGGTTTTCCTGCATACATGTAATGCGTGTATTTGCTAAGCAAATTATCAAATGTTAATTTAAACACAAAGAAATACCTCAGAGAGCACACACTATACATATGCCTCATACACACAATGACACTGCTTAGGCTGCTTTCACATAACGATTTTATCAGTTCCGATGCTGTCCGATAAAAATCGGACAGCATCATACCGATTTTGGGCCCCATGCAGCCCTGTGGGCATCGGACTGAATCGAATGTGCACTAAATGCCATCCGATTTGGTCCAATCCGATTCTGTCCGATTTTATTATCGGTGCTAAAATCGGAGCCTGCTCCGATTTTAGCACCGAAAATAAAATCGGACAAACTCGGATCGGACCAAATCGGATGGCATTTAGTGCACATCCGATCTGACCCGATCCCTATAACATGGGGCCCTATGGAGAAGGGTCATAGGAAACATCTGATGTCTCCTCGGACCGATTTTAGTGTACTGAGCATGCTCAGTACACTAAAATAGCTCCTAAAAATGAAACAAAGGGTTAAAGAAATAAAAAAAATCTATACTCACCTGTCCACGAGGCCCCCGGCGTCTCCCGGTATCTTGCTGTTAAGTCTTCTGTGCTGCCAGGACCTGCCGTGATGTCACAATCACATGACTGCCGGCTATTGGTTACTCGCAGTCATGTGATTGTGACATCACGAGAGGTCCTAGCAGCACAGAAGACAGAACAGCAAGATACCGGGAGACGCGCGGGACCGTGCAGGAGTCGTGGACAGGTGAGAAAAGATTTGAGAGGGGGAGGACACATGGGGGGACCCGGAGGACACATGGGGGACCCGGAGGACACATGGGGGGAACCGGAGGACACATAGGAGGACCGGGGGCCAAGAGGGGAGGACCGGGGGTGCAGAGAGGAGGACCGAGGGCCAAGAGGGGAGGACCGGGGGTGCAGAGAGGAGGACCGGGGGCCAAGAGGAGAGGACCGGGGAGAGACAGTGACAGCTAGGGAGCGATCTGACAGGAGGGCGGGCATAATATTTTCTGTCGGAATCGGATGCCTATTTGGCATCCGATTCCAGGCATCAGAGGAATCCGATGCTGTCCGATTTATATCGGACAGCATCGGATTTTAAAAAATCGTAGTGTGAAATTAGCCTTAGTACTGGAGAGAAATAGAGATGTCAGAGGTGCAGCTGCTAAGAACACACACCTTCTCCTCCCCCTCCTTTGTACTCTGCAGTGAGCACCTTGAGAGCTGCTCACAGGAAACAGACCCCTTGTGAGTGATTTCCACAACTTTAATTGAGTGCTTACAGAGGAGAGCAGTGATGTCACTACATAAATATTCATTTTCTGGGCAGTATGCAGCAGAGAATTAAGTGATCACTCACTGTGATTGACAGATGGAAAGAATCTTTTATTTTGCAGTTTACAGAGGATGGGGTGAGTATACATAAAATAAAAACATGAATAGAAAGAGCTTCACCAGAGGAATTATAAAATGATATCAGTTAAATATGGATTTTTGACCTCACAGATTCCTTTTAACAAAGGTAATTGCAATAACTAGAGTTGAGCACCCTGTGTTTAAAGGTTTCACCATGGTATTTCCCTATGGTATGTATACACTTTATGGGTAATATTGTCCTTACTAAGCTAGATCACAACAACGGCATCGGGTCAGTATTACGTTCTTCAAGTAAATTTTCTCTAGTCAACTTCCACGAGAGCATAGGAGGTTGCCTCTCCACACCCTATTAGGGACAGGAAGCACAAGAGACGTTAAAAGGACCCTCCCACCTCCCATTATCCAGTGTCTTTCCTGTCCCCATGGGGCATGGAGAGGTTTTTCTCCTGTGTTACGGGGCCGGCAGCCGTAGCATTCCTGTATTATGTCTTTTTAGCCGGGCAGCGTTGGTCTGGCACTCAAGCTCTACTCCTCCTGCTGGTCCTGCCCCCTTTGGGTGGTGGGACCATATCCCTGGCCCTCTGGCACCTCCCTGTAGGGCAATGCGGACCATGGGGTCACTGGCTGGCGGCCTCCCCGAGCCCGCTTGGCTTCTCCTTGTTCGCCCGCTGTCCTGCGCGACCCGGATGTGACGTTGGTGGGCGGAACTTCTGGGTCATGTGTGACTCTGGAAGTGCGGTGCTTCTGGGTTTTGGCCTCCGGAGGGAAGGAGCCCGGCAAGCAGCTCCGAAACGCGTCGGAAAATAAAGCTATCCATCACTTTCAACCAGGCATCCCGGTGTCTTTGGTGTCATTTACATCTATCCTGCAGCAGCGCGGACCTGAGGTACTTTGTCCGGATGATTGATTGTTTACCGCAGTAACCTGTGGAAGTACGGTCCCTGCAGCAGCTGCATCTCTGAGCGATCAAGCTGGTTGTGTGTGACACAACCTTATCAGGGGAGCAATTCTGATTTAGACCATCTTCTGACTGATCATAAAAAGATAAGACCCTATTGCGCATTCTCAAACTTTTTTAGTTTTTTGGAAGAGGAACAAGTCCTTCCTTTGGTCCAAGATGAAATGTTTGCAGTACCAAAGTCGGTTAAGCAAGTCGGCTTCCCAGTCCATGCAAACATTCAGAACCTCATTTCTCAGGAATGGGAATTTTCTGAGAAATGATTTAAAAGTGATCTAAAACACAGATTCCCACTGGAGATGAACATGTTTAACTGGGATATCCCAAAGGTGGACGTGCAGGTGGCGAGAGTTGCTAAAAAAAAAACGCACTCCCCATTGAGGATACTTCTCAGCTTAAAGATCAAATTGTATCGGAAGATCGAGGGTTTAATGAAACGATCCTGGGAGGCATCTTCCTCCACCATTCAAGCAAATATTGCCTCCACCTGCGTTTCTAGGACCTTACTCAGGTGGTTGGATCAGCTTGAAAGCCACATTTCTCAAGGTTCTCTGAGAGAGGAATTGTTAGACTCACTACCATTACTTAGGAAAGCTACCAGTTTCTTGGCGGATGCTTCTGCAGTCAGTTCGTATGGCTGCAAGGACCTCAGTATTGTCCAACTCTGCCAGAAGTGCTCATTGGTTAGAGATGTGGAGTGGGGACTCCACTTCCAAAATGCAGCTTTGCTCTATTTCCTTTAAAGTAGAGTTGGTCTTTGGTCCAGCTCTCAATGATATCTTAGAAAAGGCAACTGATAAAAAGGCCTTTCCATAGCAAAAGTCGGCTAAGAAATGATTTTTTTCATCTCTCTATGCCTCAGGCCTCCCAGCCGAAAGGCAAGGGGAAGACAGATAGATGGAGTTATTCAAAGGACAAGGGAAAAAACATCCTTGTACCTTCCCAGCAACAGCAATATCAGAGGATAAGCAGTGCCACGGTTCAGGTGAGAGGGAGAGTTGCCAGTGGGTCCTCTAAGGTAGCTTTACATGCCACAACCGCAGGAGACAATTTTGGCAGCGATATTTCGTCCTGCAATATCGATGCCAAATTGCCTCCTTATTGCGGCATGTAAATAGGAAATTTGGCGCCGATAAAACCAATGTCGCCTGGTTTCGATTTTGGAGCACAACCCAGGACTTCAGGACATCAGTGCTGCAAGACTGTGCTAACCACTGAGCCACCATGCCTCCCATGGTGGTATCACAACTACATCACAACTACAAGATCTTGTTTCTCCAACTGAGTACAGTCAACATTTTTTCAACTGGGCTAACATGTTACTAAAACTTTTTTTCATTGGCAACAAAGACACAGCTTGTTCATATTCTGGTCTTTTCTGTAGTAACATGGAAGTGAAACATGGACGATAAAGAAACAACATAAAAGATGGATCAAAACCTTCAAAATGTGTTGCTGCAGAAGGATATTATCAATACCATCGATGGCAAGAAGAGCAAACAAATCTATTTTGGAACAGATCAAGCCAGATATGTCACTTGAAGCAAGGATCACCAAGCTATGACTTGCCTACTTTGGACACATCATTCGAAGAGAAAAATCACTAGAGAAGGACATTATGGTTGGAATAGAAGGTATGAGGCAAAGAGGAAGAACAGCAACCCAATTGCTTGATAGTGTTAATATGACGGCAGAGAATACCCTGATGAACATATCGAGGCTCGCCCAAGATCAATCTTCCTACAGAGCGTGTATCCATGAAGTCACCATAGCTTGAGATCAAGCTGAAGGCTGATAAATAATAATAAATATATTTTAAAAAGGTTAGCCAACAATAAGAAATTGTGATTTATATTATATTTTTTAAGAATGTCCCAGAGGTAGAACCATTGGCAGAGTTGTATGCCTTACATGTACATTATATAAAGATAACAGAAAATTGTTCTAGATTTGCCACATCAATATGGAGGAAAAGGCATCTAATGTTAAAATCAGTGGCCCTATCAGGCATAAACTCAGCTCCCTTCAGTTTGATCAGAATACATTAAGGACAAGATAACTTTTAAGTCTAGAGGACAGAATTTTGGCAAAAATCTTTATATCAGAAATTAGCAGTGAGATTGGGCGATAAGAGCATGGAGAGCGCGGGACCCTCCCCATCTAGAGCATGACATCAATTAACACTTCTCACATTGAAGCAGATAAAACATCGAACTCCTGCAGTCAAATGTTTTGAGAAGCAGCAGATTTTCTTTTTTTCTCTTACAAATAAAACATTTCATATAAAGGAAAAAAAAGACAATTTTCATTCACTTATTTCAGAACCAGTAGTGTTACTTTATATTTAATCGAAATTGTAAAAAAAACATAATCAATATGAAGCATTTAGAACATTAATTGAGCCTTGCAAAAAACAAGTATTACGGTACTGTAATTTGGTATTTGGAGTGGCTAAGCCCACTTCTGAAATCAGAAGAAATTACAATTTCGAGGTATGTGAAGTTTTTCTTGAGGATTCAATATTTTAAACTTTATGTCTGGGTGTTCAATTCAGCTATTCAAGGGAAACACATATTATATTTCCAACTTTATATTAATTCCTACCATATACACAAATTTACACAGGGCAGAGATATAGAATTATCAAGGAATGTTAAAAGGGCTAATTTTTCATTCTAAATCCCCAATGGAGATGGGCGAAGTCACAAATGTTTGGTTTTGGTGGATACTTTAAAAAAAAAAAGTACTTGTTTGGGACCAGACTTGACCCGAATTTAAGCCTGGACCTCGAAGCCCTTTTAAGTCTATGGAAACCTGAACTTTAGTTCTATAAAATGATGGCAGTAAGGGTTTGAGGCTATAAAAGAAAGCAAAATGGAATTAAAGCAGGACAATTATACTTACCAGTCTCCCACTGCAGTCACACTTGCTTCCTGCTCTGTTCATTAAGCCTCATGTTTATTCACTGCATACCCCCAGCCACTTTCTCTGACAGTGTCTCCGATTTGTTGTGTCAGCCAAACTGTGCACCCACAAATCTGTACCAGTGTCAGTGATTGGTTGCCATATACATTAGAGTATGGCAATGAACCTGCCATGATATGTGTGTAAAAATATATAAATAATTGAAAAAAAAGATACACAATGCACATGAGGCACAAGGCTGAGAGCTGCAGCCCACAGTTGTGTGCGTTATGTTGGCTGCATATCAAAATGCAGGGACCTTACGTGGGTTTTTCTTTTAATTTTTTAAATAATTAAATAAAAATGTGGATATCCCTCAATTTTGATACTTAACCCAGATAAAGAACACAGCTGGGGGTTGGTATTCTTACCCTGGGGAGGCTCATAGTTATTGGGCCCTCCCCAGGCTAAAGGTCACTTCACACGCTATGATATCTGTGAACGATATCATTAGCTATGTCACGTGACCGCGATCCTTCCAACATCGTTAGTACATTGTCATATGCAAGAATATCGTTAACGATCTTAAATTTGGCAACACTCCAGCTAGTTGGAGAAGATAGTTTGAATGATTTTACAAAGCGGCAGGAATAGGAGAAATATGAACGACATCGTTCAAAAAGGTGCCACACTGAACGATGTTGCTGCTTCACAGATCCTTGATTGAACAACAAACAATAGATTTGAGGTCCTGCTCTCAAATTTGAGATGTCTGATCCAACGATTTCTCATTCAGACATCCTGCTTTTACACGCAACGATGCACAAACGAGATTGTATCAATGATATCGTTTCAGATATCGGAGTGTGTGAAGTGGCCATAAGAATAGCAGCCTGCAGCTGCCCCAGAAATTAGAGCATCCCAAAGATACACCAAATCCTGGCTCATCCCGAATGCCCTGGTGCGGTGGCAATCGGGATAATAAAAGAAGTTAATGACAACTGAGAATTGACAGCTGTCATCCAGCCTGGATTGGTGATGTTCAGGTCTCTATGAGATCCCCACATTATCAATCATGTAAGTAAATAGTTAAAAAAGCACAAACACAGAGAAAAATCCTTTATTGAAACTAAAACACCAAGAGACCATCTTTTACCCATTTATTAACCCCCAACATACCCAGCTTTGATGGTAACTCTACAACATGATGTCACTCGATGATGCTCTCTGGCTCTGCTACATCGCAGTGACCGAGGACATTAAAGTGAGCACACTGCTCTCCAACTGATGGCACTGAGTGCCACAGCAGTGAAATCGGTAATGTGAGAGAGTCCATCTGAGGTCACCAATCTATTAGACAATATTTTAGTAAAGATTTGTATTTTAGCAAGTGAAATAGGCCTATAGGAAGGTGGTTCTTGATTGTATTTTCCTTTTTTTATAAATAACCTAGTATATGCCAAATACATATTTTATTTTCAACATTTTAGTTTCAAAGTTTTTTTTTAAAGTTGAAAGTAGACTTAAGTCTATTGATTATAACCTATAGCCTAACATGTTAATCGTGAGGAAACCAAAAACCCCATGGGGCAGACACTGAGCTCCATATTAGGGGAAAAATGAATTCCCTACTCCACATACAGCAATCAGTCTACTTCTCTGGATCAACACTCAATCACAGAATCTAGCATACTATTACATTTTTGAAGAAAGGCATTCAGGCCTTTCTTAAATATTAGTAGTGAATCAACAATTACAACATCATGTGGCAGAGAGTTTCATAGCCCTATTTTGTGAGCTGTGAACCCTGAAGAGTATGTTTCGTATCAGCAGTACAGTCTATAATTATAAAACATAGTGTGTAGCCATGAGATGTGTGTTGGCATGGCTGTGCGATGGCAGCATCGGAAGCTGGTCAGTTGAAAATTAGGACAAGGCTTCCAAGAAGATGTTTTGCAGTGTTGTGCCACAGCAGCAGGTCTATATTCTAGCACTATAAAACACAGTGGAAGGCAGAGACTGTGTAGCTGTTGTGGCTTTGCACTGGCAGTGGCAAAAGCCACATGGTATACAATTAGGACAGCACAGTAAAGAAGTTGTGTTGCAGTATAGGGTCAGCAATCTCAGCCCCAGCAGAAAGAGTACAACAGCTAAGTGTTAGCTATTGGCACTGGTGGTAGTAAGACTGTGTAGAAGATAGACAATGGACAATCAGGCAGGCAGTAATAAATGATATCCATAGGTGAATGAAAGTGAAAGCAAGTACAACGTTTTCCGTGCTGGCAGAGTATAACCTGGGTTGCTTCGATATGACAAAGCCACCGGCAGCTCTGAATCTCCTATGAGACAGTATAGGAGGTGGGACATGAAAGTAAGTCCATTGCAAACTATGCCACATCTTTTCAATGCTCTTATCTGCGGATCCAGAAGTCTAAAGAACTGGAGCTTAGGGTGTCTTCTGATAGAAAGGACACAGTACAGGTATGACTCAACCTAGTTGTTCAGGTGGTGGGATACTATTGTATGATGACAGTACAGGAGATTGGAGAAAACAGAAAGTCCATTGCAAACTGTGTTAATTCTTTCCAATGTTTCAATCTGCTGATCCAGAAGTCTATAGGATTGGAACTTAGGGTATCTTCTGTAGAAAGGACGTAGTACAGGTACGACTCAACCTAGTTGTTCAAGTGGAGGGATTCTATTTTATGAATCATCCATCATGTTACATATACTGTAATTTTAGCTACTGTTACCTTAGATATTTGTTATAGCTGTAGTGCTTGGACACAAATGTTTTTTTATGAAAGAGAATTGACCTTATAGAATTCCAAGATTTTTTGTTGGACAATTTAAAATCATTTAGCCTTTTCTGCACTGTGCACTTGCTACACACACGCCAAAGTGTTGACACTTACGGAAGCAGGGAGGGGTCTTCTGGTCCGAAATGCCATTGCCAGCCATCTGCTGTGAAAAATATCACTGAGCAGTAAACACATATTATCCTGGTATCAAAATCACCCTCCGCAATAAAATTACTAACAATTTTGAGAGAAATTGATAATTTCGTGAAAGAAATTTGCAGTTACGGAATTCCAAGACTTTTGACAATTTAAAAGAATTTTGCCATTTCTGCCATGACCTGCTTATGGAGCTACAGGAAAATTAAACCCAAGTGTAGACATAATAGCATTTTATTTTATTACAAAAGTAGTTGAGTTGTATAGAAAAAAATTGATGCTTGGAACACAATAAAGTTTTTTTGTTGAAAAAAATGTTACATTTTGTAACCAGACGTGGCAGAGTCAGCTATTTAGTGCAAGAGATAGTGTTGGTTAGTTATCTTCTCTTAAGATTGAATGCACACAATTCTTTCACAAAAGGCAGTACAATCCAGGTGGTCTGGCATTATTTGTGGAGATGTGGAGATGAAGTCATGTAGAAGTAAAATTTCCATGTAACTGCATGACTGCAGTGAGGGTTGAGGAGGTATTGTAAGGACAGCATCAGATGAGGATGATGAAGGGGCTGATGACAATGACAAAACACTACTTGTTAGTACAGATTGGCAACCAGAAACACAATCGAAGAGAAGAAAGAGGAGCTTGAGTTTTGCTCCTCTGGATTATCAGTTTGATTACTGCAAATGAACAGGCATTTTATGTGCTGAAGGAGTGATACCATTTCCAGTTCTTGTGTGCCAGGTTATACCTGTCTAATTTTACAACATCACAGCATGCAACCTGCAACATATTTGTGCTCTGACAATTGTAGAACATAATTTACACACACAAGATACCCACACATACGAGTCATCACTACCACAACTTTACAACATCGTTGAGCATCCTCCACTGACAGCACAAGTGGCATTATCTGCCCAAGAGCTGACTACATAGCAAGCATATTTTGCCCCAGAGCATCTTTTAATTATATGTAACCTTCACTGTGTATTGCCAAGGCCAATACTCTGCAATGCGATGACATCACCACCTCAGCAGTCAAGTCTTGGTCTTGTTTCTAGTCCACAACAGAATCATAATTTTCCTGGATTTAACTGACAATTGCATCTGTGTAGGAACTGGAATCAGCTCCTTGCTCCCCAATTTGTGGATTTACTCTGGTTCAGGGTGCTGCTACCATTGCCAGTGCCCATACCATGGTGACTCGCAGAGCCAGCAAAATAACTTGGTGTTTGATTTAGGCCCCATTCACACACTGCTTTTTTTGCTGCATATTTTTACGCACAAGCTCATCACAAACCAGGAGTGGGTGATTAAACATATAAGTGGAGCACTTGTTTCTATTAGGGCCCGGACACACTCATCAGAGTTTCACTGAGGAGACTCTGAAAAGGCTGGAGCAGTGACCCTGAACGGCTTCTCCCTATCTGGACGAGAGTGTCAGCTGCTTGGGTTTTTGTGCAGCTCCAGACTCCCAGTCCAGAGAGAGAGGCCGTTCAGCCTCCTCCTCCTGCGCATCCTCATCCACTGTACCCTCCACACCAGTCCCAAGCTGGAGCACTGCAGCACTGCCTCTGCAAAGCGGCAACAGGCTGTGCTGAAGCTAGTCTGCATAGGTGACAAACCCCACAATGCAGAAGAGGTGTGGACAGCTCTGAAACAGCAGGCAGATCACTGGCTCACACCTCTGAACCTAAAGCCAGGAAAGGTCGTGTGTGACAATGGCTGGAACCTGGTGGCAGCTTTGAGGCGAGGCCAGCTGACGCATGTTCCATGCGTGGCCCATGTGCTCAACCTGGTGGTTCAGAGGTTTGTGAAGTCATACCCAGAGGTGTCTGAACTGCTGGTAAAAGTTTGCCGTCTGTCTGCACATTTTCGCAAGTCACCTGCTGCTTCAGCCGGCCTTGCCGGCTTTCAGCGCCGTTTGCGTCTTCCGGCCCACAGACTGGTGTGTGATGTCCCCACGCATTGGAATTCAACTCTGCACATGTTGGTCAGGATATGTGAGCAGAAGAGGGCAGTTGTGGACTACCTGCATCACCTAAGCCGTCGGGAAATGGGTCAAACTCCACACATAACACCTGAGGAGTGGAGATGGATGTCGGACTTATGTACCGCCCTCCAACACTTTGAGGACTCCGCCAAGATGGTGAGCGGCGATGACGCCATTATTAGCGTCACCATACCACTACTCTGCCTTCTAAAACAGTCTCTGCTGAAAATCAAAGAGGATGCATTGCAGGCCGAGCGCGATGACTTGGAGCAAGAAACAGTAGTGGGTGTGGGTGAAAACACACAGCCCAGCCTCATCTCATCACAACGTGCAGTGGAGGACTATGACGAGAAGGAGGAGGATGAAGACATGGAGCAACTCTCTGGCCAAATTGAGGATATGACATGCACACCAGTCATACCCTCGATTCAGCGTGGCTGGCCAGAGGACAGGGGAGATGAGGAGGAGGAGGAGGAGGAGGACAGCATGTTCAGTCATCGTGTGGTCTGGATACTGAAGTGATGGCTGTTAAGAGTCTGGCGCACATGGCTGACTTTATGGTAAGCTGCCTGTCTCGTGACCCTCGCGTTCAGAACATCTTGGCCGACAATCAGTACTGGTTGGCAACACTGTTAGACCCACGCTACAAGGAGAACTTTATGTCTCTCATTCCTGAGGCGGAGAGGTCAGCCAAAATGCAGCAGTTCCACAGGGCCATAGTCATGGAAGTAGTGAAATCATTCCCCTCACAAAACGCTAGCGGCATAGGTCAGGATTCGGTGGACAACCAAGGTGTACGGCCGAGAGGGGCACAAGTCCAATCCGCCAGAGGTAGGGGAACTGTCTTTACGATGTGGGACAGTTTTCTCAGCCCCTCACGTACCACAGCCCCAGAGGTGCGGGGTAGTGCCACCAGAAATGCTAAGTTTGGGCAGATGCTGAAGGAGTACCTTGCAGATCGAACAACTGTACTGCGAGATTCCTCTGTGCCTTTCAATTATTGGGTCTCCAAGCTGGACACATGGCATGAATTGGCTCTCTACGCCTTGGAAGTCCTGGCCTGCCCTGCCGCTAGCGTTTTATCAGAGCGTATTTTCAGTGCTGCAGGTGGAATCATCACTGATAAACGCACCCGCCTGTCAACTGAAAATGCTGACAGGCTGACTCTGATCAAGATGAACAAGGGTTGGATTGGGACAGACTTCACCACACCACCAGCAAATGACAACTGAATTAAAATGTTGTTATGTGAATTTGCCATGTACCTCCACTCACCCATGGGTACACACTTCAGGACTTTGGCTAATCGCTGGACTGCTCCTCCTTCTCCTCATGTGACACCATGATGACCGTTACAATAGTTAGGCTGTTGTTTGAGGTATACCCGCAGTGGTAAATTTTTTCGCCCATTCTTTTAGAATGGGCATTGCAACGACAGGAGACCCGCTCCTTTTCAATGGGAAAAATGTTTTGAGGCCCTCCTGCACGTCTCTATCCAGGGACAATGTGGAGCCTCCCAATTTTTGGCTGCCCTGCCAAAGGGCAATACTACAATACACCCACTTGAGGGTTACAGGCCCTACTACATGTCTGTATACATGGGTCATTGTTGAACCTTCCAATTTTTTGGCTGCCCTGGCCAAAGGGCTATACTACAATACACCCAGTTCTTCTTTACAGGCCCTCCTGCACGTCTCTATCCAGGGACAATGTGGAGCCTCCCAATTTTTGGCTGCCCTGGCCAAAGGGCTATACTAAAATACACCCACTTGAGGGTTACAGGCCCTACTACATGTCTGTATGCATGGGTCATTGTTGAACCTTCCAATTTTTGGCTGCCCTGGCCAAAGGGCTATACTAGAATACACCCAGTTCTTCTTTACAGGCCCTCCTGCACGTCTCTATCCAGGGACAATGTGGAGCCTCCCAATTTTTGGCTGCCCTGGCCAAAGGGCTATACTAAAATACACCCACTTGAGGGTTACAGGCCCTACTACATGTCTGTATGCATGGGTCATTGTTGAACCTCCCAATTTTTGGCTGCCCTGGCCAAAGGGCTAGACTACAATACACCCACTTGAGGGTTACAGGCCCTCCTGCATGTCTCTATCCAGGGACAATGAGAAGCCTCCCAATTTTTGGCTGCCCTGGCCAAAGGCCTATACTACAATACACCCACTTGAGGGTTACAGGCCCTACTACATGTCTGAATGCATGGGTCATTGTTGAACCTCCCAATTTTTGGCTGCCCTGGCCAAAGGCCTATACTACAATACACCCACTTGAGGGTTACAGGCCCTACTACATGTCTGTATGCATGGGTCATTGTTGAACCTTCCAATTTTTGGCTGCCCTGGCCAAAGGGCTATAATACAATACACCCACTTGAGGGTTACAGGCCCTACTACATGTCTGTATGCATGGGTCATTGTTGAACCTTCCAATTTTTGGCTGCCCTGGCCAAAGGGCTATACGACAATACACCCAGTTATTGTTTACAGGCCCTCCTGCACGTCTCTATCCAGGGACAATGAGGAGCCTTCCAATTTTTGGCTGCCCTGGCCAAAGGCCTATACTACAATACACCCACTTGAGGGTTACAGGCCCTACTACATGTCTGTATGCATGGGTCATTGTTGAACCTTCCAATTTTTGGCTGCCCTGGCCAAAGGGCTATACTACAATACACCCAGTTCTTGTTTACAGGCCCTCATGCACGTCTCTATCCAGGGGCATTGGCGAACCTCCCAATTTTGGACTGCCCTGGCAAAGGAAGATACTACAATAGACCCAGTTCCTCAAAATGGGCACATTATTTCAAGACAGGGCTTCATGTTAGTCTCTTCTCAGGGACATCGGAGTGCCGCACAATGTTTTCACGTAAAATCTTTCATGTAATCATAAAAAGTAACATACACCAGCTGTATCTCACTATTGGGTATGTGCCCTTAACATTTCCACCCTAAATATTCATTTTGGTGTCATTTTGGAAGGTTTTCTGGAGACTCCGTAAAATTGGCGTGAAACTCGGACAACATTGTTCACAGCTGTGACTTTTGAGTGAGAAATGCTTCCAGGGGTCTTCCCCATGGTGTTGCCATGTCATTTGAGCACTCTTCTGAGACTTTTGTGACATTTTTAGGGTTTTTCCATGCTGCCGGCAGTCATTTCATAAAAATACTCGTGTCTCCCATAGGATAACATTGGGCTCGGTACTCGGGCCGAGTACACGAGTATCTCGGGATGCTCAGCCCGAGCTTCGAGCACCCGAGCATTTTAGTACTCGCTCATCACTATTCATGGTGCTCATGGGGCATTATCATTTTCTAGGAGCAAAATGTGAACACTTTTCTAGGGCATTTTTACAATGAATTAGTATTTTCTAGGGGTTAATTTTACCATCTAGAGGGCACAAAGGAGGCTTTATTACTATGTAATGGGCACAGTTTTGGCATTATTATGTGGGACAGTAAGAGGAGTGCTGTTTTTGTACCACACAGCAAGTGCAGTAATAGAGACACATACAGCAGCCACAGTTCAGTGTTGGGGTATCAGAAGAATGAACAGCTTGTGCAACAAGTTGGGGATAGATAGGGACAGCACTGGAAATGTGAGAAGTCAGATACAGTATGTCTTTGTTGTTATCTCTATATATGAGTCAAGGCTGGAGAAGTTGTCATGCCAGTCTATGCAAAATGGAAAAGGCGGTAAAAGTGAACAACTCTGTAAGAAAGAACATGAGCTAGAAGTCAACATCTACAACTGTACTGTAATCACTTATATGTTCTGCAAGACAGGGATTGACCTCTATTTGGTTGCTGTGTGGCGGTAACATCAGTGCTGACCTTTGTATAAAGACATATTGCCAGTAACAGTGCACTGGCTCCCCTGAGCTGAACCCCTAGCTACACCTCTGATAGAAGCCTTCAGGGACATAGTGGTAGAAGGAGCAATGACAGACAAGTGTATTTAAAGCAAACCTGTCACCCCCCCGGGCATCAAAAGCTCTAATAGCCACCTTCTGCAGCACTAAGGCTGCATTCTGAGAAGGTGCCTATAGGCTTTTGATGCCCTTTCTAGTATGAAATATTAAGTTAGGTAAATGCTCACTCTTCAGAAGATCGAAGACCGGGAGGCGGGGTTTCACGCTCCTCCGGCCCGCCCCCTCTTGTCAGTCATTGTGCGCGCCTGCTGCTGTCTCCCCTCAGTGTGGAAAATGAACGCGCGTCTCCGTTCTCCTGCACGGAGCCGCGCATGCGCTGTGCGCCCGGTGTCGACTTCCTGGACACCGGGCGCACAGCGCATGCGCGGCTCCATACAGGAGAATGGAGACGCGCGTTCATTTTCCACACTGAGGGGAGACAGCAGCAGGCGCGCACAATGACTGACAAGAGGGGGCGGGCCGGAGGAGCGTGAAACCCTGCCTCCCGGTCTTCGATCTTCACTAGAGTGAGCATTTACCTAACTTAATATTTCATACTAGAAAGGGCATCAAAAGCCTATAGGCACCTTCTCAGAATGCAGCCTTAGTGCTGCAGAAGGTGGCTATTAGAGCTTTTGATGCCCGGGGGGGTGTGACAGGTTCGCTTTAAGGTTATCTGACCTATAGTATGTGAACTAATAGATACCTCAGCAGTAAAAATGAACTCTCATGTCCAGATAGTGTAGTAAAGAAGTAAATGCTGCTGGAAATTGTAGCTTTGACAGAGAATAGTCGTTCTGCTATGTGTAGCTGGATAGCTGGATGCACAGAGTGGCAGAAAAAGATGAAAAAAAGACACCAAGGTACAAGAAAGAAATTATATAATGGGATTGATCTGTATATTAACAATAAGTATGCATTTACTATGCGTTATGAAAAATTATTTGATTCTGGGAATAACCCTTTAAGTTTTATTTTATTTTATTTTTTTCCATGAAAATTAGGATGTTTGCTCTTAATATACACAGATCTTTGAAAATGGTGAGGAATTGAAACAAAAAATAATATGCCATAATATTTTTGTTAAATAATTTTTAAACTCTATTAACACTAATTGTTTTTATTTTGTTTAATTTGTTAATCCTAGAACAAAAGCAACAAGTTTTCCAATAGTCTTCACTAATGCCCTCCATTTAACTGCTGTAACATCTGTGCAATTCAATTACTTAGCTGGCTGTACTGTTGATTCTAACATCTACGGGTGCATCTCAATGAATTAGAATATCATTAAAAAGTTAATTTATTTCAGTAATTCAATACAAAAAGTGAAACGCATATATTATATAGTCATTACAATCAGAGTGATATATTTCAAGTGTTTATTTATGTTAATGTTGATGATTATGGCTTACAGCCAATGAAACCTCAAAGGTTATTATCTCAGAATATTAAAGTAGGGAGGATGGAGGGTCTGAGAGATAAAATATTACCTAAATAGGTATCACAGGCTTCACCTTGTGTGGTTGTGAGAGTCACAACTACTATAAAAGCAGATCATGGCTGCTGCAGTCCCCAGCATGGTGCATATAGAGTAGGGAGGATTAAAGGATGAAGGGTTAAGAACCCCACTGCCGTATTGCACGAGACATCAAAGGGTGAGTATAATAATGACTATTAGTCAACGTGTTTCAGGGCTCCCTGGCCCCTTCCTCAGGACAAACCAATATCATATTGCCAGGTTTCAGGGCATTTCAAGCAGGCCTGGAATGCATTGATTAATAAATCAATATTACATTCATCCTTTGAAGTCTCGTGGAATATGGCAACATGGTTTTTAACCCTTCATCCTCCATACTTTAATTTTCTGAAATAATGACCTTTGGGTTTTCATTGGCCATAAGCCATAATCATCAACATTGACAGAAATAAACACTTGAAATAGATCCCTCTGTTTGTAATGACTCTATATAAAATATGCATTTCACTTTTGTATTGAATTACTGAAATAAATTAACTTTTCGATGCTATTATAATTTATTGAGATACACCTGTATCTCCATTTAACCTCTCTTTTCTCTGTTTTCTACACCTCCCTTCTCTTATTGTTAGAAATGGCAGTAGCAAGGGGAGGAGATTGCACATATCAGTTTATAAAAATATTTCTCCACACAGACTCACATCGTGCATTTTCAGAGTTCATCTCACAAATAGGCCAGGTTCACACATACTATCCATTTTTGCCTTAAATCGGTTTTTGGGAACATTTTGGACATTTTTTTTTCAAAGTCCAAAAACGCATACGTGTTAACGCATGTGTGTGTGTTTTTTTTTTTTAAAAACGCATGTGTTTTTATGCAGCAGCCCAAAAACGCTGCTAGCTGCATTTTTGTGGTGCTTTCAAAAAACGCATGCGTTTTTTTAACATGGGGCCCTATGGGAAACGCATGCGTTAACGCATGGCACATATAGGCACCTGCGTTAACGCATATGCGTTTTTCATGAAAAAATTACTAAGTCCCAAAATTTGCCAAAAACGTCCAGGACCTCAGGGGACACTATTGGCACCCTTAGAAAATTGGATCCATTTTTCTAAGAGCTTAAAAAACGGATTTGTATGTGTGAACCTGGCCACAGATGATTCAGACTGTGCTATCTTAAAAACATGGTCTTACTAGAAATATGCTCACAGAACTGAACCCAGAGCACATATCCACATCATTTCTTCTAAATATGACATGGCTGACCATTCTCACAGTCATGTGCATAATAAGCCAATATGAGACAATATTAAATCTAGGTGTAGGTTTCATATGGCAAATCAGAAGTATAAAGATGAATGACGGAATGAAGATTGCAGCCTGGACCACAAATAAGCTCAGCATTATATTGAATATTCCAAAGAAAAAAGATGTCGCACTCACCGGGGTTGCGGATTTCTTCCTTTATTTGTTGGTACAATCATTGCGATCGAGCAACATAGCAGGGAGGGGGTGCTTGGGAGGCGGACGACGGTACACCGTTTCGCGGGTCTGTGCCGCTTCTACGGGTCCTCTACTCTGCACCACCAGGTTACCTGTAGCTACTAGTCACATTGTGACAAAGACTCTCTGCTGAAGGGGATAGTGCCCGGTGTTTCTACATTAATCAGCATTATATTGATTTGATCATGGAACCAGTTGTACGTCCATTTCTCCAAGGTGTTCTAGGAGCAATTATCAACAAAGTCAGGCTGCAGGTTTCTTATATCCTATTGTAAGCAGCCTGTGTGACCTAAATGTATCACAATGACCTCCAGCATCTGCAGACTCTTCTCTCATTGAGCACATCTGGGACATGATTGGTCAGCAATTGCAAAGGAAGCTGCCAGAAGAGGATCTTGATTATTTGCATACCATAAATATTTTGTTTATCATTAAAGGGATTATAAAGGATTTTAAAAAAAAATTGTGCTTAAGCACTAACAGGCAGGTAGCTGACCCCAACCTGCCTGTTGTTCACAGCACCATTCACCACCGACCAGAGCTGTCATAGATGCTCCTGTCAGCAATTTTGTAGCTTCCGCTGATGTCACAAACACAGAGGGGAAGATTCTCCCCTTCTGTCAATGAGCATCAGAGCTGATGTCACGCTGATTAACAGCCGGCTCCTCCAATCAGGTAGTGGGAGCCGGCTGTCAATCAGCGTGACATCAGCTATGCGCCCACTTCCACAGAGCAGAGTGGAAAAGTTCTGTTTACCCCGCCATGCTGTCCCCAGCATGAGCAGTCTGTGCCCTCTTTGTGGCGGGGTTAACGAAGGTGACTGGTGGCAAGCACAACAGGCAGGTAGGTGTCGGCTACCTGCCTGTTATGCTTGGGCACATTTTTTATTTTTTGTTAATTTCAGTACTGTAATTTTCATATTTCCACAATTTATTTCTCTATGTATTGCAATTAAGGAGTGTATAGAACTGTAATAACTTTTTTATATCAAAGTTCATTTTCATTTTCTCTTTATTGGCACATCATAATATAAACTAAGGTGACAATATTTTCTCTTATGCATTTTGAAAGATTTTTCATGTCACAATCCTCAAAAACAACTTATCTCTAGAACCAACTCCTGTTAAAATTACTGGAGTACCCTGTCCCACTGGCAAAGCATTAACATTTAATCCCTAATAAATGAATAGAATGCCATATATACGCAAAACTCTTTTGAAAATTTTTGAAGTTAAAAAATAAAGCAAAAAAAACAAACAACCCCTAAGAAGACAAGCTAGCTTGTATATGTCTCCAGGAATATTACATTAAGCCTGCAGCCACTAAATCCACCTTACTTGGTGAAATCGGGTTCAGGAGAATCTTTCCACTGAATGGGAATCTCACGCCATAAATACCACTATACTATACAATACCATAAGTATACCATAAATGTCTAAGATGTGACAAACCTTTTATTGAAGTGTATGATATCTAGCAATGTTGTTTAGATATATTGTTATAAAAATTATGTTTCATTTGATAGTTCATGGACTGTGAAGAGCTAATTTTGGTCAAGCATAACAGTATTCATTTAGAAAAACAAGTACTACAATTTAACATATAAAAGAAATATAAAAATGTACACATTATTCCTAGCTAATCCAAAATCCAATAATTCTGGCCTTTACCTGGACCTAAAACTTAGCGACTAAAGAATATTTTTTAGGTAAGAGCAATCATGACCCAATCTAGTAAATTATCAATACATTTTTTAAATTTGTATTTATTATTGAATATTAATCCTTAATTACGGGTGATTTCAGATGCAGCAAATTTTGTGAAATATTGTCTGCAACTGAACATTGGTTCCATTCATGTCAATGGGGTTATTTCAGATGAATGGAAGAGTTGCATAACTTATTGCTAGTTGTAATCTTTATTCTGAAAACATATTTTAATGAACAAAGGAAAACTTTTTATAACAGTTTGGAATAGGTTATACCAGTATATGTTGCTTAGCTAATGCACTTTTACCAATACCAACTTCAATTATAATTAAGCAAAATAATAGTTATTAGGCTAAAAAGCTGTTAAAACGGATAACAAGTATATAAAAATGCCAATCCCTAAATTACAATTAAAGTAGCTTTCAATCAGTTCTTTAAATGCATTTAAAATCTTGTATTTAACCAGCATTGCAACATTAAAGATTGTTAGGGTTTCTTTAAATCTTACCGGTAGAAATTTCGAGGAGCGGAATTACTTTATCGTATCCAGTTCCAATCCGCAGTTCCGGGACAGATGTGTTTGTCAGCTAAAACTCAACAGACAGGAACAGTGTCCTCGGGGCTAATGTTCTCCTGTGTGGATGGATTTCAATCTCATCTGTATTGTGCAATCATTATTGTGCTTTATGTAATTTTCAGTTCAAAGGATCCTTTATGCTGTAAGAATAAAAGGAAAGAGAGAGAGGAAAGCCCTGTGTTGGGAGAACATCCTATGTAACAAATAAATTTGTAAAGAAAAAAATAAGAGAGCACAGAAAAAAAGAGGCAATTATTACGAAGAGAGATCTTAACCAAGGGAAAACTACCTAAATGAAGCCCTTACAATTCTCTGCCAGCAGAAGTAGCTGTAAGGATTTAGTGGAGAAGAGAGTTGATCAGCTTGCAAGAGAGATAGACTTGACAAGAAGGCGGCTTGTTCAAAGGTGGGGCAGGCTATACAAATCTGAGTGACTTACTGCCATGGCTACCGCATTGCCTCTTTGTTCATTGTCAAGTTAGATAATTATGCATTACGTTTTTTTTTTGTATTTTATAATTCTAATGTCTTCATTTTTAGATAATTTAAGAAATAAGTATATTCATGAAAGATGTAGGTAACTTCATAAGAAGTATATAAAAGACATGCATTATTATCAGTTCCAATTCGGAAAGAAGCTTCTAAAAGTTGTAATAGTCAAAAGTTTTGATACTGGAACAAATTTTGTTTTTATTTAACAAAATTTGCTTCTTTAGTTTTTATAATGGCAATTTACATTAACTCTAGATTGTTATTGACAGTGGTCAGATACATTTAAAAAAATTGCACAGTAATTCCTTAAATTAAATTACTCACAAAACCCCTATTTCCACAGAACTTTAGCCCTATGATTAAAGGATCTGCTTACATAATTACAGTGATCTTCTCATTAGCTTGGGGGAAAAGTGTTAAATGGAGTCTATCAGGTCATTTTTCAGTATGATACTAATAGTACTCTTGAATAGTGCTCGGGCAGCTTTTTCAGAATATATAAAAATCATTACTGTAGCTTTTGTAGTTCTCTTAATATAAGCATCTTCATACGCAGCAAGCAGCTATCTTTACTAGTCCGGTCCATTACTATTACTGCTTAATAGTCTGCAGTATGTAAATGTTCATTTAGTATTCACTCCTTTCCAGGCTGGCATTCCCTCCTCTCCCCCCTCATTCTCTTTGTCTCACTTTCATTTTCATTTTCCTGTGGTGCTACCGAGTTCTGAGGAGGAGGGGGAGGGAGAAACTGCAGGCACAAACCTAACCGAGCTGTGACTGTCAGATATCAGATAAGGCAATCTTCTTCATTTGTTGCTAAGCAGAAGCAGTGCTGTCCATGAAAGATTCTATATGTTTATTTGAACACTTGTTTTTCTGCATACAAGGAGAGCAAACAGGAGGATAGAGTTCCCCCATGTGAGTGATTTCTACTGAAATGTCCTTGTGTGCAGTGCAGTGATGTCCCTATATGAATATTCATCTAATGGGGAGTGTGCAACAAAGAACTAAGTAATCACTCTCTGTGATTGACAGATGGACTGAATCTCTGTATTGCAAATAAGTCTGTGGAGCCTCGGTTAGGAGTCTCAAACACAGGACTAGCCAGATATCCTTCCAGGGAAGGACCTAGTCAAGGGGTGGCTCCTTGCGGAGAACACCATAACCACCATGTTAAAGTGGCCCTTTTAGTCACTATCCAGCTCTTTTACAAGCTTAAAGATATGACAAGGGAATACCAAGACCAGGTATCCATCCACAGACAGCTGTTTCGGGGTGTTGCCCCTCATCAGTGTGGAGTAGGATTCTGGCTAGGTGGAAGCAAGGCCTAGTAGACTAACATCACAAAGTATTCACTGATCTCAGGGAGACCAGTCCAAGAAAACACTGCGGGCAGCTGGCTAAAGCGCTCAACACAGTGAATTCCTAGGCGCATTACCTCCTGGGAATTATGAATATGCAAATAAGTCTGTGGAGCCTCGGTTTCTCAAACACAGGACTAGCCAGATATCCTTCCAGGGAAGGACCTAGTCAAGGGGTGGCTCCTTGCGGAGATCACCATAACCACTATGTTGTTCTCCGCAAGGAGCCACCCCTTGACTAGGTCCTTCCCTGGAAGGATATCTGGCTAGTCCTGTGTTTGAGACTCCTAACCGAGGCTCCACAGACTTATTTGCATATTCATAATTCCCAGGAGGTAATGCGCCTAGGAATTCACTGTGTTGAGCGCTTTAGCCAGCTGCCCGCAGTGTTTTCTTGGACTGGTCTCCCTGAGATCAGTGAATACTTTGTGATGTTAGTCTACTAGGCCTTGCTTCCACCTAGCCAGAATCCTACTCCACACTGATGAGGGGCAACACCCCGAAACAGCTGTCTGTGGATGGATACCTGGTCTTGGTATTCCCTTGGCATATCTTTAAGCTTGTAAAAGAGCTGGATAGTGACTAAAAGGGCCACTTAAACATGGTGGTTATGGTGTTCTCCGCAACGAGCCATCCCTTGACTAGGTCCTTCCCTGGAAGGATATCTGGCTAGTCCTGTGTTTGAGACTCCTAACCGAGGCTCCACAGACTTATTTGCATATTCATAATTCCCAGGAGGTAATGCGCCTAGGAATTCACTGTGTTGAGCGCTTTAGCCAGCTGCCCGCAGTGTTTTCTTGGACTGGTCTCCCTGAGATCAGTGAATACTTTGTGATGAATCTCTTTATTTTCAGTTTACAAAGGATAGGGGGTAGTATAAATAAAAGAAATTCATGACTAGAAAGAGCTTCACCAGGAGAATTGGAAAATTTTACTAGTTACATATGGATTTTTGACCTGACAGATTCCCTTTAAAAAGGACAAGGCAGCTGATATCACTTTGTCATGCTGATTTAATTATAAGAGCAGACTATTTACTGTAAAATGATTTGGTGCTTAAAATCATTGTTTACTTCTGTTAACCATGAATACTTCTAAGGAAACATGAGCAATCATCATTTATTTTCATTAAAATGACTTTATAGTAAAAGACAATGCTGCTTGTAAGATTGGCCATAAATCAATCATTTATGGGACCATTAATTAATTAATTCAGTGATGTTCAGTTGCTGTGAAGAAGACTCTAGGGCTCCCAAGAATTTCTAGCAAGTGATAGAACCTTCTCCTAAGGAGGATTCAGCTACAGGATTGACTTAATACCAATTCAGACCTTGCTTAGTAATGGCAGGACGCAGGTGGCAGTGCATCTGCACACACTGTGAGGTGAAGGGTTTTATAGGCTGGCCTGGTGTGAAGATGTTCATCAAACAAGCCAAGAATAACATCCAGGAAAGGCTGACATTATGTTGGAAGTACAAGGACTGAAATGCTGAGGATTGAGGTAATGTTATTTTCATCTGAAGGAACTCCCTTCAGACAATGTGAGACATATGGAAAAATGATTGTCTAGTGAAGAAAAGGTGATTCTTGTCATCAGTCAGTAAAGCATCTTGAGACCATTCATGTATGGGGTTGCTTTTCATCCAAGGAAGTGGGTTCAGTCACAATTTTGCCTGAGAACACTGCCTTAAATTAAGAACGGCCTCTGAACATCCTCTGAAAGCAATTTCTCCCAACAATTCAGAAGAAATTTGTTAATGAACTTTGCTTTCCAAATCTCAAACCCAAGATTCCAAGCATTGACTAGTCAAGAATGTGTTGTCATTTGTCAGGATTTGGACCAGAAGTTGAGATCCAGTATACCAGGGCGAATTTCAGAAATATAAAAAAAATAAGTTCAACACTGTAAATATTGGGTCTTTCCAAAAATGTTATGTATTTGTCAATAAAAATGTAAAAACATATAAAATGCTTATATTTCTACTTCAGTAACTAAGGAGACATCTAAAAGATCAAAAGCATTGAAATGGCAAACTTTGCGAAAATGAAAAAGGTATGTCAATCAATAGCCACGACTGTCGAAGAGAAAGTTATAACAAGGTAAGCTGCCAGAATAAAGGAGATCAAATTCTCTTTCTGCTTTAAATTAATAATTCTTCAAATGTTGGTCACTATACCGCCAAACATTTTGCATGACACTTTAAGTCCTGGTCCCCATCAGCAAGTGAGATCCACTATAATGCCCATTTTATACGACAATCTGGCAAAACTAGGGACAGTTTAGGTGCATGGTCTATAGGTAATCACAGATGCAATAGTCAGCCCCCTTCAACAGACAAAAGTGGGGAGCTGTGAAAGGTCATTTTACACTACATAGAGGATACTGCATGAGAAAATTAGTGACTATGGACACATTTGCATTAATTATTTTATTCTTCATTTGTTTTCTAAATTCAACATTTAAGAAACTTTCTAAATAGACTGTGAAATCACGTGATCATGGAGGGCAGATTCCACGGGATGTAGAAAGTACTGAAAAGGATAAGAAAAAACACATCCAGGGCAGTATATGCTGTCAGAGGTGGGAAAAAATATACAGTCCTCAGCATTATTGTCTGTCATAATGTTTTAAGATTGTGTGCACTCAGTGCATTTTTATCACATTTTTTAATGCGCTTTTGAGTGCAGATTTGTCATAAAACTGCATTCAAATCCTCAAGCAAGCTAAGGCTGGGGTCACAGTTGCCATGCGTTTTTTTTAGTGATTTAACAAAACTCATGCTTTTTTTCATGTCAGCATGAGTTTTTTAAGGTGTGTGATGGCTCCCTGCGTTTTTGGCTGCGTTTTTGAATCTGCACCTAAAAATAGTGCTTGTAGTATTTTTTTGTGCGTTTTGAAAAACGCATGCGTTTTTGTGGAAAACGCATGCGTTTTTATAACATGGGCCTCTATGGAAAACGCATGCAAAAACGCATGGTACATTAGTAACTTTTATTGCCATTCAAAAACACATGCGTTTCCCATAGGAGCCCATGTTAAAAAAATGCATGCGTTTTCTGAAACGCATGCGTTTTTTTAACATGGGCTCCTATGGGAAACACATGCGTTTTTGAATGGCACTAAAAGTTACTAATGTACCATGCGTTTTTGCATGCGTTTCCCATAAGGCCCCATATAAAAAAACGCATGCGTTTTTGGAAAAGCTCCAAAAACGCATGGGACTGTCACACATGCTTTTTGGCTATTAGGGCATGCGTTTTTTAACATGGGGGCCTATGGGTGCGTTTTTTACATGCGTTTTTGAAAACGCAGGTCTCCAAAAATGCATGTGAAAAATGGTACTGTGACCCCAGCCTAAGTGACTTTAGACTAATTTCTGCATTAATCCGAACCTCCCACTCTCAGCTCCAAGACTTCTCCCGAGCTGCACCAATTCTTTGGAATGCTCTACCCCAAGAAATTAGGTGTATCCACAACTTACATAGCTTCAGGCGATCCCTAAAAACACATCTTTTTAGGGCGGCCTATCATGATCCCTAGTCAAAGTCATTTAGACATAGCCTATCAGCTCCACCAGTCATCAAGTGAATCACAAATAATGGTTGGTGGCTGTGGAGACAAGGGGGTCAGTGGGTGCTCTTGTCCGCTGTACCATCCGCCTTTAGCAAGACAGCCTGTACCAGGGCTCATCCCCAAACTGAGCGCCCAAGCTCCTTACCCATGGGCAGAACACTACTCAGACAACACAGGGTGAGTGAACCACAATATTAAGGCTTTATTGGATCCCCAAACAGTCAACAGCATATAACACATAACCAGCAAAACACAACAATGTAACAGGCAACAGAGTCTCACCATTCCGCTGGCTCACCATGGATTAGAATATAGCACAGCAAAGTATGTAGTCAGGTAACTGGATCATCCCAACCTGGGTTATTTCCTTATGCAGTCTTTGTTACCCCAGCCAAATTCGATAATTCGATGCTGAAGTCCTGTGGTTTTATGTGGTTTTATAATCCAGGTTCTGATCACCTCGGTCGCCACCGTAATGCCTAGGCCTGGGGTTATGGCTGACAAATTGGGTCAGTAGATCCTAGATTAGCTGCCTGTATCAAGTCCAGTGCACCTCTAGCCGGGACCAAAATCCCTAGACTGAGGTCACTAGACAGCATCAAAAATCACCCTGGTTAATCAATAAGTCTCCTTATATACCCTCAGCCCTCATTGGGACTTCACGATTGGTGGAATAAAACTGTCTTCTCATTGGCTGGATCTCAAGCCTAAAATATTTCTAGTAGTATTGCAGTCCTGTCAAGGGAGACCCACATACTGATTGAGATAGCACCTAGCAGGTGCAATCCATGATATTAAACAATGGTGGCTGAGGCCATTTACATAGAGTCAACAATCCACATAGTAATACAATGGCAATCTAACAGGATTAAGTTCCTCTGACCTTCTATGACAAAAAAGTGAGTTAATTACATTACATGTTAAACACTAACAGTCATCTACAAGACTTGTAGGAACAATGGGTGAGCCATCACAAGGTAGATAATTACATTACCCACTTTAAATACTAGCAGGCTCCTAGAAATCTTGTGGTGTACGGAGCAGAGCCGAGTGTGTATGAGGTGAATGGAGCGGAGCCGAGTGTGTACGAGGTGTACGTAGTGAAGCCAGGTGTGTACGAGGTGTGCAGAGCGGAGCCGCGTGTGTATGAGGTGTACGAAGCAGAGCCGCGTGTGTACGAGGTGTACGGAGTGGAGCCGCATGTGTACGAGATGTATGGAGCAGAGCTGAGTGTGTACGAGGTGTACGGAGCAGAGCCAAGTGTGTACGAGGTGTATGGAGTGGAGCCGTGTGTATGCGAGGTGTACGGAGCAGAGCCAGGTGTAGAAGAGGTGTACAGAGAGGAGGCGAGTGTGTACATGGCATATGGAGCAGAGCCTTGTATATGCAAGGTGTATGGAGCGGAACCACTGTATGTGAGGTGTACAGAGCAGAACCGTGTGTGTACGAGGTGTACGGAGCGGAGCTGAGAGTGTACTAGGTATACGGAGCAGAGCTGCGTGTGTACAGGGCGTGCGGACGAGAGCCAACTGTGTACTAGGTGTATGGAGCAGAGTTGCATGTGTACAAGGTGTATGGAGCGGAGCCACATGTGTACAAGGTGTATGGAGCGGAGCCACGTGTATACAAGGTGTATGGAGCCAAGCCGAGTGTGTACGAGGTGTATGGAGTGGAGCCGAGTGTGTAAGAGGTATACGGAGCGGAGCCAGGTGTGTACGAGGTGTACGGAGCAGAGCCAGGTGTGTACGAGGTGTACAGAGCGGAGCCGCATGTGTACGAGGTGTATGGGGCGGAGCCGCGTGTGTACGAGGTGTACGGAGCGGAGCCGCATATTTGCGAGGTGTATGGAGCAGAGCTAAGTGTGTACGAGGTGTACGGAGCGGAGCCAAGTGTGTACGAGGTGTACGGAGCGGAGCTGTGTGTATGCGAGGTGTACAGAGCAGAACCAGGTGTATACGAGGTGTGCAGAGAGGAGGCGAGTGTGTACATGGCATATGGAGCAGAGCCTTGTGTACACAAGGTGTATGGAGCGGAGTCACGTGTGTGCGAGGTGTACATATCAGAGCCGTGTGTGTACGAGGTGTACGGAGCGGAGCTGAGAGTGTACTAGGTATACGGAGCAGAGCCGCATGTGTACACGTCCTGCGGACCAGAGCCAACTGTGTACTAGGTGTATGGAGCAGAGTTGCGTGTGTATGGGTCGTGCGGAGCAAAGTCGCGTGTGTACTAGGTGTATGGGCCATTCATTATACTGTATGTAGGCCCATTATATTGTATGGAGGGCTGTGTGTGGATCACAGTTGGAGATCATACTGTGCCAGTGTAGTTGAGGGGCATCATACAGTGTTTGGGGGACACTTTTGTTGGCATCACATTTTATAGCTGTAACGAAAGGGGAATCATGGGGCTTCAATAGGAGGAAAATTACTTTGTAATGGCTGCAAAGTTGTGAGATATGTTATTATGTGACCCAGGGAAATATTATTTGGGGGGGCAATAAGAACTTCTACTAAGAGGCCTCATGGTTTCTATGTAGGCTCCTGGTGCAGGATGCATTGTCCCTCTGCTGCAGGACTGATTGGCCATAACTTACACACCAGGTCCAGTGTCGCCCCTCGGTATATACAGGCATCCAGCCATGTTTCTCCTGAGCGGCGGTTGATCGGTGGCGCTTGTCGCCCTTCCCACTACCACATCCTTTGCTCAACCTAATTGGACAGCCCCTGCTATTGGCTCTGGACAGCACTGTGTGTGGTGCATGTGATTGGCTCAGCGTTTTGGGTGAAGAAGGCATGGTCTGTTGGGGAAGATGCGCCAATTTCCCAGCTCTGTATAGTGGCGGCTTGTTGATGCTCAGACTGCAGATCATTGCATGTAGTGTGTGGACGATGCTGAATGGTGGACATGTCTGACTACTCAGTGCCAGGCAGCAGCCACATTGGAGCTGCCCGGTATGGACAAAGTATGAGGAGTAAGGGGGATGGATGTGGCACAGTATACAGTATGTAGTGAGGGAGATCAGTATGGACACAGTATGAGGAGCAAGGGGGATGGATGTATCACAGTATATGTAGTGAGGGGGGATCAGTATGGTCATAGTACGTGGAGTGAGGGGGATTGGTGTGGACACAGTATGGGGAGGTAGAAGGAGTGGTTACTGACACAGTATGAGGAGTGAGAGGGGGATGGGTGTGAACACAGTATGTGGAGTGAGGGAGGATGGCTGCTGACACAGTATGGGGAGAGAGAAGGGAATATGTGTAGATACAGTATGTAGAGTGAGAAAGGGATGAAGAAACAGTAGGGGATGAGAAAAATGTAAAAGGGCACAGAATAGAGACTGAGCATATGTGGAGTTGTATAGAGAGGGGGCAGCATGCGGGGACAGTATGTCGAGTTTGATGAGGGAGAACAGTATAAACCGAGGGCAGTATAGGATACAGTGTATAAGATAGAGTGACCAGGGAGCCCAGTATGGAAAGAAGAGGGCAGTATGATGAGAGGGCAGTTTGGAGGGCATGCGGCAGAAGAGGGACAGTGTGTAAACCATATTTTGTGTAGGGAACAGTGAGAAGGAGCAATTATTTATTCCGGGGCACAGTGTAGGGCAGATATTTTAACTCTGGAAAATGTTAATCCCTCTGCTATTTTTACGGATATCGTGTCGGGATGTGCTGCAGAGGATCGGAGAAGATGGAAATCTGCAGACACGAGCTGTGGATGTCAAACGTCATCAAGATGACTGCACAAGATGAAGAAAAGAAAAAGATGACCCCGATCAGACAAGGTCATCTATAAGGTACCAGAATGTAAATGCTTATTTGTGATAATGACTACTTCTCATCAGTGCTATGGTTCCTGCATGCTTTTATTGACGGCTGGTAACAACAGTTCCCAGTATGTCCGCACCATTGCTAATGATGTAGTAGGAGTTGTAGGTTCATGCAGTACATTTGTGTATGGGTCTGACCTGACATTACAATTGTTTTACCATGTACTGATGGTGGTTCTGATGTTGAATTTTGGTACTGTTGAGGATTGTGATTTCTGTTCTGATGGGGGTTATATTTACGTATTTCTGTACCTCTGGTGGGTCTGGTGATATATTTTTGTACTGATGAGGGTTTTGACTTTGTATTTCTGTACTGATAGGGGTTATATGGATGTATTTCATTACCTCTAGTGGGTTTGGTGATGTAGTTTTGTGTTGTTAATTGTTCTGATCCTGTACACATCTAACAATCCATAATTTGTAAGCTTTCTTGATACATGGCTAGGTTAATAAAGTGTTGTGCATTCTAACAAGTTAAGGGTTCTATGTATTTATTTGTTAGCAGCATTAAATTGCTTGTCCCAAGCTTGTGATGAGTCTGCAGTCACTCTATATGTCTCTATGTGACTGCAGACTTCGGAATTCTCACAGAGAGCACACTGCCTGCTGTCAGGATTGTCTAGTGTCGGCGGTGAGAGTGGAAGGTCACGTAACTATAAGTATGCAATTTACATACATGCAGTCACTTGCTGACTAGACATGCGAGACTTCGATCAATTAAATGAATTGAACGAGGCTCGACACGTCTAGTCAGAATGTGGCCAGATGTATATAAATTGCATACTTGTGTTCACATGACCGTCCAATCTTACCATTGATATGGGAGAATCCTGAAAGTGTGCAGTGCATGCGCCATGAGAATTTGGAGGCCTTCAGTCACCTAAGCTTTCATCTGAAACCTGGACAAGCCCTTTAATTATAACATTAAACACCTTAGCCCACTCCTAACAACGTGTAATATACTCCAGCAGTCAATGTACCTGTAAGTGTAAAAATTTGCATATGGATGATTGGTTACATGACGTCTACTCAGACCATGGGGGGGGGTCACTAAACTGAACTCTTGCCCCGGGTGCCAGAAAACGTAGATACACCCCTGTGAAATGTAAAGACTTTTCTCATTTGTATGCCAGTCCAGGTCCACCAAAATTGACATAGTTGGGACAGGAAAAGACTAATTCATGATAAATTGTGGAGCAGGTCATGCTACAAATCCAGTCAAAGGCGCATGCCACGTTTTAAAGTAAGCTTGATTCATAAAAGGCATGCATTCCTTAACTAATCAGGCACCTCTAACTTAAATTAAATAAAATGAACAACACAGGTCCAGGGCCATAATTTGATATGGAATATAGCCCATGTAAAGAAAAAAAAAATCACATTGGTTAGTTTTCTATTTGCTGACTGGAGTAACGGAAGTTTAATCCAATATGCTGATTAGGGTGTTCAGTGTTCCCTTTGTATGCCCTCCCTTTCTCATTCACTGGTTATTGACAGTGCTACCTTGCCTTAACCTACACAGCAGATAGTCCTTGTTTCAAACAAGCTATTCCAGTCAATCACCAGTGAGGGAAGTGGTGTCATGCAAAAACAGTGAGCGAAATGGATTATTTAGATGTTCAGCCTCCAAAAGAGTGAACTAAGAACCCTAAATATCATATTTCTTTACATTATAGTTTCTGCAGAATAATGATAGCTATTTAAACACTAAAGGTTCCATTGTAATAGAGACTATATTTCCTACAAGACTATGTGCTTAGTCTAATAAGAAAGAAAAAAATAGCACTCACTGTACCAAAAGCTAGATTTATTGAGGTATTAACATACAACAAGGGAGGGGGCAGCAAACAAGAGGACAACATTAAAGCATGCAAAATGGCTGTCAGCCCTTTGTTTCCAACCCCCTCCCTCGATGTACCGTATTTTTTGCTTTATAAGATGCACCAGATTATAATCGTTAATGGAATGGTCTGGCTCACCAATATGATAGGTGCTCAGGAAAAAACAATTACTGCAAGAATCAAAGAATTCCTGGTACACTGTAATTAGAAATGCTGTAACGGACTCGTCAACTCAAACTATCATGTCATATTTTTATTGTTGCACTGATGACAGTGTTCAAGTGGAAGTGAAGCCATCATAAGGACGCGTCCCGCACTAGCACATCGCCACACATGCCCAGGCTAGGAGGCCTAACACAGGAGGTAAACTCTTAATACTGTAACCCCGTACAACTTTGCTAGTGTGGCGCCCCACATGGTCAGGTGTCACAGTGGGGTATTGCACCCGTAAAAGAGGTGTAATTTTCCCCAGCTGCAAGTGGATCCTAGGCTGGTGGGTGGGGACCCATTCCTGCACTCCCACATTAGAATAGTAGTGGTAGGTTACTCCTGGAAGGGAGATATATTCACCTCTAGGGGGAGTTAGAAGAGAGTTAGAGTCAGAATGGTGAAGGGAGTTAGAACAGTCGGAGTTGAGGAGGAGTGTGAAGTGAGGCGGAAGATTTAACCGGACAGCTCTACGCTGATTCGGAAGGAAGATGAGAGAGGATCCTGAGGGGGTCCTGAGAAAGGGTGCCTGACGCAGGAGTCTGGGCCCTAGAGAGAAAGGGGGAACCCCAGCGTAGAGCGACCATACTCCTGGGAATTCCCCAGTCCACCACGGGAACCCCAGACCCAAGGAAACGGCCAGAGTCCACCTCTGAAGTCGTCAATCAGCTGCTGCGGTCTGTTCACCAGCTGCAGCAGCCTGCCAGATGGAGCGGTCTGCCTGCTTCCTCACTACGAGAGAAGGGAGCCCCAAGTCTACCTTTAAGGAGCCATTGGGTATAGACTCATCCTAAGCGGGGAAGAAAGGACACGGGTTCGTCAACTTAGGCATACCACGGGTACCACCATACCACCTGGCATCCACTTGCAGCCACCCGTAGAGCTACCTGTTTCTTTAACAACTTTTGCTGAACTATAGACTTGTATGCTGATGACTGTTTACAGTAAAGTACTCGGGCGAGTGACTTTGCCTCCGTGTCTTTCTGCTGCAGAATTCAACCTGTTTGCTTACAGGAAGGCTGCTCCGGAGGGCCAGCTCCACCTGTAGGGAGCTTTGCCATCCTTGCCGCGATACCATTGCCCTCTGGAGGACTGTGGCGGCACTGGTGACCCATCACCAGGTACTACAGGTGGCGTCACGTGACAATAACTTTTATCCCCTGAACATAACCCCCTTATTGAAGTGTCACCCAGGCCACGGGTTCAGGCGCTGCAACCCATGACATCCCCGTGAAAACCCCTCTGAGCCGGATACTCGAGTACCCCAGGACCTGGGGCTCGACACTAGCAAGTGTTTTTGCACTATTCATACTACACTGTGCTAAAAACATTTCCTTTATACAGATATTCCTCATGGCACACTCCACGTGAGTTTGAAGGTAGTTATACTTAACCATGGGGCACCACTGGTGTTCTTACCTAAAACAGTGTGATTTGTCAGACATGGGGTTTATTACCTATTACACTTTTCTTTGACTTTCCACAGAGTCTCAATAGACCATAAGTGTGGCCACCTGCATACAAATAAGTGGCTGCAGCAAAACAGACGTAATTTAGGTATTTTTTAACTTTGATATATGGCACTTGCACGTTTGATAATTTTTCCCTGGGTAACCACACTATAACTCTGCTCATTTTCAAAGGTGACATTATTTCCTCACTTTAGGGGATTTTTTTCGCCAATCCTGACACTACAACCTGAATAGGTAGCTACCATCTTTTGTGCTCTTTTTCTGCTTTAACTAAATAGGGCCTAGTAATATGATTAGTGTGATACTGTACATAGAACTAGGCTGACTATTATTTTGAAAATGATTTTACTTCCATTTGGTGTCAATCATTATGCAAAAAATGTCATGGACCTTTATTTAGCTCTAACCCTTGTATATAGTACACCATTGTTTTTTTCCCCTATAAATATCATTTCTCTTGATACCCTCGGGGGTGGATAGGAGGGTTTCTCTTACATTGTAACGAGAGTTTTCCTTAATCTAGGCTTCAGAGATGTATCTGTCTTGTTTTGTTATTCATGTAATTAAGGATCTCACTATTTTGTTTTTTTAGTTTCTTGTATACTCATATGTTATATTGTAGCTCTGGTAACCCCAGTGAAGACCTGGATAGGTCAAAGTGTCAGGGTGGAGCATACCACTTGAACACTGTTATCACTGTGTGGCACCCTGGCACCTTGTTGGGCACCACAGAAATCCTTAGGGCATGAATGGAGTTAACAGCAAAGCAATACTCACAAACACCACAACACCTTAGTACACCTGGTTTCACCCCGAGCCTCTAGGGGGAGCTCCACTGGTCACATTGAGCCAGTTCCCCCTATAAATAGGGTCTTGGAAGGAGAAACTTCAGAGTGTGTGCAGTCGCTACAAGAGCTGCCAGCCTGTGTGAAACCTCCATCCTATGACGGACACACCAGGCCCAACCAGCCAGCTAGCAAGTGAGGAAACCCTTGCAATTGGGGTCAGAGGAAGAAGGAGAACACCTCTCAAGGAACATGGAGTTATTCTGACTCTTTCCTTACTAACCGGTTACTGGAACCGAAGCTGTGAGAGCTATTCAGCCACCACAGAGAGCCAGCACGTCTAACAGGAGGTTTAGCCACCTGTTCCACCTGATGCACCTACCCACGAGAGCCCAGGGAAGAGTACTGATCCTGCTCAAACCCCTTTATAGTGCCCTCAGTGCTGCTAACCAGGTGAAGCAAGTTCCATTGAACACACTGCCCGGTCCGGCTGGATAACACATCCACCCGACCTTAATGAAAGAGATAGAGAAAGGAAGCCTACTACAACTCCTTGCTGTGAATCTCCAGGATTGCTAACTTCACTAACCCGATCTGGCGTACCTGAAAACCACCAGTAAAAGGTACTTAAAAGACTTTAGTGTGTCTGTGTCTGACTCCTGGGCCTAACAGCAGTGCTACCGCAGCTGCCTCACAACATCTTGTGCAGCTCCCGACTCCGGGGACTCCCGCTCATCCTGTGGGGAGCGTTCCATCTTGCTGCCTAACATCCCCCGGAGGCCCAGCAGCGTTGGTACCGTTACCGAACACCCGCAAGTTGCGTCACGAAGACATTTAACCCC
Source organism: Allobates femoralis (assembly GCA_033576535.1). NCBI lineage: Eukaryota > Metazoa > Chordata > Amphibia > Anura > Aromobatidae > Allobates > Allobates femoralis. The sequence continues at coordinate 727,618,288 of JARQOC010000003.1, read as the reverse complement.
TACTGTTCCGCCATTCCCCCCCTATTGATCTGGACCACCGGGCCTCACAGCCGCAGGCGCGGTTTCGTGACAAGAAGAGAGACAATGCCTGCGACGTGAACACCCCGGCTACGGTGAGTCAACTGCAACAATAAAAAATTACATGATACTTTGAGTTGACATCTCTATTACATCATTTCTAATTACAGTGTGTCAGGAATTCTTTGATTTTTGCATCGGATTATAAAACACACCCCAAATTTGGTGAAAGAAAAGAAAAAAAATCAATATTAAATGTGGTCCGTCTTATAATGCCTGTGTCAGTCTTACAATCAGTATATATGTCCCACATCCTGGTATATATTTATCCCTCATCCTGGTACATGGTCCCCCATCCTGGGATATAGCCCCCCATCCTGGATATGGCCCCCTTATCCTGATATATGGCCCCACAATCCTGCATATGGCCCCCCATCCTGGATATTGCCCCTCATCCTGATACATGGCCCCACTATCCTGCATATGGCCCCCCATCCTGGATATGGCCCCCTTATCCTGATATATGGCCCCACTATCCTGCATATGGCCCCCATCCTGCATATGGCCCCTCATCCAGGATATGGCCCTCCGATCCTGGATATTGCCCCCTTATCCTGATACATGGCCCCACTATCCTGCATATGGCCCTCCATCCTGGATATGGCCCCCATCATTTCATATGCCCCCCTGAAGGCACACATACTAAAATAATAAACTATGTTAACTCACCCTCCGTCGCTCCCTGCTCTCATTTCAGGGGTATCTTTCTGTGTCTGTGTTTGGCATCCGATTATGTGATCGGGGCCCACAGGGTTGACGTCACTGTGCTGCACCGATCACATGATTCGATGCCGGACAGAGACACAGGAAGACACAGTTGAGCTGGGAGCGACAGAGGATTAGTTACCAGTGTTAATTATTATAATGTGTGAACTAGCTGGAGAGGTCATATAGAGTGATGGGGGGGCGAAATCCAGGATAGGGGGGTGAGTGCAGGCTCATATAATGTGCGCTGCTCCCCCCAACCTCTCAGCGCTGGCTTTAGCACTGAGTTGATGGACAAAAGGAATGCAGGGCATATTACATGAGCCTTGTGAACGGAGACACGTGGTCACGGTCTGCAGCTGCAGCCTGTGCCAACCTCCTCCAGTCCCTGGACACTGCTCCAAAGCCGCCCTTCTTACAGCACAGCATGTAGATTCAGATTATAAGATGCACCCCCCACTTTCCCCAAAAATTTTGGGGAATAAAAGTGAGTCTTATAATCCAAAAAATACGGTATGATAATGCTTCAATAAATTTAGCTTTTGGAATTGTGAATGCTCCTATTTTTTATTTATTATTTTACTATGTTTATACATGCATTGAATGCACCAGCTATGCCATATAAATCTGTGAAGCTCTATCTCTTATGTTGATCTCTAGGCATGCCGAAGTTTGTTCTTTCTTATTTCAATTTATGTGCTTAGTCTATATTGTCAACGTGTACTGAAATATGGTAGAAAAATAAATCCGGCACATCCAAGAATAAAAACTCTTCTTTTCTTCCTTATTTAAAGATATTTAAAATGACAGGAAGAAGCCATTCTGATGTGTTTCGGACACGTGTGTCCTTAGTCGTACAACATGGCATAATGATGAAAATAAACAGATATATTCCACCCCACAACCAATCACATTGTGTGTATAAAAACATGTAAGGCAAGAAAAGTTATTAATCTGAATTAACAGCAGATGAACCTTGAATATTCTACAAAAAAAGCTGTCTGAAAATGAGTAACATACATATAATACAAAAAACTGAAAAAAGACATTGGAAATAATATATCCTATAAGACATTGTTCTGAAAAACTAAATAGAAAAACATCAAATGAAGTATAAAAAAAAGCAATAGAGAAAAGAGTGTAAAATCAGAGAATACACAATATATGCACAAATAAATGCAGTGACGGGGAGAATGATTTCTTTAGAAGAAATAATAGATATATCTATATGTGAGGGAAACCTTTGGAATAATTGTGTGTTTTATAAGAACAAAAGACATAATCAGATAAAAGCTAGATTTTAAAATTTTCCAATTTTTTTTTTCTATTTGTTCTATGATTTACACACACTTACATGTCTGAAACACATCATAATGGCTTGTTCCTGTCATGTTAAATATGTTTCAATAAAGGAGAAAAAAAGAGTTTTAATCCTCAGATGTGCTTGTATTATTTTTCTATCATGTTCTTCAGCCCTGAGTGAACAACCTGAATTCAGAGCACTCCTGCACCACAGCTGTGGTCTCCAGTGAATTTCACGTTTGAGCTTTCCTCCACAAACTTCATTCTGTTCAAGACACTCAACCTGGAAAAAGCTTACTGATAAAACATATTAGAGAACGACATTCAGAAAATCCAGTGGGTTTTGACGTTTATGGGTTTAGAAAAGGTGTCAACGTCCCCACGGGAAGGTCACACCCATAGAACCCTATTAAGAAAAAAGGCTAGATGGATTATAGAACTAAGAGCCCAGAGAGCCCTAGGGCTCAATGATAAGAATGATCTGATGGGGTTTTGTATAATCTTTGTCCGGAGGGTGCCTCTCAGGGAATAGATATCATTATGTTGTTACATTCAGAAATAAGCATGTGTTAGTTCCACTCATTATTAACATCCAAACCTCCCCTTTTTCTATGTGTAATTGATTTTTCGTCTTTGCAATCTATATTGACGCTTGTATTTACCCTCGGGTTATTGATGTATTACACTTCATTTAATTTGTTTTAAATTATCATTTTAATGAGGTAGTGATATATGACAGGGATTTTCCAGTTAAGACATCACATGCTAAGGACCCATTGAAGTGCCAAGCCGGCATGAAACGGCTAGTCGTAGTCCTTCGCTCTCCATTCCCCTCTCTGCACCTTGTAAGATGAAACCAAATTAAAAAGACTTATTGCATTGAAGCTGGTGAGTGCCATTTCTTTCTTCATTAAAGACATCAAGTTTATGTGCAATACTAGAGAAGTAAACAACAGAGTTCCTCTTGTAGTCACCTACAATCCAAGTCTGGAGGTGCTAAGAGGAGCTGCACGGAAACTGCAACCTTTCCTACAAAAAGATGCCCGACTAAAATCAATATTTACGGATCCCCCACTCTTGTGCTTTAGACAACCTCCGAATCTAGAAAACATCATTGTGAGAAGCACCCTGTCATCTCCAGCAACAACAGGAACCTTTCCCTGCAACCAGAACAGGTGCAAAACCTGTCCATTTATAATGACAATGGACAAAATAAGGATTCCTGAGACAGATCAGGACTATAAGATCCAAGGTAACTTTAACTGCACCACAAGCAATGTGGTGTATTTAATTATATGTACCAAATGCCCAACAGGCAGCATGTACAAAGGGGAGACCGGATTACAATTCAGAACAAGAATGAATTCTCATCGCCACTCAATAAAAGAAAAGCGTATGGACCTACCTGTAGCCAAGCATTTTTGCAGCTCTGAGCACAACACTGAATCCGATATGAGGCTGCTCATCTTAAAGAGTGACTTCAAATCTCAGAGAGAGAGAAGAATTTGGGAATACAAATTGATAACAACCTTCAACATGCTCAAAACCGGATTAAATATTTCACATGGATTTATGGGATTTTATGTAAAATGAACGGACATTTGGGGATAGCAGATTCATGCATTTTTTATATAAAATGAAAGTGCATTTGGAGACAGCCTGCTACATACTGAAATCATAGGACTATGAACTCCTGACACGTCTGTGAACTCTGTCACTTAGAAGTCTGCTCTCCACAACTTAACTAAGTATTTTCAGTTCTCCATGGGTTACTAACCATCTACCTAATACAATTGGTTCCGCTTATCTTAGAAATCTGCTTTCTCTGTCCCTTTTCCTCCACCCCTCCCTACCCGACTCTGCTTTGCGTCACCTGTCATATCCACCAGAGCATATAACACTGTTTTGCCTTTTTTTTTTTCTTTTCTCTTCTTTCCCTTTTTTTCTTTTTTTTTTTTTTTTTCCTATTGCTTATGTATAAATGTATGTGTCTTCAGAATTTGTGTCATTACTAGCCTGAAGAAGGGAACTCAGCGTCCCGAAAGTTTGCTATGTTTACCATCTTTTCAGTTAGCCATTAAAAGGTATCAACCACTGAGGACTCTCAGATTGCAATATATTTTTCTGTGCAATACTCTTAAGTGAGCAACTCCAGTGGGCCAGTTGACCTGGTCTGGACTGTGTGGATCCGGCTGATATTATTCAGTGTCCCGGTGTTTGGGAAGTGGTGCACGGCTTTCTTGTATATATTGACAGTGACATTAAAGTGACTGCTCACAGTGAGCAGGGCTCAGACACTAAAGGCCCAGACATCTGCAGCTGTGAGAGTAGTGGCATCACCTGATTTCAGACGAAGTCACAGCTGGGGTCACTGACATCACTGCTCATACAACTGCAGCTCTTGGTGCCATCAGTGTGAGAGCGGTTCTTGTGGTGAGTGGTCAATTTAATGTCACCACTCACTGTGTTGTTGCAGAGCCAGGGAGCGTCATTGAGGGACATTGTGTTGTGGATTTACCTTCAAAACTGGGTATTTGAGATTAATAAAGGGGTAAAAGAGGGTGTCTGTGTGTTTTATTTAGAACTATCCTTAAAGCCCAGGCATTGCCTGTGCATAGAAACTAACTATTCTTAGTTATAACAAAATAGAATGATTATTTTGTATATAAAAGTCACGAAGTAAATGGAAATGCCTCTAGCTCCTCCCCCTCCATAGAATGTTGTCTGGTTCTTCCTCTAGCTCCTCCTTCTCCATAAAATGTTGTCTGTATCTGCCCCCCTTGATAGAATGTTGTCTGGTTCTGTCTCTAGCCCCTCCCCCTCCATATAGTACACAGAGAACTATGGGGAGTGCTTTATAATATATTGGCATGCTTTATAGCATATGGAGGGCTATGGGGAGTGCTTTATAGTATATGGAGGGCATTACAACCATATATGGGTATTTCGACCACATATGGGTATTACCATATATGGGAATTATGACCATATATGAGCGTATAGTGGACATACACACATACATACACATACATACACTGAGTTTTATATATATCTGAGTGCTGCTAGTGACACATACTCTGTCACTCTGCTTTTTGCCAGGCCTAAACTGCAAAGAATCCAACATAAATATTAAACAGAAAAAAGACAATCACTGGGACTTCTAACAACAGATGATATTTTAAATTCTCCTTAATGTAAGATGCTGACAAAGTTTTTGAGGAAGAAATAATATCTGGAAGGATATCAGGTTACTTTATAAGTGATAGCTTGTAGAAATGCACATTCACCTGAACATTCATTTTGGCTATATACAATTATACGGCCCATTCTTTATTTGAGATTTTTATATTTGAGCTTGTGGTATTCACTGAAATTAATTGCCCCAAAATCTTGTATATGGCTCATTAATTTTATGCAATATATATATGTACATATATATATATATATATATATATATATATATGTATATATATATATATATATATATATATATATATATATACCGTATTTTTCGCTTTATAAGACACACCGGATTATAAGACGCACCCAGATTTTAGAGGTGGAAAATAGGTAAAAAAATATTTCTAGCAAAAAATGACTTTGATATGACACTCAGGCCCTGCGACCAGTCAGCGCTGGCGTCTGTTTCCTTCGGATGCAGGTGCAGCATGTGAGCAACACCAATGACTTCTGCTCCAGTGTCTGATGGCGGTGAGACAGACGCCAGCACTGACTGGTCAGAGGGCTGAGTCTCATATCAATGTCACATGGGACATGACTATGCAACTGCTGATCAACGTTGGAACTGCTGCAGCATCAGGCGTAAGGGTGCGTGCACACGATCAGTATGCGCAGCGTTTTAGACGCAGCGTCTTGCTGCTGTGTCCAAAATGCTGCGTAGTACAGTACAAGCATAGTAGATGGGATTTGTAGAAATCCCATCCTCACTATGCTTAACCCGCCCGCAGTGATCTGACAGCTGCTGTGCGGGTTGCCGCCATTCCGCTCCTCCTCCGCATGTTCATTTCATGCTGCGGAGTCGGAAGCGGCTGCCATCGAGTGACTGCAGGGAGAAGCCGCACTGCACCTGCCGCACGGTGAGTACAGGGCGTCTGCGGCCCCCGCAGCTTCACTCAGGTCTGGAGGAGCTGCGTCCAACATGCAGCTCCTCCAGACCGTGAGCACATACCCTTAGTATGGTCTTTATTACTTTTACAAGGGCCAACAAGGTGAATGAGATGGGATTTGTTCATGTAGTAGCAATCCCTTTAAGAACTATAACTCCCAGCATGTACTGTAGAGCCTATAGCATGCTTGGAGTTGTAGTTAAGCACAGTATTGGTAGTGTTAACTTTACTTTATTAGTGGTTATGTTACATATACATGTGCACTCACTTTAATGTTTCCTGCTTTGCCCTGTCACCCTGCTGAAATCAAGGAAGTGGCCAGTCTGCACATCAAGTTCTGATGTGATGTACAGTCATGGCAAAGTTTTGAGAATGACACCAAAATTATATTTTCACATGATCTGCTGCCCTCTGGTTTTTATTTGTGTTTGTCTGATGTTTATATCACATACAGAAATATAATTGCAATCATATTATGAGTACCAAAAGGTTATATTGACAGTTAGAATGAGTTAATGCAGCAATTCAATATTTGCAGTGTTGACCCTTCTTCTTCAGGACCTCTGCAATTCTCCCTGGCATGCTCTCAATCAACTTCTGAACCAAATCCTGACTGATAGCAGTCCATTCTTACATAATCAATGTTTGTATTTTGGCAGAATTTGTTGTTTTTGTTTGTCCACCTGTTTCTTGATGATTGACCACTTAGCCATTTAGTTATCACCTTTGCTTTATGGCAAGGTGCTCCATCATGCTGGAAAAGGCATTGTTGGGTGCCAAACTGCTCTTGGACAGTTGGGAGAAGTTGCTCTTGGAGGACATTCTGGTACCATTCTTTATTCATGGCTGTGTTTTTAGGCAAGACTGTGAGTGAGCCAATTCCCTTGGCTGAGAAGCAACCCCACACATGAATGGTTTCAGGATGCTTTACAGTTGGCATGAGACAAGACTGGTGGTAGCGCTCACCTCTTCTTCTCCGAATAAGCTGTTTTCCAGATGTCCCAAACAATCGAAAAGGGGATTCATCAGAGAGACTTTACCCCAGTCCTCAGCAGTCCACTCCCTGTACCTTTTGCAGAATATCAGTCGGGCCGTGATGTTTTTTCTGGAGAGAAGTGGCTTCTTTGCTGCCCTCCTTGAAACCAGACCTTGCTCAAAAAGTCTCCGCCTCACAGTGCGTGCAGAAGCACTCACACCAGCCTGCTGCCATTCCTGAGCAAGCTTGGCACTGCTGGTAGTCCGATCCCGCAGCTGAAACAGTTTTAAGATACGGTCCTGGCGCTTGCTGGTCTTTCTTTGGCGCCCTGGAGCCTTTTTGACAACAATGGAAGCTCTCTCCTTGAAGTTCTTGATGATGCGATAGATTGTTGACTGAGGTGCAATCTTTCTAGCTGCGATACTGTTCCATGTTAGGCCGTAAAAGTGCAGTGCAATGATCGCTGCACTTGTTTCTTTAGAGATAACCATGGTTAACTGAAGAGAAACAATGATACCAAGCACCAGCCTCCTTTTAAAGTGTCCAGTGGTGTCATTCTTACTTAATCATGACTGATTGATCGCCAGCCCTGTCCTCATCAACACCCACACCTGTGTTAATGGAGCAATCACTAAAATGATGTTAGCTGCTCCTTTTAAGGCAGGACTGCAATGATGTTGCAATGATGAGTAATTACTGTTAAGCTGATCACTCTTTATGACATTCTGGAGTATATGCAAATTGCCATTAGAAAAACTGAAGCAGTAGACTTTGTTAAAATTAATATTTCTATCATTCTCAAAACTTTTGGCCATGACTGTACTGTAAGAGGTTGGGCCATGGAGGGGGGTCTGTACACTATGCTGAAATATGATGCTCCAGCCCTGTCTCCTAATTACAAGTCACCACAACAGAGCTTGACCTGTAGATGCAGGGCCAGGGGAGCTGTACACTCCGTTAATGCAGGCTCCAGCCCTGCTCTAATAGACTGAAACTCCTGAACTGCAGACCGACCTTCCTGGATTTCTGCACAGTGTCAGGGCTCAGCAGGAGGAGACATTACAGTGAGCAGAGGGAGTGAGGCACAACACTGACAAGGTATCTGTGATAAGGTGCCGATCTGCCCTGCTCTGCCCCTGTCTTCATGGCAGTAAATCAGCACAAAGCTCAGTGCTCATTCACTTGCCGCAGCTGCACCACGCTCCTCAGTCCTCATTATCTCCAGCAAACAATCTCCCCAGCAGCTGCAGGAAGCTGGGGAGCGACCATGTGTGCCGGCTTCTCCTGCTCCTGATGCTCATCTCTCCGTGCTGTCTTCAGTGCAGAGAGGTGAGTGGGGACTGGGAGCCAGTGAAGTGAATATTTAAGTAGTTAAATAGTTCCCTATGCCATGGACTATAGCCCCCCCCAACCTGGATCCATCCCATCCACCTTCCCTACAGCTCCTACCCAACATCCCCACAGTCCCTATCTCTATTCCCTTTATACAATTGCTTTGGCAAAACTGAGATGTATTTGGTCCTGCCAATAAAGCTTCTTTGAATCTTGAATCTAATGAGCCGGAGACACGTGGTGCTCCTGCTGCCTGGATTCTTCAGCAGGGACCATTCCCTGCCCTTCTGTCCCCACTTCACCGCTGTCTCCCCCTCCCAAGCAACCCAGGTGCTAGAATGTTATATTCCTTTTATAAGACGCACCCCCACTTTACTCCAAAATTTGGAGGAAAAAAGGTGCGTCTTATCAAAGGAAAAATATGGTATATATATATATTTGTTTTTATTTTTCTAAGTTGCAACTTTTTGTTCTAATAGTAACAAAATGGTTAACATGTCAAAATAATTCATGCTAAATTTTTGAGATTCATTAAATCACTTCAGGGGGATAATGGTGTACATTTGCAACATGCTCTCTGATTTTCTGTAAATTCATAAATGCGGTATTAGTTGAAATCCTCTGCAAAATCAAGTATCAAATTATTCATAATCGCTATACTCATACGAGTAGTTTTCAATACTCGCATACTCATCCAAATAGCATGTCTAATGTTAGTCAATTAGTAATAGGGTCCCCCCACATATCCAGCCATAAAATTAGTATTTCTGGGCCAGGGCGAGATGGTGGACGTTTTTACAATTACAATGCATAAAACACCTTGCTGTGCACCCCAGAGAGACCCTAACATTCAATCTGCTCTCACTGGGGGCCGACTCCCTTTGTGTAATGAATGGAGCTGGCAATATGTGTCAGATCATTAAAGATCGACACTTCACTCACGAGCCCCAGCGATACTCGCAGAATAACAAGTATCACGAATATCGTATCATTCATACGAGTAGCGAATAGTAACGATTACACGCGCTCATCACTAGTGCAAACCAAAAGAAAACGCAAGTGACCATAAAGAACAAAAATATACCCTAATGCAATTATGAATCAGGTCCTTTGTTCATAACAACTTTTCTAACATCTTTTAAACTATAATGTTTTGACTTTTCATAAAAAGATGTAATAGGAAAGACCTTTTTTCTGCCATGCAAGAGACACATAAGTTGAAAAACAAATTTAATATTAATGAAAGACATTAGTATTAATACTATTTCATTACTTGTAATTTCCAATTTTCGATGCTTAAATAGTTATTAAATAAAATAATTGAAAGAGAAAAATTAGATTTTCGGTGTCATAAAGTTAAAGGTGAATTCCACCACACTATAAAAAAACTTACAAGACACTAATATGGTGAAACAGTAATTCAACCCAGAGCCATATCCATTTGTCTAATAATTCTGCACACAGTGTATACAATGTAAGTCTAATATTTCAAGTGTTTGCACCAGAAATGTAATTCAATTTCTGGTGCAAACACTTGAAATATTAGACTTACATTGTATACACTGTGTGCAGAATTATTAGGCAAATGAGTACTTTGATCACATGATACTTTTATACATGTTGTCCTACTCCAAGCTGTATAGGCTTGAGAGCCAACTAACAATTAAGTAAATCAGGTGAGGTGCATCTCTGTAATGAGGAGGGGTGTGGTGTAATGACATCAACACCCTATATAAGGTGTGCTTAATTATTAGGCAAATGCTTTTCCTTAGGCAAAATGGTCAGAAGAGAGACTTGACAGGCTCTGAAAAGTCCAAAATTGTGAGATGTCTTGCAGAGGGATGCAGCAGTCTTGAAATTGCCAAACTTTTGAAGTATGATCACTGAATAATCAAGTTTCATGGCATATAGCCAACAGGGTTGCAAGAAGCGTGTTGGGCAAAAAAGGCGCAAAATAACTGCCCATGAATTGAGGAAAATCAAGCGTGAAGCTGCCAAAATGCCATTTGCCACCAGTTTTGCCATATTTCAGAGCTGCAACGTTACTGGAGTATCAAAAAGCACAAGGTGTGCGATACTCAGGGACATGGCCAAGTTAAGGAAGGCTGAAAAATGACCACCTTTGAACAAGAAACATAAGAAAAAATATCAAGACCAGGCCAAAAAATATCTTAAGACTGATTTTTCAAAGGTTTTATGAACTGATGAAATGAGAATGACTCTTGATGGGCCAGATGGATGGGTCAGAGTCTGGATCAGTAAAGGGCAGAGAGCTCCACTCCGACTCAGACACCAGTATGGTGGAGGTGGGGTACTGGTATGGGCTGGTATCATCAAAGATGAACTTTGGGACCTTTTCGGGTTGAGGATGGAGTGTAACTCAACTCCCAGACCTACTGGCAGTGTCTGGAAGACAACTTCTTCAAGCAGTGGTACAGGAAGAAGTTGGTATCGTTCAAGAAAAACATGATTTTCATGCAAGACAATGCTTCATCACATGCATCAAACTACTCCACAGCGTGGCTGGCCAGTAAAGGTCTAAAAGAAGAAAAAATAATGACATGGCCCCTTTGTTCACCTGATCTGAACCCCATAGAGAACCTGTGGTCCCTCCTAAAATGTGAGATCTACAGAGAGGGAAAACAGTACACCTCTGGGAACAGTGTCTGGTAGGCTGTGGTGACTGCTGCACGCAATGTTGATCATAAACAGATCAAGCAACTGACAATCTATGGATGGAAGGCTGTTGAGTGTCATCATAAAGAAAGGTGGCTATATTGGTCACTAATTTTTTGGATTTTGTTTTTGTATGTCAGAAATGTTTTTTTCTACATTTTGTGCAGTTATGTTAGTTTACCTGGTGAAAATAAACAAGTGAGATGGGAATATATTTGGTTTTTTTAATTTGCCAAATAATTCTGCACAGTAATAGTTACCTTCACAAACAGATATCCTCCTAAGATAGCTAAATCTAAAAAAAAAACCACTCCAACTTCCAAAAATATTAAGCTTTGATATTTATGAGTCTTTTTGGGTTGATTGAGAACATAGTTGTTGATCAATAACAAAAATAATCCTCTAAAATACAACTCGCCTAATAATTCTGCACACAGTGTATGTCATTATATCAACAAAATATTCGCCAAAAAGTGAGCATCGAGTCTGGGGGGGAGAAACAATTTTTTGTCCTAATTGTGAATATTTATGGCAGATTAAAAGGATATCAGCAGCGGCTGAGACTTGCATCTATCTCAAATATGGGAACAAAGAAAAAATGTAATTAAAAAATTAAAAACAATTAAAACTATTTTTTGTTAAATAAACAAAAAAAATATACCGTATTTTTTGCTTTTTAAGACGCACTTTTGTTCCCCCAAATTTGGGGGGAAAGTGGGGGGTGCGTCTTAAAAAGCGAATGTATACTGCAGGGGAGGGTGGGGGCAGCCCTGGAGTGTGTCTGGGGGCTGGGGCGGGCTGGCTGCAGGCTCTAGCAGGCAGTGGGAGGTCACGTGACCCCCGCTCATTAACTCATTTAATATGCACTGCACTGCCGCTGTCCATCACCTCGGTGCTGAAGCTAGCGCCGAGGTATTGACAGGGGAGCAGGGCATATTAAATGTTCCTGCAGTCCCCCCTCGTCGATATGGCTCCCCCCTTGCTGCTGGGCAGAAAATAACAAACATTTTATACTTACCTCTCCAGCTCTTGCCTCAGTCTTTCAGTGCCTCGCTCCCTGACTGCTGCAATCTCCTTCCGAGGTCCCAGAGAAGCCGGTCATGTGATAGGGGACTCACTGATGACATCACCGGCACTGCAGTCATCAGTGAGCCCCCGATCACATGACCGGCTTCTCTGGGACCTCGGAAGGAGATTGCTGCAGTAAGGGAGAGAGGCACTGAAAGACTGAGGCAAGAGCCGGAGAGGTAAGTATAAAATGTTTGTTATTTTCTGCCCAGCAGCAAGGGGGGACTTGTGCCCAGCAGCATGGGGGACTTGTGCCCAGCAGCATGGGGGACTTGTGCCCAGCAGCATGGGGGACTTGTGCCCAGCAGCATTGGGGACTTGTGCCATGCAGCAAGGGGGACTTATGCCCAGCAGCATGGGGGACTTGTGCCCAGCAGCATGGGGGACTTGTGCCCAGCAGCATGGGGGACTTGTGCCCAGCAGCATTGGGGACTTGTGCCCAGCAGCATGGGGGACTTGTGCCCAGCAGCATGGGGGACTTGTGCCCAGCAGCATGGAGGACTTGTGCCCAGCAGCATGGGGGACTTGTGCCCAGCAGCATGGGGGACTTGTGCCCAACAGCATGGGGGACTTGTGCCCAGCAGCATGGGGGACTTGTGCCCAGCAGCATTGGGGACTTGTGCCCAGCAGCAAGGGGGACTTGTGCCCAGCAGCATGGGGGACTTGTGCCCAGCAGCATGGGGGACTTGTGCCCAGCAGCATGGGGGACTTGTGTCCAGCAGCATGGGGGAATTTTGCCCAGCAGCATGGGGGACTTGTGCCCAGCAGCAAGGGGGACTTGTGCCCAGCAGCATTGGGGACTTGTGCCCAGCAGCATTGGGGACTTGTGCCCAGCAGCAAGGGGGACTTGTGCCCAGCAGCATGGGGGCCATGTGCCCAGCAGCATGGGGGACTTGTGCCCAGCAGCAAGGGGGACGTGCACAGCAGCATGGGGGACTTGTGCCCAGCAGCATGGGGGACTTGTGCCCAGCAGCATGGGGGACTTGTGCCAGCCCTAGGGGACTTGTGCCAGCCCTGGGGGATGTGTGAGTTCTGGGGGCATATGCCAGCCCTGGGGGACGTGTCCCAGCTCTGGGGGATGTGTGCCAGCCCTGGGGGACGTGTGCCAGCCCTGGGGGATGTGTGCCAGCCCTGGGGGCATATGTCAGCCCTGAGGGACGAGTCCCAACTGAGGGGGATGTGTGAGAGCCCTGGGGGACGTTTGCCAGCCCTGGGGCATGTGTGCCAGCCCTGGGGGGCATGTGCCAGCCCTGGGAGGGTGTGCCAGCCCTGGGGATGTGTGCCAGCCCTGGGGGATGTGTGAGAGCCCTGGGGGGCATGTGCCAACCATGAGGTGCATGTGTCAGCCCTAGGGGATGTGTGAGAGCCCTGGGGGCATGTGCCTGCCCTGGGGGATGTGTGCCAGCCATAACCAGAATAAGGGGGCTGTGAGGGACATATACTCTATATGATTTGTAAGACGGACACTGACATTACAAGACTGGCCCCATTTAACATTAAAAATTATTTTTTTTCTCTTTTCCTTCACCAAACTTGGGAGTGCGTCTTATAATCCGGTGCGTCTTATAAAGCGAAAAATACGGTAGGCTGTACACTTTTAGCAGTGAATTAATGTACAGATGAACAAATACGCTATGTGGCCAATATGCTGACATATACATGGAGCATATGCGCACTGCAATTAATGAGTACTTGAACTCAAATATTGCTATGGATGTTAAAAACGTAAGGTACTTAGCAGAATTTTATCATCGGAGATCTGAAAAGCCATCCAACAACATAGAGATGCACCTTTAGTATGGATGGTCCCTGAACACTATTGTCTTACCTCTCCATGTGCTAAACCAGGCCTGATCTTACTGGGGAGTGAAAAGTGAATCAGGTGTAGCTCACAAATTAAAACTTCAGTGGCAAAAATTGGTGGATAAGGGAGCTGAACTATTTAAGGAGGTCACACCTTTCGATACATACTATATAAAGTAATCTTGAGAACAGGCCTATGTATCTACTATCAACAATGGAGACTTGCATACCATCCAACTTTTTAAAATCAGAAAGAGGGATAAATGATGTAACACACCTAGTGCACATAGCAAATTTTGACCATGCCCCTAGCGACTCCCAAAGCCACAGCCTTTTACCAATTATTTTTGTCCTTCTGTATGCAGGATGGTTGGAACTAAAGATGACAAAATCAATTGACAGTGGTACCTGGTGGGAGATCACATATTACACACCTTTAACCGGTTTGCAACATTGGATGTACTGGGTACGTCCAGGAAACCTTTGCATTCCTGACAATTTAGACTATTTTGTAAGTACCACGGCTTGGCCTGCATGATTGCCGCCAGTTCTGCAGCTGATGTGACAGCTGAGGCCTGGCTTTCACTGCCAGGAGCAGTGCCAAACTGCTCCTGGCAGTTTATCCCCTAATTGTTATCAATAGTGATTGTAGCATTTAAGAGGCAGAGAAAAGTATTGCATTCCTCTACAGAGCGCTCGGACCCCCATTACGTGATCATGGGGACCCAATTGCTGCAATGGTAATCCGAGTCATTACCATGATGACCCATGGTTCACCTGACTATGGAAAGCCTTGCGCACCATACTAGATGCATGTGAGCGAGGTAAAGTATCAGAGCTGCGAGCAGCTCTGAGACAAATAATTCACTACAATGCATCAGTATTGTAGTGGATTATAAGAATGATCAGGTCACTTAGTATCGTGGGGGATTTGTGTGGGAGTAATAAATATGGGACTGAGGGATGTATTTGTGTTCTACTTACAAATAAATTATTTTTCACTGTGATGTGTATTATTATTATTTACTTAGAGGTTCATAATGGCTGCGTCTAACATTGTCCTGACATTATGAACCTCTGACTTAGTGCCAGCAAGCAATACATAGCTGTTATTTACCCATATTACTCAGTCTGCCAACCCCACAGGGCAGCTGGAAGAGTTGGTTACAGCACCAGAAAATTGTGCGTCTATGAGTGGGACAGCTTCAGGCTACAATTTGCAGTGGGAGGAGGGCCAAGAATGCTTCACACTGAGGAATCCAGCCCCCAGCTGCCTAGTTGTACCTGGCTGGCAACCAAAAATAGGGCAAAGCCCCGCATCATTTTTAAAAGAAAAATTATTTCAAGAAATAAAAAAGGGCTCCCATGTATTTTTGATTACCAGCCAGGTAAACCTAGGCAGCTGGGGGTAGATGGCAGCCCGTACCTGCCTGCTGTACCTGGGTTGGTGACCAAGAATACAATGCAGCCCCACGTCATATTATTACATCTTAAAACCCTTTTTTTTTTTTTCAAAATCCCCATGAAAAACGCAGCAAAAATGCACCAAAGACAACCAACTTATCTGTGCCAATCTTTGAAACATGGTGCATATATTTGCTGCAAAAAAATCAGCAGTACGCATGCTATGCTGGCACATAGCCTAAAAGATGATGTCCCATAAAGGGACTAAGTAAAAAAGTGAAAAAAGTAAACATCTATGTAAATATGAATATATATATATATGTATCGATTTAAAGAACGAGGCAGCACTCACCGGTATGTGCAGAGTGGTCTTTTAATCCAGATTGTCAAGGAAAGACAGGGTGCAGGGAGGTGACCACGGAGGGCCGGTGGACAATGACGCCGTTTCGCAAACGATGTTGCTTCTACGAGTCCAGGTATACCACCCTGCACATACCAGTGAGTACTGCCTCGTTCTTTAAATCGCTGTATTACGTTCTGGTGCTTTGGATGTGCACCGCCGGAGGGGTACCCACCAGGGATGATTTCCCGGAACATGATTGTTGATACCGCTTAGTGCCCTGGAACTTCAGTGAAAACTGTAAAACAAACAACTAAAAAACACTGCAAAAACACTATGCTTTTTCAATTACTCTGGACTCTGTTTGCCCTCTGTTCGGTGCTCGCCTTCTTTTCAAAGGTGCACAAATCTGTGGTTGACTGCACTTTTGTGCACACCTAAAAAGACATGCAAATAGTTTAACACTGCCGGATTACAGGCCAGCCCGGATTACAAAGTGACTCCCTCTGCCTCATTACAGTGAATATTCCATTGGGAATTTTGTCTCAATCACGTTTTGTAGAGTTTTACAGAGATTGATTTGGAGTTTTTATTGGTACCATTTTGGGTCATAAAATATTTTTGTTTACCGTATATACTCGTGTATAAGCCGAGTTTTTCAGCCCACAAATTGGGCTGAAAAGTCCCCCCCTCGGCTTATACACGGGTCTATACGGTAATGCTGTGGGGGGGGGGCTGTGACCGGGAGCTGGAGGAGGCAGGAGGGGGCCGCGGTGACCGCGGGCGGTCACGTGGGGCCGCCTCATTAGTGCAATGAATATGCACGGCATCCCCCCGTCCATCAACGGCGGGGGGATGCCGTGCATATTGCAATACACAGCCCCCCTCCTTAATATGGGTCCCCCAGTATTAATAAACAGCCCCCCCCCTCCTTATCATGGCCCCCCAGGCTGCGGCAGCTGTCAAAATAACAAACAGTTTATACATCACCTTCCGACGCAGCTCTGCGCTCCTCCGGTCCTCCGCTCGCCGGCTGCTTCTTTCTTCTTGTGCTGGTGTCATGTGACCGGGCGCAGGAGATGACGTCATTTCCTGCGCGCGGTCACAGAAGTCGGCACAACAAGGAAGAAGAAGCCGCGAGCGGAGGAGCTGAAGACCGGAGAAGCGCAGAGCTGCGTCGGAAGGTGATGTATAAACTGTTTGTTATTTTGACAGCTGCCGCAGCCTGGGGGGCCATGATAAGGAGGGGGGGGGCTGTTTATTAATACTGGGGCTGTATATACCTCTGGGGCTGCTGGATAGTACCACTGGGGCTGTATACTACCACTGGGGCTGCATATACCTCTGGGGCTGATGTATACTACCACTGGGGCTGTATACTACCACTGGGGCTGTATATACATCTGGGGCTGATGTATACTACGACTGGGGCTGCTTGGGCTCCTGTATACTACCACTGGGGCTGCATATACCTCTGGGGCTGATGTATACTACCACTGGGGCTGTATACTACCTCTGGGGCTGTATATACATCTGGGGCTGATGTATACTACCACTGGGGCTGCTTGGGCTCCTGTATACTACCACTAGGGCTCCTGTATACTACCACTGGGGCTGCTGGGGCTCCTATATACTACCACTGGGCTGCTGTATACTACCACTGGGGCTGCTGGGGATGCTATATACTACCACTGGGGATGCTATATAGTACCACTGGGGCTGCTGGGGATGCTATATACTACCACTGGGGCTGCTGTATACTACCACTGGGGCTGCTGTATACTACCACTGGGGCTGCTGGGGCTGCTGTATACTACCACTGGGGCTGCTGGGGCTGCTATATACTACCACTGGGGCTGCTGGGGATGCTATATACTACCACTGGGGCTGCTGGGGATGCTATATACTACCACTGGGGCTGCTGGGGATGCTATATACTACCACTGGGGCTGCTGGGGATGCTATATACTACCACTGGGGATGCTATATAGTACCACTGGGGCTGCTGGGGATGCTATATACTACCACTGGGGCTGCTGTATACTACCACTGGGGCTGCTGTATACTACCACTGGGGCTGCTGGGGCTGCTATATACTACCACTGGGGCTGCTGGGGATGCTATATACTACCACTGGGGCTGCTGGGGATGCTATATACTACCACTGGGGCTGCTGGGGATGCTATATACTACCACTGGGGATGCTATATAGTACCACTGGGGCTGCTGGGGATGCTATATACTACCACTGGGGCTGCTGTATACTACCACTGGGGCTGCTGTATACTACCACTGGGGCTGCTGGGGCTGCTGTATACTACCACTGGGGCTGCTGGGGCTGCTATATACTACCACTGGGGCTGCTGGGGATGCTATATACTACCACTGGGGCTGCTGGGGATGCTATATACTACCACTGGGGCTGCTGGGGATGCTATATACTACCACTGGGGCTGCTGGGGATGCTATATACTACCACTGGGGATGCTATATAGTACCACTGGGGCTGCTGGGGATGCTATATACTACCACTGGGGCTGCTGTATACTACCACTGGGGCTGCTGTATACTACCACTGGGGCTGCTGGGGATGCTATATACTACCACTGGGGCTGCTGGGGATGCTATATACTACCACTGGGGCTGCTGGGGATGCTATATACTACCACTGGGGATGCTATATAGTACCACTGGGGCTGCTGGGGATGCTATATACTACCACTGGGGCTGCTGTATACTACCACTGGGGCTGCTGTATACTACCACTGGGGCTGCTGGGGCTGCTATATACTACCACTGGGGCTGCTGGGGATGCTATTTTACTACCACTGGGGATGCTATATAGTACCACTGGGGCTGCTGGGGATGCTATATACTACCACTGGGGCTGCTGTATACTACCACTGGGGCTGCTGTATACTACCACTGGGGCTGCTATATACTACCACTGGGGCTGCTGGGGATGCTATATACTACCACTGGGGCTGCTGGGGATGCTATATACTACCACTGGGGCTGCTGGGGATGCTATATACTACCACTGGGGATGCTATATAGTACCACTGGGGCTGCTGGGGATGCTATATACTACCACTGGGGCTGCTGTATACTACCACTGGGGAGGCCTGTATACCACTGGGGGGGGCCTGTATACCACACTGCTGGGGGCTGTATACCTGTGCTGGGGTCCACCCTCGGCTTATACATGAGTCAATAGGTTTTTCCAGATTTTTGGGGCAAAAGTAGGGGGGTCGGCTTATACACGGGTCGGCTTATACACGAGTATATACGGTAAATCAATTATTATCTATTTGTGAGACTATGCGCTAGCTCTTAAAATAATAAATAAATAAATAAATAAAACTATTCCTTCCTCTTTCTTTACCTATCTAGGGGATATTTATTAAAAATTATCTGTATAATTACAACTTATGTAATTTAGATGCCTACTTATATTTTTATTATTCAATACTAATTATAGCAAAAAACTAAAATATCTATAAACAATCAAAGTAAAAACTGATATATCAATAATTAAAAATGTAAAATTAAAACGTAAAAAAACCCTATGATTAATATTCACAACATTTGTGAATATCTTATTATTCAGTATCCACTTTAACATTAGGGTCTATTAATGGATTGGTTCTTCTTCTCCTATTACTGATATTCGACAGCTATCTTTATTTCTTCTCCATTATCCTTTTCAGAGGAGTATCTCTGGATTTTAATTATAGTTGTGGTGTGTGGCTATTATCCTCCGGTTATCTGTGTTCTGTGTTCTAATAAAGAACACCAAATACACCAAAGGGAACAAATACCCCAACTGGAAGTCTGCCACCCATAACCATCATCATTAGGAGGAACAGATAACAAGCACTTCAATATTTAGAGGTAAGAATGAAAATAGTATTAAGCAGAGTAGAAAGATATATACTCCTAATGGGAGAGTAACAATACTTTGTTATTTTTATTAGAACACAGATAACCGGAGGATAATAGTCACACACCACAACTATAATTAAATACGCGGTACTGCCTTCAGACTACTGCAGCAGCTCAAGTGCTAACTGCTAGCTCCAGTGTACTCTTGCAAATAATACATAAAATATTTTTAATCGCTTTCTTTTCCACTTTTTGTGAGGCAGAATAAAAAGAAGCAGAAATCCAACTGCTGTGGTGAAGTAAAAAAATAGGGGGGGGAACAAGAGGCGCAATAGTGCCCTATCACTAGTGACACTAATGTATGCGGTGGGTATGAATTCACTCACCTAGCACAGTTGTGAGACCCACAACTGGTGTAAAAGCATTTGGCATTAAATGCAGCTGCTGCAGGACTTCCACCTTCCACATGCACGTGGGAATCATCCAGAAGTTACCTCAGGGGAAATGGTGTATCAGTGTCCGCGCTGCTGAAATCCCAAGAAAACGATCCGGAAACCATATGTAGGTTGCATCAATCATCCATTTATTCCTTTCCTACGCGTTTCAACACTGTCCTAGTGTCTTCCTCAGGGATAATCCCTGAATATCCCTGAGGAAGACACTAGGACAGTGTTGAAACGCGTAGGAAAGGAATAAATGGATGATTGATGCAACCTACATATGGTTTCCGGATCGTTTTCTTGGGATTTCAGCAGCGCGGACACTGATACACCATTTCCCCTGAGGTAACTGCTGTGGTGTACTGATTCTGGGCCAGAGTTTTCCAAATTGTTTTGCTCAACTCTCCTTAAATGGGCTTTCTTCATGCAGAGGCATATACAGTAGGTGAAATAAGTTTTGAACATGCCACCAATTTTCTAAGTAAATATATTTCAAAAGGTGGTATTGACATGAATTTCTCATCAGATGTTGTTAACAATTCATCCAATCCACACAGGCAAAGAAATCATACCATAGCTGTCCATAAATTTGATGATGTGTAATAGTGAGAAATGACAGCGGGAAAAGTATTGAACACAAAAAGAAATAGTGGTGAAAGAAAAACATGGAAACTCATGACACCAGCTGAAATCTATCAATAATTAGAATGCAATTCTGCCACTAAAAAAATAATAATAAATCTTTATTTATATAGCGCCAACATATTCTGCAGCGTTTTACAATACAGTGGTTAATAAACGAAAATACACAATATGATACAGTAAGAAAATACACAATATAATACAGTAATTCCAGTAGAGAAAGAATACAGTACAATAATAGGAAACAATACAATAAGCATAGAATCAATGTAAAAAATACAATACAATAGATAAAGCAAAATTAAAGGTGACCCTGCTCAAAAGAGCTTACAATCTACAACGAGATAGGGGTTGCACAAAGTGCAGGGGCTTATTACACTGATGGTCCAGGCACCTTGAGGAAATGGGGGATAGAAATAATGTTAGATGAATGGTCACTAGACAATCAGTGTAGACCTTTTGGGTTTGGTGGAGTTTGAAGAAGAGTTATATTGAGAGAGATAGTGAATGGGCTATGTACAGTACAAAGGAATTTTGATAGGGAGCATGATAGGCTGCCTTGAAAAGATGTGTTTTTAGTGAGTGTCTGAAGCCATTCAAGTTGTGAATGGTCCTGATTTCTTGGAGTAGAGCATTCCAGAGAATTGGTGCAGCTCGGGAGAAGTCTTGGAGCCGGGAGTGGGAGGATTGGATTAGTGCAGATGTTAGTCGAAGGTCATTTGTATAACGTAGAAAATGGGTGGGGTGATAGACAGAGATGAGGGAGGAGATGTTGGGGGTGCTGCATTGTGAAGAGCTTTGTGGGTGAGAACAAGCAATTTGAACTTGATCCTGTAGTTTATTGGCAGCCAGTGCAATGACTGGCACAGAGCAGAGGCTTCTGAGTAACGATTGGCCAGGTAGGTGATTCTGGCTGCTGCATTAAGGATGGACTGTAGAGGGGAAAGTTTAGAGAGGGGGAGGCCAATTAATAGAGAATTGCAATAATCAAGGCGGGAGTGGATTAGGGCCATGGTAAGGGTTTTAGGTGTTTCCATGATGAGAAAGGGGCGGACTCTAGCGATGTTCTTCAGGTGTAAGCGACAAGAGTGGACTAGAGATTGTACATAGGAGGTGAAGGAGAGATCGATGTCAAACGTGACACCCAGACAGCGAGCCTGCTGCCTGGGTGTTATCGTGGTACTGCACACTGAGAGAGATGTCAGATTTAGGGAGGTTAGTGGAGGGCGGGAGCAAAAGAAGTTCAGTTTTAGAAAGGTTGAGTTTTAAATAGAGAGCAGACATGATGTTGGAAACTGCAGCTAGACAGTCATTGGTGTTCTTTAAAACTGCAGGGGTGAGGTCATGGGCTGAAGTGTATAATTGTGTGTCGTCAACATAGAGATGGTACTGGAAGCCAAATCTGCTGATGGTGTGTCCAATTGGGGCCATGTAGAGAGAGAAGAGAAGAGGTCCAAGGACTGAAACCCGAGGGATCCCAATAGTGAGATGAAGAGGGGGGGAAGTGGAACAAGCAAATGATACACTGAAAAAGCAGTCAGAAATATAGGAAGAGAGCCAGGAGAGCACGGTGTCCTTTATACCAATGGAGTGTAGCATAGAGAGTAGGAGATGGTGGTCAACAGTGTCAAAAGCTGCAGAGAGATCAAGAAGAATAAGCAGAGAGTGGTCACCATTACTTTTTGCTGTCAGTAGGTCATTGGTCACTTTGATGAAGGCAGTTTATGTACAGTGAAGGGGGCGGAAGCCAGACTGTAATGGATCTAGAAGAGAGTGAGTGGAGAGGTAATGGGTGAGGCGGGAGTAGACCAGGCGCTCCAGGAGTTTAGAGATGAAGGGAAGATTGGAGACTGGTCTGTAGTTATTTGTGCAGGATGGGTCGAGAGAAGCTTTCTTTAATAATGGAGTAATGATCGAGTGTTTGAAGGAGGAGGGGAAGATGCCAGAAGAGAGGGAGAGGTTGAAAATTTTGGTTAGGTGAGTGGTGACAACCGGACAGATTGACTGGAGTAGGTGTGAGGGAATGGGGTCAGTGGTGCATGTAGTGGGACGAGAGGAAGAGAGGAGCCTAGCAACTTCTTCTTCTGTAACTGAGTAAAATGTGGAGAGTGAACCGGAGGAGATGTGGGGAAGAATGGGACTGGCAGCGCTTGGAGGCTGGGAGCTGATTTCCTCACGGATGTTGTCTATTTTCTCCATAAAGTAAGAGGCTAGATCATCAGCACAGAGGTCAGTGATGGGGGCCTGCACTTTAGGACTGAGAGAGTGAAAGATGTCAAAGAGTTTTTTGGGCTTGTTGGATATTGAGGAAATCAGGGTGGTGAAGTAGGTTTATTTGGCAAGGTGAAAGGCAGAGTTGTAGGTTTTTAGCATGAATGTATAATGGATAAAGTCTTCTGGAGAGCTAGTTTTCCTCCATAGGCGTTCAGCACTCCTAGAGCATCGCTGGAGGAATCAAGTTTGTAATATGAGCCAGGGCTGTTTTGTTCTATGTTTGGGGGTTCCGAGAGTGAGGGGCACTACTTGGTCCAGGGTGCTTCTGAGAGTGTTATTATAGTGATTTACTGCCAGATCTGGACAGGAGAATGAGGAGATTGGGGACAGTGATGAGATGAGAGAGTCTGTGAGTGCATGAGGGTTAATGGCCTGTTGATTTCTGGATATTTGATAGGTAGGGGTGGGCTGTGGTGGGTGAGGGTTAGTGAGCGTGAAGGAGAGAATGTTGTGGTCAGAGAAGGGAAGAGATGAATTATCTAGGGAGTAGGTTGAGCAGAGTGGGGTAAAGACCAGGTCAAGGGTGTTACTATCCTTGTGTATCTCAGAGGTTGAGAGCTGTGAGAGGCCAAGAGACGTGGTTAGAGATAAGAGCTGGGATGCAGATGGGGCTGTTTATGGGGATGTTAAAGTCTCCCAGAATGAGGGCTGGTAATTCTGAGGACATGAATTGTATCAGTCACACGGAGAAATGGTCAAGGAACTGGGTGGGTGGGTGACCCTGGGGGGTGGTATACCACTGCTACTCTGAGGGGAAGGGGACGGAATAGCTTAATGGTGTGAACCTCAAAAGAAGGAAATGAGAGTGATGGGGCTGGAGGGATGACCTGGAAAGCACATTGTTGGGACAGGATTAAGCCAACTCCACCACTGTGTCTGTTCCCAGGTCTTGGAGAATGGGAGAAGTGTAGGCCACCGTGAGAAATAGCAGCAGGGGAAGCAGTGTCAGAATCCAGGTTTCAGTGAGGGCCAGGAGATTGAGAGAGTTAGTGAGAAAGTAGTTATGAATGAAGGGAAGTTTGTTGCATACAGACCGTGGATTCCAGAGAGCGCAATTAAAAGAGGGAGATGAAGGTGTATAGGTAATGCTAATAAGGTTAGTTGGGTTTCTGTGTGAGGTGGGCTTTCTGTGTGAGGTGGGAGAGTGGTTGAAGTTAGCAGAGGGCGGATCAGGGTTGGGAGAAATATCACTTGACAGGAGCAGCAGTAAAAAGAGAAAGAGAAAACAGTTTTTTGATTTAGGTCCTGGTTTATTATGACAAAGTTTGGAATGTGATGGGCTGAGTATCTTCAGTAAGCTGAAGACCTATTTTACTTTGTCACGTTGCTGCCCCCTCTGAAGACCTCCTTGATCCTGGGTGATTGACAGGGGCGTAACTACTGGCATAGCAGACGTAGCGGTCGCTTTGGGGCCCGGCGCTTGTGGTGGGCCGACCCAGCACCGCTACATCTGCTATGCCGGTCAGCTGATACAGCGGCGTAACTACCGCGATCCGCGGGCCCCGAGCTCCCCGGGGGGGCCCCCAAGCTCCCTGGGGGGCCCTGCTGCCTGTGCCCCCAGCCGCCCGCAGCGACCGCTATCCTGGAAGAGGAGCCGGAAGAGGAGCTGCAGGAAGTGATCACTGCAGCAGTGCCGCCCCACCAAAAGCCAGGAGAGGCAGAGCAGGTAATTGTGCACCTCCCGCGCTTCCCACCCGGCCGGCAGCACTAGCACCCCCCCCGCCCCGCTTCTCACCCGGCCGGCACCACTAGCCCCATTCCCCCCAACCGCTTCTCACCCGGCTGGCACCACTAGCACACATCCCCCCCCTCCGCTTCTCACCCAGCCAGCACCACTAGCACCCCCCTTTCCCCCCGCTTCTCACTATACTTCTGGGGCCTGTATATACCACTGGGGAGGCTGCTGTATACTATCACTGGGGAGGCTGCTGTATATACCACTGGGAAGGCTGCTGTATACTACCACAGGGGAGGCTGCTGTATATACCACTGGGGAGGCTGCTGTATATACCTCTGGGGCTGCTGTATACTACCACTGGAGAGGCTGCTGTATATACCTCTGGGGCTGCTGTATATACCTCTGGGGCTGCTGTATACTATCACTGGGGAGGCTGCTGTATATACCTCTGGGGCTGCTGTATATACCTCTGGGGCTGCTGTATACTATAACTGGGGAGGCTGCTGTATATACCACTGGGGAGGGTGCTGTATATACCACTGGGGAGGCTGCTGTATACTATCACTGGGGAGGCTGCTGTATATACCTCTGGGGCTGCTGTATATACCTCTGGGGCTGCTGTTCACTATCACTGGGGAGGCTGCTGTATATACCACTGGGGAGGCTGCTGTATACTATCACTGGGGAGGCTGCTGTATATACCTCTGGGGCTGCTGTATATACCTCTGGGGCTGCTGTTCACTATCACTGGGGAGGCTGCTGTATATACCACTGGGGAGGCTGCTGTATACTATCACTGGGGAGGCTGCTGTATACTACCACTGGGGAGGCTGCTGTATTCTACCACTGGGGAGGCTGCTGTATACTACCACTGGGGAGGCCTGTATACCACTGGGGAGGCTGCTGTATACCACACTGCTGGGGGCTGTATACCTGTGCTTGAGTCCAACCTCGGCTTATACACGAGTCAATAGGTTTTCCCAGGTTTTGGGGGCAAAAGTAGGGGGTCGGCTTATACACGGGTATATACGGTAAACTGGGTGGCGTCAGACTGTTAACACTGATTCGGTAAGGGGGTGTGTCTTGAAGGGGGCGTGCCATTGGGGGCGTGTCTTGGAGGGGGCCCCGTTCAAAAGTTTGCTATGGGGCCCTGCCAGTTCTAGTTACGCCCCTGGTGATTGACACTGTGGGCAAGGTTAATGCAGTGCCAGCATACCGCTACTCTCTCTGCCAACTGAAATATGCCAGCAGGGGGCAATGCTAGAAGCAGTCAGTGGCACCTGTGCCACACCACAATCTCTAGCACAGTCCTCAAACAAATTGCTAGCTGGAAGCAGTGAATCAAGTTAGCGTTGACCCCTACACTGTACACTACCATTCAAAAGTTTGGGATCACCCAGAGAAGTTTGTGCTTTCCATGTAAACTCATACTTTTGTTTATCAAATGTGTTGAAAAATGAATAGAAAATATAGTCCAGATATTGACAATTTGAAATAATAATTTTCTCCTTCAAACTTTGCTTTCGTCAAAGAATGCTCCCTTGGCAGCAAGTACAGGGTATGGCATGGCAATGCAAAATGGAGTGATAGCCTTCCTTATTCAAAATCCCTTTTACCTTGTACAAATCTCCCACTTTACCAGCATCAAAGCAACCCCAGACCATCACATTACCTCCACCATGCTTGACAGATGGCGTCAGGCACTCTTGCAGCATCTTTTCAGTTGTTCTGCATCTCACAAATGTACTTCTGTGTGATCCAAACACCTCAAACTTTGATTTGTCTGTCCATAAAACTTTTTTCCAATCTTCCTCTGTCCAATGTCTGTGTTCTTTTGCCCATATTAATCTTTTCCTATTATTAGCCAATCTCACATATGGCTTTTTCTTTGCCACTCTGCAGGCCAGCATCCCAGAGTTGCCTCTTCACTGTAGACATTGACACTGGCGTTTTGCGGGTACTATTTAATGAAGCTGCTCGTTGAGGAGCTGTGAGGCATCAATTTCTCAAAGTAGAGACTCTAATGTACTTGTGTTATTGCTCAGTTGTGCAGAGTGGGCCTCCCATTTCTCTTTCTACCCTGGTTAGAGACTGTGCTCTCCTCTGAAGGGAGTGGTACACACCGTTGTATGAAATCTTCAGTTTCTTGGCAATTTCTCGCATGGAATAGCCTTCATTTCTAAGAAAAAGGATAGACTTTTGAGTTTCACATAAAAATTCTCTTTTTCTGGCCATTTTGAGAGTTTCATAGAACAAACAAATGTAATGCTCCAGATTCTCAACTAGCTCAAAGGAAGGTCAATTTTATAGCTTCTCTAATCTGCCAAATCTTTTCAGCTGTGCTAACATACTTGTACAAGGGTTTTCTAGGGTTTTCTAAACATCTATTATTCTTCTTACACACTTAGCAAACACAATGTACCATTAAAACACTAGAGTGGTGGTTATTGGAAATGGGCCTCTATACACCTATGTAGATATGGCATTAAAAAAAGCAAGATGTTTGCAGATAGAATATTCAATTACCACATTGACAATGTATAGAGTGTATTTCTGATTCAAAACATTGTGCTTTTCTTTCAAAAATAAGGAAATATCTAAATCACCCCAAGCTTTTGAACAGTAGTGTATATCACACTTTTGCACAAGGATATATTTCAATCTTATTGATTTTGTAATCAAATTCTATATTTGCCCAGCATTTAACCAGTTTCCAAGTTTAACATTGCTGTGGTCATCATGTCACATTGTGTCACATCAGTGCCAACTTTTGTACACAAAGTTCCTAAATCAATCTTGTGTGGCATTGTATCTAATTTTAAAACTGACATTCATAAAGTTGTACGCAAACAAGACTACCTTTCATAGACAAAATCTAATTAATTCCATTGATGCAGTGCCTTTTGTTCTGGGATGCTTTCATAACCTAATTTTATTAACCCTCACATAGCAGTCACATTGCCTTAGTTCTTTTTTTCTGTAAAGTGATACAAAAAACCTATGAAGCTAAATATGCAGAGCTCCAGGAGCCAAGCAGACTTGCATGATAAAAGAATATAAAATGCCATGCTGTCCTTTCCTCAACTCTCACACGCCACAAAAGGAATATAATGTTGAAAGAAAAGGTCTCTTTTAATGTCCACTCTTCAACATTTCTTTATTCCAATTTTAATGAGAATCACTTTTTTTTTGTTATTTCATTTAATATTATATTATTAAAGCAACTAGAATTCTGTTTTTCTGACAGTGGCAAACTGGAATCACTGGACATCATTGTAACCGTTCTAATTGGGTCTCCCCCTTTTGCCACCACTCCCCCCTTCCCCCATGAAAATTTTTTATTTTATGAAGTAGATGTGGAGAAGGAAGAGTCAAATCTACTACATTATTAAAAATTGCAGAAGGATATGTGTTTAGATATATACTATTACACAGTATGTCCCTTAGTGTTCTCATAAGCTATAATACATCTTTCATGACCCCGTAGAGTATAAGATGCCCCCCACGCAAAGTATGATATCTCCATAATGAATTTCCAAGGGAACTTCCTCACATAATGTGTCTCTACAGTACCCCCACATGCATAACATATCGCTTCCCCAACTGCTGAGACTCAACGAACCCATATCTAATCGTCCCTTGTAGTGAAAAACTATACTCCGGTATATAAAACAGAACTCTCTTTATTGGAGATATAATAACCAAATTGAATCTTTTTGTGGATGGTGCAAGGTCACAGCATAAAATAATAAGATACAACCACAGAAATAAAGCACAGTAAACCAGTGCAATGCTTTATGCTGCAGACGGACTCCCAGGGCAATCAGCTTTTGTACTAAAAGCATCAATGTTCTTATATTGATCGCCAAGTAGGAACAAACTATACTCTGATCCCCACCCAGAAAAACAGAGCATGT
The DNA here is from genome assembly GCA_033576535.1 of Allobates femoralis. Classification (NCBI taxonomy): domain Eukaryota; kingdom Metazoa; phylum Chordata; class Amphibia; order Anura; family Aromobatidae; genus Allobates; species Allobates femoralis. Next base: position 727,589,641 of record JARQOC010000003.1, on the reverse strand, counting down.
TTGATACCATTCTGCAAACTATAAAAATATATTCACTCTAATTTCTGTTATATATATGCCATCGAAAAACTTGAGCTGTGAATCATCCTCCTCAAATAAAATGTGACACTCTAGCAATAAGTGTGCTCCACGATCGCTCAGTAGCCGCCCTGCCATACAACGTGAGAAATAACCTCAGACTAAAACCACTGCAAGCTCTGAAAAGAAACTATGGAACCCATCATGGTGAGAAATTACGGTATGTGGAAGAGACTGAGGTTATTCCTGGCAGATAATAAAATAACAGGTAAAGAGGCACCCTGGGTGATCACAACTACTTTAGTCAAAATCAGCCTGATGCCTCTCCATACACCAAACCCAAAAAAACCAAGTCCTCTTCCACCAGCCTGGCTGTCCATTCTCCGGGTTGCCAAAGATAAATGAATGGTCAAAAATCCATACCACAGGTCTGATACTATCTGAAAAAGAGAAAATTGTTACCAAAGCAACTAAATTGGTCTAAAATACCTGAAGAAACAATCAGAACACCAACTATCAATGTGTTGAATTTCAGAATTGGGCAAGTGACAGCACCAATTATGAATAATTGAGTAGTACCAAATTTCTAGGCCCAAGGCCAAAAAATACTTTCTGTTACATCGCCATTGGACTCGGTGGCCGGTGTTCCTGCCTCGGCCGCTGGGAGGAGCCGGATTCCTTCGGCTGGTGGCGCCGGTGATAGGAGGGCCTTGTCCTCATATGGAGCTGCTCCCGCGACGTCTGCCTCTGTCGCTGAGCACCGCTGTTTTTCCCCTCTGGGTGGTGTTGGTCACAGAGGAGCGGGCCCTGCAGAGGTGTCCGTTAGGCGCAGCCTGCGTTCTTCTGTCAGAGGTGGCGTGGGTGGAGCCAGTCGTGCATCTCCATCTGGCCTGGTTCTAGGGGCGGTCCAGATGAGGTCATCAGGCTGTGAGCTCCAGCCTATGGGAGGTAACCGCGCCCTTCAAATACATTGGAGCCTGTCTTGCAGGCCGCCAGATATAGTTTTGGTTCCTCAGTGACATAGTGTGTGTTTGGTTTTGACTCTGACCTTTGCCTGGATTTTCGACTCTGTTACCGCCTGACGATTTTGTACCTTCGCTGCCCTCTCGGTTTTGACTCGGAATCCTGACTACGTTCTTCGGTTCCTGATTTTTCCCTTCCTAGACGACCTCCCTGCTCTGCTGCTCTCATAGGTAGCTACCTCCTGGGCTCTGCTATAATTCCAGATCCCTGTATAGGGGTTAAGGGTCTCGGGGTTTCTCGGGGTGCTGCCTTACCAGCAGCTCAGCCTCACAGCGGATGGTCGTCACATTATATCTGGCCATACCATTTTTTCTATTTATATATATCGACTATATATATATTTAAACGCATTCCCTTACCATTTTTTTTTCTCTCCTTTTCCCAATGGTTTTACCTGTTGTTTTTTTTCTTTACTCTGAGCTGTGTCAGCTGTTAATTGCTTCCCTCAATGCATCTGTGTCCAGCTTCTCAGTCCTGTGAATGAACACTCCCATCATCTCATTCCAACATGTCCGTACTGTACTCCAGAGACTCAGAGAGCATTCTTTATTCACCAAATTAGAGAAATGTGTCTTCATGGAGGAGGAGATAAACGTTTTGGGGTATATTATATCTGCTAAAGGTTTTCACATGGATCCTGCCAAAATTAAACCCATTAAGGAATGGGTACAACCCAAGTCTCTGAAGGCACTGCAGCGATTCTTGGGTTTCGCTAACTATTATCGCAAATTTATTAAAGGGTTTTCCGAGATAGCCAAACCACTCACTGATATGACACGTAAGGGGGCGGATGTGGTTAATTGGAAGCCTGAAGCAATTTATGCGTTTTCTAAGTTAAAGGAATGTTTCTCCTCTGACCCTATATTGGTTCAGCCTGATCTGGACCGCCCCTTCATTGTAGAGGTACATGCCTCTGAAGTTGGAGTGGGAGCAGTGCTATCACAAGGCACTGCATCCCTCACTCAGCTTCGTCCGTGTGCCTTCTTTTCCCGAACATTTTCGTCTTCCGAGATGAATTATGACATAGGTAACCGAGAGTTGTTGGCAATCAAATGGGCCTTTGAGGAATGGCGCCACTTCCTCGAAGGCGCCAAACATAAGATTACCGTAATTACTGACCACAAAAACCTGACCTACTTGGAGTCAGCAAAAAGACTGAATCCTAGACAGGCTAGGTGGGCTTTGTTCTTCTCCAGATTTGATTTTGTTATCACTTTCCGACCAGGTACTAAAACTGTGAGGGCTGATGCCCTGTCTCGAAGTTTTTGCCCCATACAAGTCGGGGACGTTGAACCGACTCCCATTTTAGCCAAGGGGATTGTTGTCTCGGCTGTGTCTTTGGATCTTCTGGAAGAGATTCGTAGATCTCCAGAACAGGCCCCTGACACTACTCCTGCCCAGAAACTATTCGTCCCTGCCACATATCGCCTCAAAGTCCTTAAGGAATCTCATGATTCCGTCCTCGCAGGGCATCCTGGTATCAATACCACCATCAGACTTGTGACCAGGAGTTTGTGGTGGCCAACCATAGTAAAGGACTGTAAGGAACATGTACTGGCTTGTGAAACCTGTGCTCGCGCTAAGTCTCCCCGCAACCGCCCTGCCGGGTTGCTCCAGTCCTTGCCTACCCCTGAGGGTCCTTGGACTCATATCTCCATGGATTTTATTACTGACCTGCCACTCTCAGAAGGGAAGACTTGTATCTGGGTAGTGGTAGACAGATTCAGCAAGCAGTGTCATTTTGTTCCGCTGTCCGGGTTACCTAATTCCGAGACCCTGAGCAAAGTATTTATTAATCATGTTGTGCGATTGCATGGTGTTCCTGTGAATATTGTTTCTGACAGGGGCACCCAGTTCGTTTTTAAGTTTTGGAGGGCATTCTGTAAATGGATTGGAATTAACTATTCCTTTTCTTCTGCCTATCACCCTGAAACCAATGGTCAAACCGAGCGCGCTAATCAAGCTCTCGAACAGTATCTATGTTGTTATGTCTCTGAGCATCAATCTGATTGGGTGGAACATCTGCCACTAGCAGAATTTGCCATGAATAACCAGTATCAGGAGTCCATCAAGACCACCCCTTTCTACTGTAATCATGGGCTGCACCCGCGCTTTTGTTCATTTTCTTCTAGGCTTTCTGACGTCCCTGGGGTAGAAAGGTCCGTAGATCAGTTAAAGACTATCTGGTCTGAAGTGAACAAAAACTTAAAGGGGACTCAGACTAGGCAGGCGTTTTCTGCTAATAAACGGCGCTCCAAGGGTCCGGACCTGGGAGTTGGGGACAAAGTCTGGTTGTCTACGAAAAATATCAAGCTCAAAGTGCCGTCTGCCAAACTAGGTCCCAGGTTTATTGGTCCGTATGAAATAATTGACGTGATTAACCCTGTAGCGTTTCGTCTGAAGCTCCCTCAATTATTCAAACTGCCCAATGTATTCCATAAATCCCTTCTCAAATTGTACCGATCTCCGATTCGTCCTGTCCGGTCCCCTCCTCCTCCGGTCTTGGTCGGGGGTGCCGTGGAATACGAAGTTCAACGGATCCTTGATTCCCGTTTAGTGAGAGGATCCGTGCAGTATCTGGTACATTGGAAGGGCTATGGTCCTGGGTGCCTGCCAGTAATATCCATGCCAAGGGTTTGATCAGGAAGTTTCATCTTCTTCATCCCAATAAACCGGGTTTTGTGGGTCCGGAGGCCCCTCATAGAGGGGGGGGTACTGTCACATCGCCATTGGACTCGGTGGCCGGTGTTCCTGCCTCGGCCGCTGGGAGGAGCCGGATTCCTTCGGCTGGTGGCGCCGTTGATAGGAGGGCCTTGTCCTCATATGGAACTGCTCCCGCGACGTCTGCCTCTGTCGCTGAGCACCGCTGTGTTTCCCCTCTGGGTGGTGTTGGTTGCAGAGGAGCGGGCCCTGCAGAGGTGTCCGTTAGGCGCAGCCTGCGTTCTTCTGTCAGAGTTGGCGTGGGTGGAGCCAGTCGTGCATCTCCATCTGGCCTGGTTCTAGGGGCGGTCCGGATGAGGTCATCAGGCTGTGAGCTCCAGCCTATGGAGGTAACCGCGCCCTTCAAATACATTGGAGCCTGTCTTGCAGGCCGCCAGATATAGTTTTGGTTCCCCAGTGACATAGTGTGTGTTTGGTTTTGACTCTGACCTTTGCCTGGATTTTCGACTCTGTTACCGCCTGACGATTTTGTACCTTCGCTGCCCTCTCGGTTTTGACTCGGACTCCTGACTACGTTCTTCGGTTCCTGATTTTTCCCTTCCTAGACGACCTCCCTGCTCTGCTGCTCTCATAGGTAGCTACCTCCTGGGCTCTGCTATAATTCCAGATCCCTGTATAGGGGTTAAGGGTCTCGGGGTTTCTCGGGGTGCTGCCTTACCAGCAGCTCAGCCTCACAGCGGATGGTCGTCACACTTCCTAAGAAGCGATGTAGTTGATATTTCATTAAAGGGGAAACATCTTTGTGAGGTAAGAAAGAATGACCAGAACAGGGAAAGGTAACTAGTAACTAGCGACATGGGAAAATTGGTGTCAGGATGGCAAACAGAAATACCTAAGAATCAATACCAGAAGGCTCAGTTGTTTGACCTTAAAATCCAAATAAAAAAAAATAAGTCACAATATTGACGTTATCATAACAAAGACCTCTGGGACTTGTTTGGGTAACTAAAGTATATTATTCCACTTCTACTCCTGTGACTTGGACTCCGGATGCCTTCAAGTATGCAAGAAGCAGCGCTATGGAGCAAAATTACACTTAAGAGCTGAGCACTAGTGATGGGCAAGTCCAAACTGTAAAGTTTGGGATATGGAACCGAACACCTCATGTTTGGGCACGGACCACAAACATGGACTTCCCTGAGAAGTCTGTGTTACTGTTCAGGTTCAGCCGGGGGCTGTAAAATTAAGTAAAATGATGATTAAAGTAGAAGCATTATACTTACTTTTCTCGCTGCGGTCCCACTTTTTTCAGGGTCCATTCATTAACACTCATGTTTATTCACTGCACTGATTCAAATAGTCAATCTTAGACACCCACTTTCTGTGACAACGTTTTTGAATAGCTGTTCAGTCAGACTGCGCCCCCACCCATTGTGCCGGCTTGTGTGATTGGTTGTCATACACATTAGTGTATTGGCAACGAACCTGCCATCATTTGTGTGGAAAAATAAATAAATAATTGAAAAAAAAATTGCTTAAGGGCCCCCCGTATTTTTGATTCTTAGCCTGCAGCCCCCAGCTGTGCACTTTATATTTGCTGAATATCAAATATTGGGACCTCACACTTTTTTTTTAATTTAAATAAATGATTAAAAAAAACAGCATCATAGGGTCCTCCCAAATTGTTACTCAGCCAAAATAAAACACATGGCTGGGGCTTCGTCTTCTCATCCTGGGGAGGCACATAGTTATTGCCCCCTCAGGGTAAGAATAGCAGCATGCAGCTGCTCCATAAATTGGTGTATTTATGAGAACCACCAAATCCTGCTGCTTTATCCGGCTCTTCTCAATTGCCCTGGTGTGGTGGCAATTGGAGTAATAGAAGGGGTTAATGACAGCAGAGAGTTAATTTTGGACTTTTCAGAGCCCGTCAAATCTCTGTTTGACCGATTTCGCCTAAGGAAAGGCATTTGCCTAATAATTAAGCACACCTTATATGGGGTGTTGATGTCATTACACCACACCCCTCCTCATTACAGAGATGCTCCTGACCTGATTTACTTAATTGGTAGTTGGCTCTCAAGCCTATACAGCTTGGAGTAGAACAAAATGTATGAAAAGTATCACGTGATCAAAATACTCATTTGCCTAATAATTCTTCACACAGTGTATAGTGTGGTTTTTCGGGTATGTGGTTAGGATGTGTGACACATAAAAATGGACCAATAATGGAGCACTATATACATTATATTCTAGGTTGACCATGCTGTAGTCGACATCCTAAAGTTCTCTCTTGTGGGACAAGATGTTAGGGGCTAATTTATGAGTGTATCACTAGAGTGATACATCCTAACCACAATAGCTCAAAATGTAGGAAATTATATACCGTATATACTCGTGCATAAGCCGAGTTTTTCAGCCCAAAAATTAGGCTGAAAAGTCTCCCCTCGGCTTATACACGGGTCAATACGGTACATGGTGTGGTGGGGGCTGTGTCCGGGGCTGGGGAGGCTGGAGGAGGCGGAGGAGGCTGCTGTATGAGCGGCCCCGTCACGTGGGGCCGCTCATTATATATGCACTGCTTCTCCCTGTCAATCAGCGGCAGGGGGAAGCAGTGTATATCTGCCCCCCAAATGCTGGCACTCGCCCCCCCCCCCTCTGTGTAAGGGCTCCCCCCCCCCCTCACTGCTTATCTTACCATTCCCGGTCTTCTGCACAGCGCCGCTAGTCGGTGCTCCGTCCGGCTACATCCGGGATCCGCGGCTGTCGCAGGCATATGACGTCATCGTGCGACGGCCGGGGATCCTGGATGCAGCGAGGACGGAGCATGGAGAACGGAGCACCGAGGAGCGGCGCTGAGCAGAAGACCGGGATGGTAAGATAAGCAGCAGGGGGGGGCGAGTGCCAGCATTTGGGGGCTTCTGTGTACCCCTGGGGGCTTCTGTGCACCCCTGGAGGCTTCTGTGCACCACTGGGGGCTTCAGTGTACCCTGGGGGCTTTTGTGTACCCCTGGGGGCTTCTGTACACCCCTGGGGGCTTCAGTGTACCCCTGGGGGCGTCTGTGCACCCCTGGGGGCTTCAGTGTACCTCTGGGGGCTTTTGGTGTACCCCTGGGGGCTTCTGTGCACCTTTGGGGGCTTCAGTGTACCCCTGGGGGCTTCAGTGTACCCCTGGGGACATTTGTGTACCCCTGGGGGCTTCTGTGCACCCCTGGGGGCTTCAGTGTACCCCTGGAGGCTTCAGTGTACCCCTGGGGGTTTTGGTGTACCCCTGGGGGCTTCTGTGCACCTTTGGGGGCTTCAGTGTACCCCTGAGGGCTTCAGTGTACCCCTGGGGACATTTGTGTACCCCTGGGGGCTTCTGTGCACCCCTGGGGGCTTTTGTGTACCCCTGGGGGTTTCTGTGCACCCCTGGGGGCTTCAGTGTACCCCTGGGGGCTTCAGTGTACCCCTGGGGGCTTCTGTGCACCCCTGGGGGCTTTTGTGCACCCCTGGGGGCTTCAGTGTACCCCTGGGGGCTTTTGTGTACCCCTGGGGGCTTCTGTGCACCCCTGGGGGCTTCAGTGTACCCCTGGGGGCTGCTGTGTACCCCTGGGGGCTTCTGTGTACCCCCGGAGGCTGCTGTATACCCCCGGGGCTGCTGTATATACTGCTGGGGCCTGTATACCACTGGGGCTGCTGTATAGACTGGTGAGGTCTGTATATACCACTGGGGCTGCTGTATATACTGCTGGGGCCTGTATATGCCACTGGGGAGGCTGCTGTAATACTGCTGGGGCCTGTATATACCACTGGGGAGGCTGCTGTATACTACCACTGGGGAGGCTGCTGTATACTACCACTGGGGGGGCCTGTATACCACACTGCTGGGGGCTGTATACCTGTGCTGGGGTCCACCCTCGGCTTATACACGAGTCAATAGGTTTTCCCAGGTTTTGGGGGCAAAAGTAGGGGGGTCGGCTTATGCACGTGTCGGCTTATACACGAGTATATACGGTACATTAAATTTTTTTCTCTTTAGAGCCTGAGATACTATATGCACCATTCCTCTGATGAACCCTACTTAACAGAAATTTAGGTGGGGGAATACACGTCGGGTAGAGTGCAAACGTGCCCCTTTGGATTAACCATATAGCTAGAGTGGTACAAATCCAAAATACCAACAAGAAAGTACTTAAGGATCATTATTAAAGTAGACAAGTCTCTCAAATATAACTCTGAGATTGGACTATTAAACATTTGGATGAGTGGGTAACTGATACCCCTTGGCCCTCAGAATTAAGGACCATTCTCTACTTGTTCTTGGCCTATGAGGGGGTAGGACTAAGGGCGGTTTGATTTTATAATGTATATATTCTGCAATCTTATCTGAATACAAAGCATAATAGGACAGACAAACTGGACTGAAAGAAACAATTGTGGAAGCGTGAAAACAGTGAAGGGGAAATACTCTCCGGGCAATAGCCACACCAAAAAAATGAGTGTAGGGCTTGTCACTGTAAGCCATTGCCGAGCGTGGGCATCAACACACATTTGATTTAGGATGACAACCTCTGCAGTAAGGAAGGGTAAGAGATACAGGGACCATCACTATACCCTCTTTCTATGTTTTAATTTGTCCAGGATCGTGTATGAAGGAAAGGAAATTTGTGACCGCGCTCCTGCTCCAAATGATCCAATTGAATTAGAAGTTTTAGAATTCAAGCAGTGGTTTTATTTCTACGCGTTTTGTGGCATAACCCCTTCTTCAGGAATACCACAACAAGACCTACCATGTAGTAGTCGCAGAAGCCCCTGTTTCCCATCCTTCTGTAGCACTCTTGCCTGAGGCCTTTGACTGGGAGAATGCCATGTGGGTCCCCCTACACCATCACAGCAAATATCCTTATAGGAGTGAACAACCTCGGCTGTTGTCATTTCTGGAAGACATTAGGCTCTCAGGTGTACTTGCTCTAGAGTGGTTGCACAAGCCTAAATGGAAAGACTTTGAGGAGAAATGTACCAAGGGCCATGTGTTGACCTTCTTCCAGAATAGGGAGTTCGAGTTTGTAGCCAAAGACTGGTGACAGGTGCTAAGTAAATTGGTCCACCCTGCTGCGTGACCATCTGCCTTCATTACTCACCACCCTCTATATTGGGGAGGGATCACCTTGATGAAGGTAAAGGGAAGCAAGGGGTGGTGCATGGTAGGGGTAAGTTGGGTTATCCACCACAGAGGAATTCCCGGACTGGCAACAGGAGGCCGACATGAAGAGGATAGTGCATTGGCTTCTGGCCAAGCCTGACCATGTTAGCCAGCCAGCTGCAGTGGAACCCACAGGGGTCAAAAGTCCTGAAGGGTCCGTAGGGGTTGTCTGAGTTCCTCTGGTGTCTGCTAGAGGAGGTGGCCGCCCCTAATTCTTCCGTCATTTCTCCAGCGGTGGTCATTATGGGATGTTCTGGGAGCAGGTGGTGGGGGAAAAAGGCCCCTGAAGGAGTAACCCTTACAATCCCCAGAGACTGTTCAGCAGTAGACTACAATGTGGAATGGCCACGTTCAACTCAGGCAACTTTGAGAAAGATTATAGTGTTTTTACTCTCATAAAGAAGACTACCCTAAAAAGACCTGTTGCTGGGTCACTAACCCATCCTGGAGTTTCCTGTTGGCCGGATAAGGACTGTTTTGAGTTCTGAGAAGAACAAGGCCTGTTTTTTTGTTAATTTTATGTTTCTTCTTCCCAACTTCAGCATTAGCTGTGCTTCTTCCTGCTATGATGGATTAGGGGGACTGCAGCCTTCAGGCTACACCTCAAAGCTCATAATGGTCTGTGCCCTTAATGGACTGTTCCCATTATCTTGAGAAATTTATCTTGGAAATATTGCCACTTGCTACTTCCTGTTCGGTGATGAGTTCTTCGAACAAAAGAGAGAAACCGCAATGGGGACCAATATGGCCCCCGCTTATGCAAATATTGCTATGGGGGTTCTGGAGGAGGACGTCATCTCTGTGTCCCACCACTACATCCATGTTCGGTGGTGCTGGAGATACATAGATGACGTCCAGGGCCGGACTGGGACCAAAAAGCAGCCCTGGAAAAAAGATCCCACCAGCCCACACACTATATCACCCATCAGTCTCGATCAGTGAAATTTGCTTTTACTTTGTCGTGGTCTCATCACTTTCTTAAAGGAGTTATCTGAAGAGCCACATATGAATGGTGCAGCAGAGGGAATAATCAACCACAGCTCCATTCACATGTTACTGTTCAAAGCCACGTTTCTCCGGATTGTGGGGTCCCAGCGGTCAAATCCGCAGCGAAGGGAAAGTCATCACCTATACAGAAGAGAAGTGATGACACCATATTGGGGATAATCAATTTAAACAAGTTAAATGCTAAAAATCACAAAGTCCAATACTGCCTCTCTGACAACAGGACAGGAGAAGTGGTACTGTGCAGTGTGTATATACAGAATAATACAGATACTGAGGATTACACCCAGTATACAGGACAGGAGGAGTGGTACTGTGCAGTGTATACACTGAGGATTACACCCAGTACACAGGACAGGAGAAGTGGTACTGTGCAGTGTATACACTGAGGATTACACCCAGTATACAGAACAGGAGAAGTGGTACTGTGCTGTGTGTATATACAGAATAATACAGATACTGAGGATTACACCCTGTATACAGGACAGGAAAAGTGGTACTGTGCAGTGTATATATACAGAATAATACAGACACTGAGGATTACACCCAGTATACAGGACAGGAGAAGTGGTACTGTGCTGTGTGTATATACAGAATAATACAGATACTGAGGATTACACCCTGTATACAGGACAGGAGAAGTGGTACTGTGCAGTGTGTATATACAGAATAATACAGATACTGAGGATTACACCCAGTATACAGGACAGGAGAAGTGGTACTGTGCAGTGTGTATATACAGAATAATACAGATACTGAGGATTACACACAGTATACAGGACAGGAGAAGAAGTGGTACTGTGCAGTGTATATATACAGAATAATACAGATACTGAGCGTTACACCCAGTATACAGGACAAGAGAAGTGGTAATGTGCAGTGTATATATACAGAATAATACAGACACTGAGGATTATAGCCAGTACACAGGACAGGTGGTACTATGCAGTGTATATACAGAATAATACAGATACTGAGGATTACACCCAGTATACAGGACAGGAGAAGTGGTACTGTGCAGTTTATATATACAGAATAATACATATACTGAGGATTACACCCAGTATACAGGACAGGAGAAGTGGTGCTGTGCAGTGTATATATACAGAATAATACAGATCCTGAGGATTACACCCAGTATACAGGACAGGAAAAGTGGTACTGTGCAGTGTATATATACAGAATAATATAGATACTGGGGATTACACCCAGTATACAGAACAGGAGAAGTGGTACTGTGCAGTGTATATATGCAGAATAATATAGATACTGGGGATTACATCCAGTATACAGGACAGGAGAAGTGGTACTGTGCAGTGTATATACAGAATAATACAGATACTGAGGATTACACCCAATATACAGGACAGAAGAAGTGGTACTGTGCAGTGTATATATACAGAATAATATAGATACTGGGGATTACATCCAGTATACAGGACAGGAGAAGTGGTACTGTGCAGTGTATATACAGAATAATATAGATACTGGGGATTACATCCAGTATACAGGACAGGAGAAGTGGTACTGTGCAGTGTATATACAGAATAATATAGATACTGGGGATTACATCCAGTATACAGGACAGGAGAAGTGGTACTGTGCAGTGTATATACACAATAATACAGATCCTAAGGATTATACCCAGTATACAGGACAGGAGAATTGGTACTGTGCCGTATATATATATATATATATATATATATATATAACAATACAGATAGTGGTATAATACATACTATGCATGATATGATATATTATATACTACACACCACAGAGCGCACACTATAAACTACAAAGTATACGCCATACACTGCATGTTATACAGGACATAGTGTACACTGTATACACAACCTACACTAGATAGATTTCATTATATACAGGGGCTGGCTGGAGCCTCTAACCCCGGGTGGCACATTTCTACAGCCAGCCCTGTCTTGAGAAGCAGGGGGGGGGGGGTGCTGTCGGGCTGCCTTGAGAAGCGGGGGGGGGGGTGCTGTCGGGCTGCCTTGAGAAGCGGGGGGGGGGGGATGCTGTCGGGCTGCCTTGAGAAGGGGGGGGGGGGGTGCTGTCGGGCTGCCTCCTTGAGAAGCGGGGGGGGGGGGGTGCTGTCGGGCTGTCAGCACTGACCTTGCCTCATGCTGTCTCCGTGCCGTCCCAGCCGCAAGGCGGCGCGCCGGCCGCAAAGCGACACCCAGGGCCCGTTTCTGCAGGGGGCGGCCCTAATGGTGGACTATACCACCAGCCCAGGGGGCACCTGCCCCCCTGCCACCTGGGCCAGCCCCCCCTGATTATATACTACATAGAATAAAATATATATCAGCATGTATTCTCTATATAGCATACATTATACATAGCACAGTATACACTTTCTATATGACTATGTTCTTTATCTTGTCTTCTGCACTACAATACGTTACAGTGGATGCGATACATGATATACTCTAATCCAGGGTTCTCAAACTCGGCTGGGTTGGTGGGCCGCACATAGAAAAAAATTGATATCGGGGGGCCGCATTACTGACATTTTTAGTAATTCCAGAATTTTTCGCTTAATGTAGTAATGTTCAAATCCTGATCTCCTTTTAGTAATGTTCCCAACGTGGTTCCCTTCTTGTAGCAATGTCCCGTTCTGGTCCTCATCTTGTGTAATGTTCTCATCCTGGTCTTCCCTTGTAGTAATGTCCCCATCCTGTTCCCCTTCTTGTAATAATGTCCTCATACTGGTCCCCATCCTATATTAATGTCCCCCACTATGGTAATTCTTGTAGTAATGTCACCATCTTGGTCCTCATCTTGTAGTAATGTCCCCATCCTGATGCCACTTTGTAGTAATGTCCCAACCTGGTCTCGCTTCTTTTTGCATACACACACACACACACACACACAGTCTCTCATACACACACACACGCTCATACACACACTCTCATACACGCACATACACACTGACACAAACACACTCAGACACACATACACACTCTCACATACATACTCTCATACACACACTCTCATACACGCACATACACACTGACACAAACACACTCAGACACACATACACACTCTCACATACATACTCTCATACACACACACTCATTCTCACACACGCACACTCATATACACTCACTCTTCTACATCCACCCACTCTTCTACACCTACACTCTCTCATACACACACACTCTCTCATACACACACACTCTCTCACACACACACACACACTCACTCCCATACACACACTCACTCATACACACACTTTCTCATACTTACTCACATACACACACTTTTACACAGACTCTCATACACACACACACTCATGCATACTTTCATACATACACTCATATACACACACATTTTCTCATACATACTCATATACACACACACTCTCGTACACACACTCTCATACACACTCTCATACACACTCTCATACACACACACTCTCATACACACTCATACACACACACACTCATACACACACACACACTCATACACACACACTCTCATACACACTCTCATACACACACTTTCACATACACACACTCTCATACACACACTTTCACACACACACACTCTCATACACACACTTTCTCATACACACTCACATATACACACACTTTCTCATACTCACATACACACACACTTTCTCATACTCACATACACACACTTTTACAGACTCTCATACACACATACACACATGCATACATTCATACATACACTCATATACACACACTTTCTCATACATACTCACATACACACACACTCTCTCGTACACACACATTCTCGTACACACACACTCTCGTACACACACACTCTCGTAGACACACACTCTCGTACACAGTCACATACACACACACTTTCTCATAGTCACATACACACACTTTTACAGACTCTCATACACACATGCATACATTCATACATACACTCATATACACACACTTTCTCATACATACTCACACACTCTCTCATACACACACACCCTCATATACACACACACACTCTCTCATACACACTCTTATACACACACACTTCCATACACTCTCTCTCTCATACACACTCATATACACACACTCTCATACACACACACACACACACACACACTTTCTCATACACACTCACATACACACTCACTTTCTCATACACACACACACTCATACACACAGGCACACTCTCCCTCCCTCACACACACACACACACACACACACACACCTTAACGATGCCGGGATCCACTGTGCAGGGGGGCGTCACGGTGCGCTGTGTAAAGGGCCACCGCGGCACGCTGTGTAGGGGGCCACCATGGTGCATAGTGCTGGGGACTGCAGCTTTATTATCACTTCCTGCGGCCGCTATGACAAGCTCCGAGCCTCCTTCCCTCAGCTACATCAATGGAAGCTGGCGGGCCAATCAGATCACAGACCCGCAAGTGACGTTGGTGTATGACGTCACTTGATGTTTCTGATTGGATGACGTCACTTGCGAGTCTGTGATCCGATTGGCTCGCCAGCTTCCATTGATGTAGCTGAGGGAAGGAGTCTCGGAGCTTGTCGTAGCGGCCGCAGGAAGTGATAATAAAGTCGCAGTCCCCAGCACACTGCACCGTGGTGGCCACCTGCACAGTGGATCCCGGCGTCCTTACATTGTCCACGGTGCCACGGGCCACACTTTGAAGCCCGGGGGCTGCGTGTTTGAGACCCCTGCTCTACTCTATACAGTATATACACACTCTCCATATTACTATACCACGTGTTGTACAGTACTGTACTTTTCCTTATATACTACCATATATTATTTACTATGTTATATGCTGTTTACTAGGCATTACATAGATTGTATTATATAATGTATCCTATGCTATATATTAGACATTTCGTAATTTTTATTATTATTGATCTTTTGTTACACTTTGCACATTTGATATTAATAGATGTTGTACACTACTATCCCGTATGGCCCTTTACACGCAGCTACAGGTGACAGGTTTTCCACAGGTAACTTACTGGCTGCAGTGAAATCATGGAGACATGATTCTATCTTGTTGCTGTGTACAAATGGAATAATGCCTCCATGATTTCACTGCAGCCAGTAAGTTACTTGTGGAAAACCTGTCACCTGTAGCTGCGTCTAAAGGGGCCATTATACTGTTTATATACTATATAGTGTATGTTATTTAATTTACTCCATATTACATTACATATTTTCCATACTAGATGTATTATCCTATACACTATATACTTATAATAACTTTTGTGCTCAGGCACACAGATCGAAGCTCCTGGGTACAGAGTAAAATGTGACTTTATGTGATACATGAGCTATTCCTCCTAGGTTCGGGTATGTAAATCATGGTCTGTAGTTATACTCATATTCCCCATGCTTAGGCTGCCTTCACACTTGCGTTTGCAAGCGCAGCGTACCGAACGCAGCCAAACGCTTGCACACTGTGTTCCTATGTTTAACATGGGAACGCATGTGCCTGCGTTTGGTTGCGTTTGCGTTCTGATGCGCACAATTTGTTCGCCCTCCGAACGCAGCCTGTTGCATTTTTTGTGCAGTCGCAGCTGATCGCTGCTTCAAATCTCCCGCGCTGGCATCACCTATTCAGTGTCAGCGCAGGAGATTTAAATAGCTGTCAGATCAGCTGTTTCTCCCCGCTGACACCGGCAGGAGATCAGCTGTGGCTCTGCATGATCTTCCGGTGGCCACCAGGAGAGATTTCAATGAGATCCGCAGCATTCTCCTGCGCTGTCTTGCGGAGGACACTGCGGATCCATTCAGGTCCATGCATTGTTTGTCTGCTTGCAGGAGCTTGCAGATAAAACAAGCGCCCGCGACGGCACAAAAAATGCAACATGCTGCATTCGGAGGGCGCACAAATTGTGCGCATCTGAACGCAAACGCCACCGAACGCAGCCAAACGCAGGCACATGCGTTCCCATGTTAAACATGGGAACGCAGTGCGCAAGCATTTGGCTGCGTTCGGTACGCAGCGTTCACAAACGCTAATGTGAAGGCAGCCTTAGACTGGTCTATGAAGCAGAATTATTCCTGCAGCCATGAAAGATTTCACCTAGGTGTAAGAACAATGATCACAGAGAGTTAATAGAGTCCAGGGTGTATATACTGCCCTCCGGACATGTATCTGCAGGGATCATATTTACACTGAGGTCTGGCTGCAGTTATGTGCATTAATAATTAATGAATTACATATAGGTAGAAGGCAATCAGATGTGTATGGGGGAGTGATTACTGCAGGCTGTGCAGGGCAGGAGAGCCTGCTATTCCTCACTGAGGGAGAAATTAGCCTTCCTGCCCCCCACCCCCATCTTCAGGTCCATGAGCTGTGTATACTTACTGCTCCTCCTGTGTCATCCTGCTGGCTCCAGGCTCGTCCTCCTCCTGGCCCCCATGTCATCCTCCTGCCTCCAGGCTCGATCTCCTCCTGTGTCATCCTGATGGCTCCAGGCTCGTCCTCCTCCTGGCCCCCATGTCATCCTCCTCCTCACTCTGTGGTGACGTCCTGCGACTGCAGTTTGCTGAGAATGAGGACGTCACTGCACTGCACCGACTCTCTGCTCCTCTCTGACACAGGGAGCTCATTACAGCTCCTCTGACCCCGGAAACTTAGGTGCTGGTATTTCCGGGGTCATTCAGCTCCCTGTGTTTACATGTGTGGATGTGCGCCCCCGACCCCGCACACACCCCTTCCCCTCTTCCTCCCAAAAGACACATTAGTTTGTCTGATAGAGGGGAGGAGAGGGTGCAGAGCATGCAGGCAGGCAGTGACAGGGCTGGAGACTCCGGGCCTGCATCTGTGCATGATGGCGACCGCACAATGACTTGCAGCCGACCTACAGCTGGAGGAGCAGGAGCACCGGGCCCCGGCCACACCCCCACCACCGGCCCATAGGGAGAAGTCCCGGTAGTCCCGCCTACCAGTCCGGGCCTGATGACGTCTTACTCCTATGGACAGGTTCAGAGGAAACCTTGTGGGATTTTTTACAATTCCTAAATAATGTCAATCAAACAATTCAATTTACTATGGTTTACTCACCAAATTGCTTACAGTTCCTTGATGTCCTTGTGGAAAAGATTGGAAACAAATTGACTACAAAAACATATGTAAAACCAACAGTCAAGAATAACATTCTTTTATTTACAAGTCATCACTCACGCAAAATGATAGCGTCAATTCCCTTTAGCCAATTTTTAAGGGCTAAGACGATAGAAAGAAAGTGAGGAATCAAGTCTTAAGAAAACCTTAGATGAGATGACAAAAAAAATTGTACACAGGGAGTACCCTAAGAATTTGTTCATAAAACATAGGGATGGATTAAAAACAATAGAAAGAAGGAATTTATTGGTACCTAAAGTGAGAGATGTATCTAAGCGTATACCATTTGTCTCTGTTTTTTGTGAGGAGAGTGGTGCTGTTGCCAACATTATTAGTAGGCATTGGATGACCCTTACTAATGGGTTGTCTGAAATTCCTGAATTTAAAGAACCCCCTCTCTTTTCCTACCGACGCAATAAAATCTGAAGAATCAGTTGGTGCATTCTGATTTTGGCTCTTTGAGAAAACAAAAACAAAGTTCCCTTACTGGTTTTGAAAGAAAAGGGTATTTTTCCTTTTAAATTGCATTGACTGTAGAGCTATGATGAAAGGCACTCAACTTAAGGATGGACAATCACAAAAAATGTACAAAATCAATTACTATCTTACTTGTGAATCAGAATATGTAGTGTACATGCTTGAATGCCCCAGTGAGCTTAAATACATAGGGGAGACCACCTGTAATTTCAAGACTCGTTTTAGTCAACATAAATATTCAGTTCGTAAAAAGAGGGTGGACCTAAACACTACGTTGAGAAGAACCATAAAGACACTGATTTACGATTTATGATTATTGATCATGTACCTCCACTTAGACAGGGAGGTAACAGAGTCGCTTTGTTAAAAAAAAAAAATTAGAGTGGATATTTAGATTGCAGACTCTAAGACCAAGTGGGTTGAATGGTGATTTTAAGCTACACACCGTAAATTAAGGGTGTGTTTTTGATGTTTTGCAAAAATATTCCTGTTTATTACAACTTCACTCCATATTAGTGCATATGATTATCCAATATGATGACATCAGAGACTATATTAATTGTATTTTATCCTTTTTTTCTTTAGGTGGTTGATTGGAAGCGAACCCAAAATTGCCATATTGTCCTGTTCATATTGAATATATATAAGAAGGTCTTTTGAACCTTGCATTTGATTAATTTTAAAAATTAAAACATTTTTTATATGCACCAGTTTGTTGTAAAACATTATATTTTATGAGCAGTGGACCGGTTGTGGTTGGTTGTGTGAATGTTATGGGTGTCTGGTATATGCATGTGCTGAGCTCTCAAGTTCACCCTGTGACTTCCAGCATACTGCCACATTAACAGCTATGGCTCTGCCCTAAATAGGGGAGATATCTTGGCTGGTTCCAGTATTACCTATAGTTAAATTTTGGGTCCTACTACTACTATTATATGAATGCTCGCTAAGTAAGTTTATAATAATAAAAAGCCTGAAGGGTTTAATTAATCTTTATAGATATATGGGCAAAATATTGGTGACTGGCCAGAATCAAAGATGGCGGCAGTGGAACTGGATGCATGCGCATATGCGCAATAACGTAATGATGTAATTGATGACGTGTACTGAGCATGCGCGGTCAAACCTGGAAGAAACCTGGAATAGACCCTATACGGCGGGATTGGCGATGGGGGAGCATGGATCTTCCACCATGTAAATATTTTGCTTTTTAATCATCACACGTATTACACATAGATAATTATAATGAATTAATCTGTACTGTAGTATCAGTTCTATATGGACTATTCACATTAAGCACTATTATTGCACTTTATTATGAAATCACTATGTGGCTCACTATAAACTATATACTGTTGATATATGCAGTTTTTTTAAAGCATTTCTTTTAATTGCTTGTTAAAAGTTTGATGCATAAAATGTTCACTTGTACACATGATGCACTATGCTTGAAAAAGACCAGAGAGGTTGAAACGTCGCATCACATGTGCATTGCAGTGGAGCTCTGCTTTGCCAGGAAGTATTGCACCCAATTTTTTTCATTGTGATTGTGCTGATTCTCTCTTTGGATTAGATAGATAGAGAGATAGATAGATAGATAGATAGATAGATAGATAGATAGATAGATAGATAGATAGATAGATAGATAGATAGATAGATAGATAGATAGATAGATAAAAACTCAGGCAACACTCTAAATAATGATGTAAAAAAACTGTATTCTTATTGACCAAGGTGGCGACATTTTGGCCGCTTAATCACCTTTCTGGGTTTGATAAAGGTAGTTAAGCCACCAAAATGTTTCCACATTGTAAAAAGTCCACTTTTTTGCATCATAATGTGGACTGCTGCCTGAATTTTTCATTTGGAGTTGTGGACACAGCCTTTCTCCGGGCTTGCACATGACAGTATAAATGTTTAGTGCTGTCCTTTTTTCTATTTTTAGATAGACAAATAGCAACAATAGATCGATAAAAAGTAGGGATAGATTTTTGGATAAATGAAAAAAATAGATATATAATGTCTCACCCCCTATATACCGTGTTTCCCCGAAAATAAGATACTGTCTTATATTAATTTTTGCTCCAAAAGGTGCACCATGTCTTATTTTCAGGGGGTGTCTTATATTAGCCAAAATAAAATTGACAGAAAAGCAGCCTCTCATTATCCCAGTACCGTATCCCACTGCAGCAGCCTCCCATTATCCCAGTACCGTATCCCACTGCAGCAGCCTCCCATTATCCCAGTACCGTATCCCACTGCAGAAGCCTCCCATTATCCCAGTACCATATCCCACTCCAGCAGCCTCCCATCCCAGTACCGTATCCCACTGCAGCCTCCCATATGTGTACACACACACACACCACACACTTTCACTTTCTTACTGTACTTTTTCCTTTTCACTTTCTTTCCTCTGCGGTGCTGCTTTGGTGGTGCACAGTGCAGGAGCCCTGGGCCAATCAGAACACAGGAGCCCTGGGCCAATCAGAGCACAGGAGCACTGGGCCAATCAGAGCGCAGGAGCCCTGGGCCAATCACAGCGCAGGAGCCCTGGGCCAATCACAGCCCAGGAACAATCAGAGGCTACTGACGTCAGCTGGCCCATGATTCCTGTTCTGTGATTGGTGCAGGGCTCATGGGCGGAGATGGGCACAGAGCTCTGGAGCATAAGATCAGTACAGAGTGGCGGGCACTGGACAGCAGGGAGCGAGACACAGATGCATGCCCCGGTCTTGTGATCGGTGGTATGTTGAGGAGGTACGCCTTATAATCGGGGGATGCCTTATATTAGGAGGTATGGTGCACTCCCAAGCATGCCTTACTTTCGGGGGGCGCCCTATTTTCAGGGAAACAGGGTATTGTAAGCTTGTACCTTTTAGTGCCTTTCATGTTGCACTAAAGGGTGTTTTAGCCTTGTATTTAGCTAAAAAATAATAATTAAAATGAAGTGGAGTACCCCCTATTTTTCATCGCCAACCAAAGACAGCAGACAACTGCAGCGTGCAGACCACAGCTGGTGGCTTAACCTTGGCTCGTAATCCAAAACAGAGGTCACCCAAGCTATTTTTTAAATTATATATTTTTAAATAATAAAATAAATAGAAAAATACGGCATAGGGCCCCCCAGCCAATGTAAAGCCGACAGCTGGAGTTTGGTATTCTCTGAGTGGGAAGGGCCATCTTTCATGGTCCTTCACCACCCTAAAAATAGCAGGATGCAACCGCCCCAGAACTGCTGCCTTCATTAAATGTGCCAATCCAGATGCATCCCCCTGACTCTTCCCATTGCCCTGGTGCAGTGGCAGTCAGGGTAATAAAAGGGGTTAATGACAGATTAGTATTGTCAGTTGTCATCAACCCCTGAATTAGTAATGTTAAGGCATCTTTGATACCCCCACATTACCAATACAGTGACTAAATAGTTAAAAGACAGATGCAGAGACAAGTACTTTATTACAAATATTTAAAACATTTTTTTAAAATATTAAGCTATTTTAAATGGATGTTTTAAGGACATCATAAGGTTCATGGATTTCGCAGCTGATGCCACATATGGCATGGTTTCTAAAATTCATACCCAGCAGGTGTCAAAAACACCTGCAAACTCCAGGAAGCTCAAATAAATTATTTAAAGGTCCAAAAAATTCTACAGTTTGAAAGAAAGCAGTAGACCTGTTGGCTGGGAACACTACTAACCCAAAGGTTAGATGTTGTTCCCTGCCAGCAGATCTTCTGGCGAGCGTTTTGGCCCCACACAATTAGGAAAAGTCGTAAGGCCATTTTAGATTTCAAACTTTTTTCTCAGACAAAGCCGCCTTCGCTGATTTTTTGGTAAATTGCTCGGGTTTCTGATCCTGAACAGAATCTCCAATGTTCTTGCTGAAATTTAAATTGGTGAACATGGTGAAATTTGTTCATCTCCTTTTGTGGACAGATGAAACCACGGTAGAACATTTTGACATAGCACTTCATTCTAATTTTAACCAAAAATGGAATAGGCCTACAAAGAAAAGAACACAATACCTACAGTAAAATATGGTAGAGTTCCAAAGATATTTTTGGGTTGTTTTGCTGCCTCAGGCACTGGGTGCTTTGCCTGTGTGCAGGTCATCTTGAAATCTGAAGATTACCAAATGATTTTGCATAGCAATGTAGTGAGCAGTGTCATTAAGCTGGGATTGAATACGGGGAAGAAAGGACAGAGCTTCCTGGATTCGTGCTGCCTACTGATGAAATGAGTTGGAAAAAACACCATTTTTAGTGCAATCATGGTTTTAATTCCTACGCGTTTGGGAGCCACATCCCAGCTCCTTTCTCAGGGAATCAACAAAGTACAGAAGGAGCTGGGATGTGGCTCCGACACGCATAGGAATTAAAGCCATCATTGCACTGAAAACTGTGGTTTTTCCAACTCATTTCATCGGTCGGCAGCTGGATCCAGAGAGCACTGTCCTTTCTTCCCTATATTCGGTTCTCACACCCCTGTGCGGGTGGAGTGTGGATCCTGCAGCAGCCATCTTCACGTCTTCATACGAGTTGTGGGTCACACAAGTGTCCCACGTGTGCGGCAACAAGTGAAACTCTACACATATTGTTGGGATAACACCCAATTGTGCTATTGTGCTTTCTCTCCTCTCCCATAGTATAAAGCTGGGATTGCATCCTAGGTCATGGGTCTTCTAGCAGGACAATGACTCCAAACATACTTCAAGAAGCACCTAGAGATGCATGGACACAAAGAGTTGGAGATTTCTGAAGCAGCCAGCAATGAGTCCGGATCTAAATCCCATTGAACACCTGTGGTGAAATCTTAAAATTGCTATTGGGATATGGTACCTTTCAAATGAGAGACCTGGAGCAATTTGCAAAAGAAGAGTGGTCCAATATTCCAGCTGAGAGGTGTAAGAATCTTGTTGATGGTTATAGAAAGTAATTGATTGCAGTTATTTACTCTAAATGGTGTGCAACGAAATATTAAGTTAAGGGCGCCAACAATTTTGTTCAACCTATTTTGGGGAAATAAATGTGTGTTACAAAACATGTGATTGCAATAATTTTCTGGAACAATTTCTGGGAGAAATACTTCATTTTCTGGAACAATTTCAAGGGTGCCAATACATTTCGCTATGACTGTATATGGATATGCTGTTGTAATGTTTGCAACACATCTAACAACAGAATACATACGAATACTTCTAATACTAATGACTTATGTTAGACAGAAATTAATCTCTTTCATGCAATTTTCAAGCAACATGCTGCTTAAGTCACTTATTTTTGGGATATCTGCCCATTTTAGTTTGTACTGCCAGGGAAGAAAAAGCACACTGCTACACAGAGACTGAGACCTTTGTTAGACAGGGATTTCTTTTTTTTTTTATTTTTAATGACCAAGATCTATTTATAAGGTCTTCCCAGTGCAATGGGACTAGACTTCCTGTTTCAGAGCTTTGTACTCTTGCATTTACTATATTTGCTTAATTATAAATTCACATAAAATTATCAATATATATTTTAATCTTGCTGCACATGAAGGATATATGAGGGAGATTTGTATTATAAATCATATTTTTGGTACTTAGGGGGCAATATGGACACAATGTTGTTTGGATTTTGTAAATCGCCATGATGATGTTATAATGGCTTTATAATTTGCACAATTAACCTTGGGTACTTATGAAGAGGGTGAAAGTGCTGTGCTGCTCTCCCAGTGGAAACTGCAGCACAAAGATAACAAAATGAAAACACTTATTGCCTCAGGAGTGTCAAGCAGAACAACAGCAAAAGACTTAATCCAGCCCGTCTCTGCTAATGTACTAAAATAAAGAGGAAAAACAGTTTGATGTGACTGTTCTCCTGAATGTGCAAATTGTCTCTTCAGGGAAGGAGTAGAAGAACTCTACTGTCACCTATTAAAAATAGCAATCCTAAATGTGAAAATTGACCCTTTAAAGGAAATCTGTCAGGTCCGAAATCCATATGTAACTGATATTTTCTAATTCCTATGGAGAAACTCATTCTATTCATGTATTTGTCTTATTTATACTCACCCCTTATCCTGTGTAAACTGCAAAATAAAAGATTCATTACATCTATCATTCACAGTGAGTGATCACTTACTTCACTCCCTAGGGAATCAATATTTATGTTGTGACATCACTGCCCTCCTCTGTAAGCATACAACCAAAGCAGTGAAAATCACTCCTATGTGGAGTCTGTATCCTTCTGTAAATGTGGTTCTCCAGGTACTCGCTGCACATGAGAAAGGAGGGGGGAGGTGTGTGCTCTTAGCAGCTGCACCTCTGACATCTTCATTTCCCACCAGTATTAAGCAGTGTCATTGTGTGTATCTAAGGCAAATGTGTAGTGTGTGCTGTCTGAGATATTTCTTTGTGTTTATATGAACATTTTTTTATTTCGTCAGCAGATACATACATTACATGTATGCTCGAAAACCAAAGTTCATATAAACAGATAGAAATCTCTCGAAGACAGCACCCTGTAGTACTACTTTTAAGCTGTTTATTTACATTTATTTTACCATAAAACTGACCTGACAGTGTGATTCTCCAGGTAAGTTTATATAAATACAAAAAGTATAGTTTTAATTTAAGTGGAAAAAATTCTGAAATTTTGAAAAAAAAATCCTGCTTGTGTCATGACTTTACAAGAGCCAAAATGGTTTAATTTTTTGGGATATGAGGTTGTGTAAGGGCTTAATTGCCTGTTATTACATTTTGTCTGTTTTGCAAGCGGCCAAAAAACTACAATTCTGGCATTTTGATTTTTTCTCTCATTACACTGTTTACTGTAGTAGTGTTTCTAGCCCTACCCGGTACATAGCTGTTTTTATATGCTTTAACAACAACCGGAACATTTTTATTTACACAAGAATATGCATTTCCTTTCCTCCCTTTATGAGAGGCTCTTTTCTTAAACATTGCAAAACATGTCTTATCACAATAAAGCATTATCAAAACAGTCTCCTACTTAATGGGTTTCCAGCTTAAACAAAGGCAAAGTCCTCATGAAAGTCTATGAGTTTCGCAAAAGTGAAGCATTTTCAAATCTTTACACAACTATATACATAACCGGGTTTTGGACATACATTTGTGGCCAAAAGTATTGACACCCCTGCAATTCTGTCACATAATACTCAGTTTCTTCCTGAAAATGATTGGAATCACAAATTCTTTGTTATTATTATCTTCATTTAATTTGTCTTTAATGAATAAACACAAAAGAGAATGAAGCAAAAAGCAAAACATTGATCATTTCACACAAAACTACAAAAAAGGGCCAGACAAAAGTATTGGCACCCTCAGCACAATACTTGGTTGCACAACCTTTAGCCAAAATAACAGCGATCAACCACTTCCGGTAACCATCAATGAGTTTCTTACAATGCTCTGCTGGAATTTTAGACCATTCTTCTTTGGCAAACTGCTCCAGGTCCCTGATATTTGAAGGGTGCCTTCTCCAAACTGCCATTTTTAGATCTCTCCACAGGTGTTCTATGGGATTCAGGTCTGGACTCATTGCTGGCCACCTTAGAAGTTTCCAGTGCTTTCTCTCAAACCATTTTCTAGTGCTTTTTGAAGTGTGTTTTGGGTCATTGTCCTGCTGGAAGACCCATGACCTCTGAGGGAGACCCAGCTTTCTCACACTGGGCCCTACATTATGCTGCTAAATTTGTTGGTAGTCTTCAGACTTTATAATGTCATGCACACAGTCAAGCAGTCCAGTGCCAGAGGCAGCAAAGCAACCCCAAAACATCAGGGAACCTCCGCCATGTTTGACTGTAGGGACTGTGTTCTTTTCTTTGAATGCCTCTTTTTTTCTCCTGTAAACTCTATGTTGGTGCCTTTGCCCAAAAAGCTCTACTTTTGTCTCATCTGACCAGAGAACATTCTTCCAAAATGTTTTAGGCTTTCTCAAGTAAGTTTTGGCACACTCAAGCCTGGCTTTTTTATGTCTCGGGGTAAGAAGTGGGGTCTTCCTGGGTATCCTACCATACAGTCCCTTTTCATTCAGACGCCGACGGATAGTACGGGTTGACACTGTTGTACCCTCGGACTTAAGAGCAGCTTGAACTTGTTTGGATGTTAGTCGAGGTTCTTTATCCACGATCCGCACAATCTTGCATTGAAATCTCTCGTCAGTTTTTCTTTTCTGACCACATCTAGGGAGGTTAGCCACAGTGCCATGGGCTTTAAACTTCTTGATGACACTGCGCATGGTAGACACAGGAACATTCAGGTCTTTGGAGATGCACTTGTAGCCTTGAGATTGCTCATGCTTCCTCACAATTTGGTTTCTCAAGTCCTCAGACAGTTCTTTGGTCTTCTTTCTTTTCTCCAAGCTCAATGTGGTACACACAAGGACACAGGACAGAGGTTGAGTCAACTTTAATCCATGTCAACTGGCTGCAAGTGTGATTTAGTTATTGCCAACACCTGTTAGGTGCCACAGGTAAGTTACAGGTGCTGTTAATTACACAAATTAGAGAAGCATCACATGATTTTTCTAACAGTGCCAATACTTTTGTCCACCCCCTTTTTTATGTTTGGTGTGGAATTAGATCCAATTTGGCTTTAGGACAATTCTTTTTGTGTTTTTTCATTGAAGACAAATTAAATGAAGATAATAATACTAAAGAATATGTGATTGCAATCATTTTCAGGAAGAAACTAAGTATTATCTGACAGAATTCCAGGGGTGTCAATACTTTTGGCCACAACTGTACTTGTAAACACACAGGGCATACCATCCTCTTGGCCCTGTATGCCGCTCATAGCTAACCCGGTCGTTCCGGTACAGGTCCCGCTCCAGGGCTGGAGCTGGCGCACCATTCCGCTCAACTGCCATGGCGGCAACACCGACCTGTCTAGCCGGTCTGTGCAGTTGATGTTCCTTCTGCACTGTGCGGGGCCTGGATGACGCCGTTCTATTGTGCAACGTTTTCCTGTGCGCTCAGCTAAAGCGCACTTCCTGGGGCTCTGTGTGTGGCCGCATCCAAGGTAATCTACAGGTTACTATGGAGCAGCGTTGCTAGGCAGCAATCGATGTTAACGCTATGCGCTACAACAGGCTTTGCTATGCCTTTACCGGATCCGTGAAACATGGGTCACCCTCCAAGTGTGACCCTAGCCTAATACTGTTTGTAGGTGGAAGATTACAATGTAGAACAATCACTGAGTGAAAGTAATGATGGATTTAAGTAGATATAGGTGGGCAGATGTTTAGCGTGTGTGTAGCGTTTTGGGCGCAGTGTATTGCCGCTGCATCCAAAATGCTACGTGGTATTGTTCAAGCATAGTGCTCACTGTGCTTCTCCCCTCTGCAGCATTATTTCAGCTGCGGTGAAGGTTTCTGGACTTCCGCATCTCCGCAGCATGTTAATTTCATGCTATGGAGTCGGAAGAGATAACCATCAGCTGCACACTGGCAGAAGCCATCCTGCACCCACTGCAAATAGTGAGTGCAGGGTGGCTTCAGTTTCCCTGCGTGCACTCGTAAGTGCTCGCAGGTCCGGAGGCACTGTGCCAAGACGCAGTACCTCGGGATCATGTGAACACAGCCTTACAGCGATATTTGGCTCACTTTGCTTGCCAACAAGAGATATCCATGTCAAAACAATTCGGAAACTGTATGACTTAATCTATAACATTTTGCATTATATATATTACAGAGTGCCCTTTAATGTCCATTCCATCCCTATAATCTACTCGTAATTCTAACCTCATGTAAATGAAGTCATGTAATTCTTCAATGATATTGTCTCATATATTTGCATGGAGCATCTGGGGAGAACTGATCTCAGAGGAATTGCTTCACTCCTTGCTAAGATAAATGGTGCCAAATTAAAGGAAATGTTTTTCCCCTTCTAGCAAAGCGACATAATGCTCAGTAAGACAGTCACATAAACAGAATGAATTTTAACTGGCTGTAACAGCTTTTTGGTAAACAGACAGCAGAGGCATCTGTTTGAACAAAAGTCAGCGTGACAGGATCAGTTGCAAGCAAAGCTCGGGAAATCAGGATGTAAATAAAATGAAACGTGACTCTTCTTTTTTAGATCACGGTCAAAGCTGCTCCATCCATGAGTTTACTTGGTGCCCATTACAACACCCTCCGACCATATCTAAAAGGCAATGTGAGGTTTATGTTGTTTGCTTAAAGTGACAGTCGGTAGCTTAGGACATTTTCAGCACTGCAAGTACCAAGCCAACCAGTCACCCTTTATTACAGTGAGATGGAAGTATGCTGCCACCCCTTGGATTTCTAATATATTTAGAAAAAAATCAATTTACAGTATTCAAAGTTCAAAGGACTGTATTTGCGAAGACTACATGTGCACTATAGCTTTACATGTCATAAGACAGTTAGTACAGGGGTCGGTTTGCACAGAGCTCCCCTGATTAGCAGGATTAAGGAGTTACAGCACGTTAATTTAGTTAGAACAAAAAAGAAAAAGATTTGGTACTGTGTTAGGCTGCTTTCACATACTTTTTGTAGGATCCCACAGACAGGAAAGGACACCACAGGGGGTGACCTACTCTGTGTCTGGGTCCGAGATTATCACGGATCCGGACACAGCGGGGCACTTTCACTTCTGCAATGTATAATATACATTGCAGAAGTGAAATATAAGAAAGAGTTAAAAATAAAAAATCATTATGCTCACCTATCCTCGATCCAGCGCTGCCTCCCACAGCAAGGTCCTTGTGCTTACAGGACCTGTGATGATGTCACAGAGCATCATCGGGTCATATGACCCGATGATGCTCTGTGACATCATCACAAGTCCTGTAAGCACACGGACCTTGCTGTGGGAGGCAGCGCTGGATCGAGGATAGGTGAGCATAATGATTTTTTATTTTTAACTCTTTCTTTTACTTAATTACACTTCTGCAATGTATATTATACATTGCAGAAGTGTAATTAGAAGGCTAGGAGCAATTTTAGTGTACTGAGCATGCTCAGTACACTAAAATCAGGTCAGAGGAACAATCAGCTCATAGGCCCCCATGTTAGAGGAATACGGATCGGATTTGGCCTAATTGCCATCCGATTTTGTGGGATCCGATTTTTTTCTGAGCCCAAAATCGGAGCAGTCTCCGATTTTGGGTCCAGCAAAAAATCGGACACAAATTGGATCCCACAGAATCGGATGCCAATTAGGCCAAATCCGATCCGATCCGACCCCCATAGGATAACATGGGGGCCAAATCGGACCAGTGGCTGTCCGTTTTACAGCAGGCAGCCATGGATGCACAAAAATTGTTATATGAAAGCACCCTTAGCCAGTTGAAAAAAGATTAATTGCTCTCAGTGGTAGAAACAAAATAATAATCTTGTAGTAGTGATACCTATTGCTGGCTAGCAAAATTAAAATAAGAGATGTTACAAAGCAGCAAGCTTTCGAGACTTCTCAAGTCCCTTCATGAGGTATGGTACGACAAAATATTTAAAGATCCATTTATTATACCTTGCATCTACTCTGGTTCTGTGTATATATATATATATATATATATATATATATATATATATGTATATATATATATATAGATAGATATGTTTCTTCTAATACTTTGACATATCATGCCTGATGATGAGACGTGAGAAGTTTCGAAAGCTTGCTTAGTAACATCAATTGCATTATTTTTTGTTAGCCATTAAAAGGTATCACAACTACAGGATTACTATTTTGTTTCTTCCACTGAGAGCAATCAATCTTTTAACATGGCCTAAACTTTTCAGAGCTGGTCAGAGATTTGTGATACTCTCCAACACAATACAAAGGCTTTGAATGCTATTAAGATCAGTGGTAGAGCTTTTGAAATGTACATTAAGATTAGAGATGAGCAAACTTTCCCTGATCATGTTTGTTAATCTCAAATTCAGCACGAACATTGTGGATTCGTTTCAGGATTGGAGCCATTTACAAAAAAAAATCAGCGATCGCAGGTTTGTTCGTTAACTGGTTGGATAAACAAAAGCATTACTGCGTTTAAGTGATGCTTTTCTTTTACCTTCATACAGTGTAGGATAGGAGGTGGGCAGGGGTGAATCAAGCCCCTCTGCCGCCTGATCCATAAGTTGAGGAGTGGGGGGGAGTGCTGTCAGAGTTTTGCACCGCCGCCCCTGCAGATGTGGGTGAGGACCGGGGGGGATGTGAAGCTGGGGGTGGGCCGCTGCTCGGTGGGTCTTACCTGCCTCTTGCCGCCGGCGCCATGGCAGGGAGACGCTGTGTGGATACTGCACAGCCGCTCCCCCAACCAGCTTGCCGCCTGAGTGAAAGGGCCCACACTGTCCAATGGACGGTGCGGCCCTGGAGGTGAGACATGTCTGATAAAGGGAGGGAGTGGCATCGGACTCGATTTTTCTCCCCGGTATTTTCTATGTGAATGTTCCGGGCTAGCAGCCAATCAACGCACAGTACCCATTGACAAGTTGAAGACACAAAGGCTTGCGTCATTGGCTGGCTTGTTTCATTGGCTGCCTAAGCCACCTGTAGAATAATGTTATCATGTCAATCACACTTTACGGTGAATACTGTAAAAACAAGACCCCAAAATATTAATGGAAACAAAGTTTTTTTATACTCATCCCATTAAAAAAGATTAAAAAAAATGTAATGTGTAATGTAAAACAGTGGCGTTAAAAAAACAACGCAACATATTAAAAACATCATAACTGAAAGTATATTATATATTTTAGCTATAAAAGTTCAAGAAAACTGCAGATGATTCAGGATCAGTAGTCACTAGTTACTGCAAATTTAAGCCTTCACCAGTCTCGATGGTGGCGTCAAATGCTCCTGATTCAGGAAGGGGCACAGGAGCGTCTGACAAGACACAGATGTCTCTGTGCATTATGCCAGAAAATTTACTCTAGTCAGTGACAGATATAAGACTTCTAGCATAAATAACACCACAGCTCATCATGAATTCAATGTTTTTCTGCCGACACACCTCCGTCATATCCTAGTGACACACAAATCCGCACATTTCCGTGCACCTGGATAGAAACTAGCATGAAAATGTCAAAAGTTGTAAAATTTTTGTGTAATGCTGACTTTTCAAACAATTCTGTCAAAATTGCTATGACGCATTGGGGCTCTACTTTGTTGCAGAGGTGTACCTAGGTGTGATGGCGCCCGGGGCAAACTTTTATTTCGGCGCCCCCCCCCCAAGGTAGGTGAGGACGGGGGGGGGGGGGGGTTGCCTAGGAGGACGGACCGGGACCCGGACGTCTCAATCTGAGTCAGAAGTGGGGACTCAGGAGGAGGAGGCAGGCCACAGCGGGCAGCAGCTCCTACCTTCGGCTCCTCTTCTTCTCCTCTCCGTGATTCCGTCTGTGCGGCGCGCCAGGCGACGTCACGTCAGCCACAGCGCGACGTGCCCGAGGGGGGGGGGTGTATGTGGGTGTTAACTGCTGCCAAGGGGCGGGGCGGACCAGCAGCAGGGGATGGTTGTGTGCACGGCCGCCCGTGACCGTGCACAATATGCGGCGAGGAGATTAGTTCCGCCGGCGGCGGCGCTGCGCCCTCCACTGACTGGCGCCCGGGGCAAAAAGTCCGGCTGCACCCCCCTAGATACGCCCCTGCTTTGTTGAATATAAAAAAATAATTTCAAATGAGAATATTTCAGATACCCAGAAAATCTAGACTAAATCCGTTATAAGACAATACATTCTGTGAGTTGGCATTTAGATCTGACGCACAAATAATGTGGAGCAGCGCTATAGATTACTTTACAAGTAGAAGCCATGAAGTGTGTGTGAATATATAACCTTATACCAGGGCTAGGCAATGTATGGCCACCGAGACACATCTGGCCTTTTGGTGGTTCCAGTATGACCCCCAGATGGCGACAGCTGAATAATAATAATATAATTATTAAGTGCTGAAAACAGTGGACCAGGGACCTCACCCTCCACCACTTGCTTTCTGCTTTCACCGCTATATTCATTTAGAGGATGCAGAGAGCAGTTGGAAGAGAAAATGCCGTAGGCTCTGTCTTTCTTCAATCAGAGTGTGGCACAGCACTTGTGATGAAGGAGGCCGGATCAAAGTTGGAGGGTAACGAGAGTGAGGTGAGTATGTATTGTTTTTTTTTCCATGTGTACAATGTGAGTTGAAGTATGTGTATGAGGGCTGTTTGGGGGCTCATAATATATATGTGGGGGGTCATAAATGTACATAGCAGAATATTCAGGGGCTCAGAAAGGTATATAGAAGGCTATATGAGTCTCAATTGTATATAGGAGGCTATGTGGGGGCACAAATTATATAGGAGGCTATGTGGAGGCTCATAGTATATAAAAGGCTATATGGGTTCTCGTAAAGTATATAGGAGTCTATGTGTCAGCTCATACTATATATAGGAGGCTAATTGGAGCTCACACTGTATATTGGAGGCTATATGGAACACATACAGTATACAGGTAGTCTATGTGGGGCTCATACTGTATATAGGAGGCAATGTGGGGTTAATACTACATATAGATATATAGGAGGCAGGCTATGCGGGGGCTCATGCTGTATATATGAGGCTAAGTGGGGTTTATGCAGTATATACAAGGCTATATGAGGCTTACACTGTAAATAGGAGGTTATATGGGGCTCATACTACAGAGGGAGGCTACATGGAGGCTCATACTGTTTATATGATGGCTATGTGGGGGCTAATACTGTATATAGAAGGCTATGTGGGGGTTCACGCTGTATATACTGTATGAGGCTATGTGGGACTTATGCAGTATATAGGAGGTTATGTAGTGCTCAAAGTATATGAGAGGCTATGTAGGGCTTATAATGTATATAGGAGGCTACGTGGAGCTCATATGTATATTAGGAGGCCATATGGTGCTCATACTGTATATAGAGGTGTACTTTTTCAAGCAACACATTCAGATTAATTTTAAAAGCAAAATCTTTATTTAAATCCATTTAAAAATAACAATGGCGTTAAAATAGAATGCGGCTCACAGCGTTCAGCTGTGCGCTTGCAAAAGCACGAACTTTCAAACGCAGGCACTTTTGACATCACGTTTGCATTGCGCTCACCAATAGAAGTCTATGGCTGTGTTCAGCTGCGTTAACACTAGCGTTTCATATCTTTAATGCAGCTGTCAAACGCTTGCGTCCAAACACAATGCTAACGGCAATGTGAACCTAGCCTTATACTGTATATAGAGAGGCTATGTGGAGGCTCATACTGTATATAGAGGCTAAGTGGGAGCTCACATTGTATACAGAGGGGCTATGTGGGGCTCATACTGTATGTAGGGGGCTGTATGGAGACAACATACGGAAGGACTTTGTGGAGGCTCACACTATATATAGAAAGGCTGTGTGGGGTTCACATTGTATATAGTGTTGGCCTAATGCATATTGATCTGTATGTATTGCAACAGCTATTGTTTGTTTAATATGATGTGATTTTATGTCTGCATGCATATTGTTCAGATGTCAACAAAGTTATAAAAAAAAAAAAAAAAGGTCCTCAGTCAGAGACAGGATGTCCCTCCCCCTGATCCCTGCATGCACATTCTAGTGGGGAGCTGAAAGCTTAAAGTCACAGAAGATTTCTCTCTCCCTCCCCAGAAATCAGATTGATCCTATTCTCATGTTATAAGCTGGAGGTTGTTAATTCTGAATAAATGAACATTCTCTGTTGCTCGCTGTGGACATCACGCTGATTAACGTGCTGCTAACAGGTTATGGGCCCAGGAATCACAGAAGTCCCAGACCTGCAGAGCACAGAGATAGAAAGACAACAGCAGACTGAGAAGAAGTAAAGATGGCCACTACCAGCAGCTCAGCAAAGTTTACAGTGCCAAGCCTGAATAACCAGAACTACCAATCCTGGAAATTCAAGGTGAAGATGCTGCTGATAAGAGAAGATTCGTGGAAATACACTCAGGAGCCCAAGCCTGACCCAGTACCACAGGATGGGCTAGAGATGGATCAGAAAGCACAGAGCACCATATCACTCAGCATAGAGGATGATCAGATCGTGCATGTGTGTAAGTGTGAATCTGCAAAGGAAATGTGGGAGCAGCTGCAGAAAGTACATGAGAGGATAAATCTAAGTAACAAACTGTATCTAATGAGAAAACTATATCAGTCTAAGCTACACAGTGACCAGGACATGCAGGACTACATTAGAAGCACTCTAGAGACTGTAGAGTGCCTGCGGGGCATTGGGAAGATATGAAGGACTTCCATGTAGCAGCACTACTACTTAGTGGTCTCCCAGAAAGCTATGACACGCTTGTAACTGCACTAGATGCACGCCCAGATGATGAGCTTACGTTGGAGTACGTCAGAGGAAAGCTTGTAGATGAATATAAGAGAAAGACAGAAAGTGTGAACAGCAAAGTATGCAACAAGGAAACTGCTTTACAAACACAGGATGAGCCCACTAGCAGAAACTATCCTAAAGAAACACGTGAATGTTTTGTATGCAAGAAGCCAGGTCATTTAAAAGTTGAATGCAGAGTCTGGAAAGCTAAAATGAATCAGCTAAAGAAGCAAAACAGTAAACAAAGAGTTAAGAGTGCTGTATTTGAAAATAATGATTCTGTAAATACTGAGGCTGCATTCACATTAGTCAATGCATTTAAATCAAAGCATGCGTGGTGTATAGATTCTGGTGCAACCAGTCACATGACCAATGACAGAGACTTCTTTACTAAGCTTAACCAAAGCAAGTCAGAGAAAGTGATAATGGCGAATGGTCAGTGTATAAACTCAGAAGGCATAGGAGATGGCTATATTGATTGTAACATCTCTGCAACGCAAAGCAGAAGGATTCCTGTGAAGGATGTGCTATATGTGCCTAGTTTTGAAAGTAATCTATTATCCGTGAAAAAGCTTACAAAACAAGGGAATGAAGTTACGTTTAAGCACGATAGCTGTAACATCTCAAAGGAGGGTCACACACTAGCAAAAGGAGAAATCAAAGATGAACTGTATCAGTTGAAATGTAAAGAGTGTGTATACACAGCTAAGCAAGAAATGCACAAGAACTGTATTCATGTATGGCACAGACGGCTTGCGCATAGAGACCCAGAAGCAATAAGAAAGTTATTTCAAGAACACTTAGCTGATGATATTACAATTGATCCATGTAACCAGACAATGAGGTATACCAGCTGTATAAAAGGGAAAATGTCCAGAAAGGCCTTTCCTAAGAAAAGTACTACAAGAACAGAACAGCCACTAGATTTAATACACACAGACATCTGTGGCCCAATGCGTATTCAGACCCCTGGAAAGAAGAGATATTTTCTTACATTCATTGATGACAATTCAAGATACACAGTTGTCTATCTACTTCACAGCAAAAATGAAGTTCCAGAGAAACTTGAAATATATCTAGCTGAAGTATATAACAAGTTTGGGAGAATGCCAAAAATTCTACGTGCAGATAATGGGACTGAATATACAAGTGATGAGGCCAGGGCTGTCTGGGGGTACTCGGTCACCGGGTCTGCTGAATAGGGAGTCACAGGTGGACGGTATCCCGATGCCGTGCCCTGGGGATCATTTGAAGAGGGTTGTGAGGGAATTATTTACAGGGGAACGTGACGCCACCTGTAGTGTCCGGTAATTTGGTACCAGCACTGCCAGCCGGCCGCTGAGGTGATGGAGGGGGCAGCAAAGTGTGGTACAGCTCCCCACAGGTGGAGCTTTACCTCAGGGCAGCAATAAAGGAAGATGGTGAGGGAGAGCAGTGAAGGAGGAAGATGGTGGGTTATAGCCGATGAACAGTCACACATACACACAGGGATAGTTGTTCAGGTACCTTTTACTGGTAGTCACAAAACAGGTACAGTTCTGAGTAATAACCAGGTCCCTGGTGCAATTTAGGATCAACTCCTTAGAAAGATATGAGGCCTCCTTTATCTCTATTCTTTCTCTTGAGGGATGAGTCTTGCCTGAGTTTGAGCTCTCCAATTCTCTATTGTCTAAAACTAACAATCAGGCCCTTCTGCGGGAACCCGGCTTATCCTGTGGCCCCTGGTCCTCTGTTTGGTTAGTTTTTAATGTCTTTACTATCTTCTTTCAGGGCTAAACTTCACCTGAAACTGCTGGGCTTTTTACTGTGGCTCTGTAAGCCCACAGCATCGGACTCCAGTGTCCGGTTGTGCTCAAGGGGAATGTCTTTAATCCCTCTTCTTATTCCCTACCTCTTCTCCTTGCCTCCGGCCCCTTCCCTGGGGTGTGAACAGCTGACAAAATGGTCCCTTCTGGTCCTGGCATCTGTCTTTTCCAGAGACCAGCAGCTTTGCCTCCACCTTTCTCCTCTCCTCACACGAACTAACTGCCTAGAAACTGTCTCCTAGGACCAACTGTCTCCTCTCAGCCTGGATCTCCTTAAAGGGGAACTGACTTAATGCAGCCAGTAGAGCTCCCCCTTCAGGTCTGGAGTGGAAGGTGTTGTGTGCTGAACAAACCAAGGTGTCAATCCTATCTTGCACCAGTGTAACCTGTGGCAATCCCCCGCAGGGGTGCCACATGTGCCGCCCAGCTTAGGGGACCGGATACCCGGCGCAGGGTCCCTTTCCTTGGGGGAGTCACTGGTGGCTGGACCCAGGCCGTGGCCCCAGGCTGGCACACTCCTAAAGGGGGGGTATTTACAGGGGATTTAGAAGTTTATATAGTTTATAAAGTTTGTAGATGTTATTGTCGTGACGCCACCCAGAATAATGTGGCTATATATGGCCACCGCTGCCTTGTACTGGCCAGGGGATGATGGTGAGAGGCAGCTGAGATGGTATAGCCCTTTTCCGGGTAGGGCTGTAGGGTCCCCTGGACAGGTGATGTTAAAGTTAATGATGGATGAAGATGGAAGTATGGTGAGGAGATGTTAAGGGCACAGACACTTACTTGATTCACAGCAAATTCTCTCAGCGGTGATGGTCCCAATCCTGGATAGATGGTAGCTGTTAAATCAGAGGCTGAGGCACAGATGAGGTTTAACTGGTTTACTTTCAACCAAACTATAATACAACAAGTCCCGTCTCCGGAGTCTGCAATAGGGGTTCAGTTGCTCAGGCCCCACCGGGTCCTTTACCTCCTGCTTGCGCTGTCTATGTGGCCCTGCTGCCGTGTGTGAACTCGCTGCTGGCCCAAATCTGTCCTCTCTGGGTCCCACTCAACAGGCAACTTGAGTCCTTTGTCTCTCTCTGCTTACCCCCTCCGGGAGTACTGCTGAACTCTTAGTATGTTGCTGTGTCTGGCCCTGTGAAGCTTGTTGTTACCTCACGTTTTTCCAGTTGCTGTATTGTATATAACTAATGCAGCCACGGATCCGGTATCCGTATCTGCGCTTTTTATCTAGGGTAGATAATGATGCTACCCGATTCTGAAAGTGTTTCTCTTATCAGTTTTCTCCTCCTCAGACCGATGGCTTGGCCCTGGAAATTGTCAGCCAGTCCTCAGGAACTCAATGCAGCTCCTGTCACTCTGAGCTCGTGGCTCCAACTGTCTGAAAATTTACCTCAAACCAGTGTTTTATCTCTAGGGAAGTCTCTGGTGTCTCTGGAGCTCCCCCTACTGGCCAAAGGTGGTAGTGCAGTGGCTTGGCTTTCTAAGTGAGTGCAACTATTATGATCTTATACTGTGGCTAATACCCGCAGGGGCGCCACACACACAAGTAATGAGACACAGAGCATTTTAAAGAGAAATGGAATCATATTTCAGACTACTGTACCATACACCCCTGAGCAAAATGGTTTTGCAGAAAGAAGGAACCGAACACTCTGTGAAAGCGGAAGGAGTATGTTATTTGATGCAAATCTGCCTACAGAATATTGGGGCGAAGCTATTATGTCGGCTTGCTATCTTCAGAACAGACTACCAGGTAAAGCGACAGAGAAAACTCCATTTGAGCAATGGAATAGTGCAAAACCAAAACTACAGCACATAAGGATTTTCGGAAGCAAAGCATTTGCACACATTCCCAAAGAAAAATGAACTAAGTGGGAATCTCACGCTAAGGAAGGCATTCTGGTAGGTTACAGTGAAACCCAGAAAGGTTATAGAATAATATACCCAGAGACAAACAAGGTCACAATAAGCAAAAATGTAGTGATTGATGAAAATTTTGTGTCACCCAAGTTTTGTGATATTATGCCAGTAGTCCAGATGAAGCAACAACAACAATCTCAGTCACAATCACAAGACAACGAAAGAGAGAATGTAGAAGTCTGGCTAGATTCTTCAACCACTGAAGAAACAACAAAAAGCCTAAGTGAACCTGAAATCAGATGATCATCAAGATCAAACATAGGAATACCAGCTAAACGTCTATCCTACATTGTCAAGACACTGCCTGAGTCAGAGCCACAGTCATGGGATGAAATGCAAAAACTACCTGCTCATGACAGAAGCCAAAGGTGTATCAATGCCAATGGAATCACCCTACCTGAAACTGGAAGAAGATGACCTGTTGCCCAACAATGAGAAATATCGACAGGCAGTGGGGGCACGTCTATACATATCGACTATGACTCGACCAGATATCACAACAGCAGTTGGAATATTGTGCAGATATGTGGAGAAACCGCGCCAAAACGACTGGAATGCCGTTAAAAGAGTTCTCCGATATTTAAAAGAGACAAAAGGGGTAAATTTAAAATTATCTGCAGCAGGAAATCTAAAACTCACCGGCAATGCTGACGCAGATTGGGCTGGTGATTTGCATGATCGTAAATCCACAAGCGGATACGTATTTAAACTTGGAGAAAGTTCAATCTCCTGGTCTAGCAGAAAACAAGTATCTGTTGCTTTGTCATCCACAGAAGCTGAGTATGTGTCCGCAGCCTATGCAAGTCAGGAGATCATTTGGCTAAGACAACTGATGGATGATCTTGGTAAACCATTAACTCAGCCAACGGTGATATATGAGGACAACCAAGGATGCATTAAACTTGCATGCAATGAAAAGATCAGTGCTAGAACTAAGCACATCAACGTCAGATGTCATCATCTACGTGATTTGATAGATCGTGACATAATTCAGTTTGTTTATTATGAGACTGATAAGATGGTAGCTGACATTTTGACCAAGCCATTGCCACGACCTAGGTTCCAAGGATTGAGAACCGCTATGGGACTAACAGAATAAGTAGTTGTTGAGTGGGGGTGTTGGCCTAATGCATATTGATCTGTATGTATTGCAACAACTACTGTTTGTTTAATATGATGTGATTTTATGTCTGCATGCATATTGTTCAGATGTCAACAAAGTTAT
This sequence comes from Allobates femoralis, assembly GCA_033576535.1. Lineage (NCBI taxonomy): Eukaryota > Metazoa > Chordata > Amphibia > Anura > Aromobatidae > Allobates > Allobates femoralis. The sequence continues at coordinate 727,550,898 of JARQOC010000003.1, read as the reverse complement.
AAAAAAAAAAAAGGTCCTCAGTCAGAGACAGGATGTCCCTCCCCCTGCTCCCTGCATGCACATTCTAGTGTGGAGCTGAAAGCTGAAAGTCACAGCAGATTTCTCTCTCCCTCCCCAGAAACCAGATTGATCCTATTCTCATGTTATGGATGTTGTTAATTCTGAATAAATGAACATTCTCTGTTGCTCGCTGTGGACATCACGCTGATTAACGCACTGCTAACATATAGAGAGGCTATGTGGGGGCTCACAATGTATACAAGAGCTATGTGAGTTCTCATATTGTGTATATGGGGCTGTGTGAGGGCTCATCCTGTATTTAGGGAGCTTTGCAGGGGCTCATGCTCTATAAAGTATGGCTTTTGTGTGTGCTTCTACTTTATATAGGGGGATGTCAGCAAACTTAATTCTGCTCAAAATTAAGTGATGCTATTAGTATAAAATAATAATTATAACTAGTATTATAATAATTACAATGAATATGGAGCAGAATTAATTTCAGCCTATTGGTTCAGCCCTCTGCACAAGTCATGGTCTCACACAATTATACAAGTTTTTGTATATTTTGTTAACTAAATGGTATTATTAGTTTTCATTGAAGATCAGTGACTGCAGTCTAAGGATACATTTAATCTGGTTGGCTAGTTAAGGATTTGTAAAATAAATAAAAAATGCTGAATACTACTCAAATAAGTTATGTGTCACGCTTAATTACATTGCTGTATACCCTATAATATACACACCACTGTATGAATTTGATAACAAAACATGGAGACCAAGGAGATATAAAAATAATTAAATTCCATTATATCACAACTTCTCATTTCACTCAGGAAAAATGGTTCTTCACCAATTTGACAGGTTTAGGACACTTTAAAAATAAATATTTTATGCTAAGAAAATATCTACATGAGATAAGTAATAAAAACTTGTTAACCATTGCATGTCTGTCAAATTGATGACATTGTCACATGTGCAGGAAGATGAAGCTGATTCTCACATTACGGGAGCTTAATTACATAAGGAAGTTTAATTTTCAGATTTATTGAGCATCCTAAACCATATTGTAAGTACCGGTAGTTTTATTCCCAGGCAAGAGTCCATAATGATTTTACTGTTACGCTAGATTCATTAATTCCTCCTTACAGCAATAACATGCAACAATCCAGTGAGAACAGAACGTGGGCAGAACCAAAAGTGAATTTTCACAAACACTGACAGCTGGTCTCGAAATCATATGAGCCCACAAAATGTATTTCTCCATAATAATTGCTCCAGTTTATAAAAATATATTGTGATAATTAAATTATATTTAAAAAGAGGGAAGGGGATGGCGCATCCAAAGTTCAACGCCTCAAAAAAGGATAGAGATACAACACTTTATTGCCAAAACCAGATGCCCACTGCCAAACACTTTTTGTGCATCCGGCATTTGGAGCCCATAAATTATTTTTGCATCACTGTCAAGTGAATGAATGTGTTCATAAAAATTAAATTTGTTTTCATTTTTGATTACCAGCCAAGGTAAAGCCGACAGCTGGGGTCTGATATTCTCAGAAAGGAAGGGCCATTTTTCATGGGCCCTCACCACTGTAAAAACATCAGGACGCAGCCACCATAGAACTGGCGCCTTTATAATATGTGCCAATGCTGGCGCTTCACCCTGACTCTTCCCTCTGCCCAGGTGCAGTGGCAGTCGGGGTAATAGAAGGGGTTAATGACAAATGAGTATTGTCAGCTGTCATCAACCCTTGGATTGTTAATGTTATAGTGTTCATGATGCCCCCACATTACCAATCCAGCGAATAAATAGCTAAAGGGGTTTTCCATTAAATAAAGTTAATTTTAATCAATAGATCTTCTAATAATAATAATTTCCACAATTGGATGTGTTTAAAAAAGTGATGATTTGATGAGATATTCTTATTAATTTGTAC
>JARQOC010000003.1:727371093-727548861 GCA_033576535.1 Allobates femoralis | reverse complement strand
CAATTACGCTGCATGTGAACGTAGCCTTAGGGTGTGTGCACACAAAATCTTCAGGCGGATCTGCTCTGTTACACGCATGAAGAAGTGATAAACTCTAAAAAGAATGGACATACAAAATCATCTCAATGAATTAGAATATCATCAAAAAGTTATTTTCTCTCAGTAATCCAATACAAAAAGTGACACACATATATTATATAGAGTCATTACAGAGTGATCTATTTCATATGTTTATTTCTGTTAATGTTGATGATTATGCCTTACAGTCAGTGAAATCCCAAAGGTCATTATCTTAGAGAATGAAAGAAGGGAGGATGAAGGTTTAAAAACCCGCTGCCGTATTCCACCAGGCATAAAAGGGGGATATAATATTGATTTATTAGTCAACACGTTTTAGAACTCCAGAAACATTGCAATATGATATTGACTTGTCCTGCGAACACGTTGACTAATTAATCAATATTATATTCACCCTTTGATGTCTGGTGGAATACGACAGCGCAGTGTTTACCCTTAATCATCCCTACTTTAATTCTCTGAGATAATGACCCTTGAGTTTTCATTGGCTGTAAGCCATAATCAACATTAAGAGAAATAAACACATGACATAGATCACTATGTTTGTAATGAATATATGCATTTCACTTTATGTATTGAATTACTGATATAAAGTCACTTTATGATGATATTCTAATTAATTGGGATGCAGCTGCAGTGTAGAAATGTAGAAAGACTTGGTGAATTGTGTGTGTCATAACATGTTTAGAAAAGCCCCCCCCCCATTTCACAGTTCTCTCCCCCCACTTCACAGTGCTCTCACCCATGCGGTCCCCCATTTTACAGTGCTCTCCCCCCATGTGGCCACCCATTTCACAGTGCTCTCCCCCCATGTGGCCACCCATTTCACAGTGCCCTCCTCCCAATGCAGTCCCCCGTTACACAGTGCTGCCCCCCATTTGTCCCTATTTCAGTGCTCTCCCCCATGCAACTTCTCATTTCACAGTGTTCTTCCCCCAATGCGGCCCCTAATTTCACAGTACCCCCTTCCCCCACAATGTGGCCCCCTGTTACCCAGTACCCCATCCCCCCACACAACATGGCCCCATATTTCACAGTACCCCCTCCCCCCACAACAACGTGGCCCCGTTTCACAGAACCCCCTCCCTCACAATGTGGCCCCCTGTTTCACAGTACCCCCTCCCCTCACAATGAGGCCCCCTGTTTCCCAGTACCCCCTCCCTCCTCAATGTGGCTCCATGTTTCCCAGTACCCCCTCCCTCCTCAATGTGGCGCCCTGTTTCATAGTACTCCTCCCCCCACAATGTGGCTCCCTTTGAAATAGTTCTTACACCCCCCAGTCTGCTCCAGCACTTACTATATCCACTATCCATGCTCCATCGCTCTCCTGTCTGCACCTGTGTACAGAAGGCGGCAGCTGATGAGTTAAACTCACTGAGCCTCGGGTCAGGAGCTGCTCTGCGCATTCCATGGAAATGCTGGGTGCACAAAGTGCAGAGGGTCTCATAGAGCAGACTGGTACCCTTTGGCTGAGGCTGACACTGGCAGGACATACTACTGGGCAATGGGCATGATTATCATGCCCATTGTCAAGCATGTCCTGCCAGCCTCTGTAGTACTATCATACCCAGCATGTACTACCACCAGTCGCAGGCAGGACATGCTGGGTGGGCATGAAAGTACCTCAGAGGCTGGCAGGACAAACTGGGCATGAATCATACCTATTGTGTCCTGCCATCCTCCTTGGTACTATCATGCCCACCCGGCATGTCCTGCCAGCCAGCCACTGGTGGTAGTACTAGCATGATAGTAGCACGCCACCAGTGGCTGGCAGAACATGCTTGATGGGCATGATAGTACCACAAAGGCTGACAGGACATACTTGGCATGATTCATGCCTAGTATGTCCTGCCAGTCTCTGTGGCACTTTCATGGCCATGCCCAGCATGTCCTGCCAGCCTCTCTAGTACTTTCATCCTCACCAGCATGTCCTGCCAGCCACTGGTGGTGTGGAACAATCATGCAAGTACTACCAGCAGTGGCTGGCTGTCTGGACATGCCGGGTGGACATGATAGTACCACAGAGGCTGGCAAGACATACTAGGCATGAATGATGACAAGTATGTCCTTCCAGCTTCTGTATTTTCATTCACATGCCCAGCATGTCCTGCCAGCCACTGGTGGCATGGTACTATCATGCTAGTACTACCACCAGTGGCTGGCAGGACATGCTGGGCATGAATGATACCAAGTATATCCTGCCAGCCTCTGTGGCACTATCCTGTTCACTTGGCATGTCCTGCGAGCCAGCCACTGGTGGTAGATCTAGCATGATAGTACCACCAGTGGCTGGCAGGACATGATGGGAATGAATGATGCCAAGTATGTCCTGCCAGCCTATGTGGTACTATCATGCTCACCCGGCATGTCCTGGCAGCATTTCTCTCAATTACAGCTGTGTTCTAGTGTTATTCTGTGCCTGCTCATTTCTGTCAGCAGACATATTTGTCTGATTGCAAAGCTGTAGCAGAGCTGAAGACTGAAGACCCATGGATTACGTCGGAGCGAGGATTTTTTTTTTATTAAAGATGGAGTCCCTAAATAAGTTTTTTGTTTTATTTTAATTAAAACATTTTTTTCTCTGTGTTGTTTTTTTTTTTTTTTATGTTTACTAGAAATTCATGGTGGCCATGTCTAATTTGGCGTGATGCCATGAATTTCAGGCTTAGTACCAGCTGATAATACAAAGCTGGTACTAACCCCATTATTACCCAGCGTGCCACTCCGACCAGGGCCGCTGGAAGAGTCGGATAAAGTGTCTGGAAATGATGCTACGATGAATGCGCCAATTCTAGGGGTGGCTGCAAGCTGCCGTTTTCTGCGTGGGGGGCCCAAAACGCTTGGGTCTTACCATGCTGAGAATCCCAGCCCCCAGCTGCCTGGCTGGTGATCAAAATATGGCGGGAGCCTATGCATTTTTTTTTTTATTTATTTCTTAAATAATTTAAAAAAAACATTGGGCTTTCCTGACTTTTGATCAACAGCCAAGGCAAAGCCATGCATTTGGAGATGGCAGCCCGTAGCAGTCTGCTTTATCTGCACTGAGAATCAAAAATTCAGCAGAGCGCTATGTCATTTTTTTAAATTTATTTTCACTTCTATATGTGTGACAGGCCCAACAGCCAGACACAGAGAATGGGCGTCTGTGATTGGCTGCTTGAGTAACCTGAAAGCAGTCCATACATAGTACCATACTAGAATGTATGGGCTGATTGTAGATTACTCGATCAGCCAATCACAGATGCCCATCCTCATTGACAGCATCTGTGATTGGCTGTTGGGTCTGTCACATATAGAAGTATGAAAATAAATAATTTTTAAAAACATGACATAGCGTTTTGCAGAATTTTTGATTCTCACCGCAGATAAGCAGACAGCTACAGCCTACCACCGCTAACTGCGGGGCTTTACCTTGGCTGGCAATCAAAAGACAGAGAAGCCTAATATTTGTTTTAAACATATTTAATATATGTCCCGCATCCTTGGACCATCCTGGTATATGTGTCCCCCATCCTATATATCCCCTACCCTGGTATTTCCCCCATCCTGCACCCCATCTTGGTATATCCCCCTATTTGGTATTCTGTATTGGTCCCCATCATGGTCCCATTCTGGTATATACATACCTTCCACCTTGGGCCCATCATACACCCCATCCTGGCATATATGTCCCCATTTCTGGTATACTGTATGTATCCCCATCATGGGCCCATCCTATTATACATATCCCACATACTGGTATATATGGTCCACAGATGGTAAATATGTACCCCATCCTAGTATATATGCCCACCATTCTGTACCCATCCTAGTGTATACTTGTTGTCCCCCATCTTTGTACATATGCACCTCACTCTAGGTCCATCCTGGTTTATCTGTTACACATACTTGCATATATCCTGGTGTATACGTTCCTTATCCTCTGCCCTTCCTAGTATATGTGCATGGCTGGCTTTAGGTATGTGCAACCTGTACAATTACACAGGGAGCCAGCTGTTTGGCTGAAGTAGGGGCAACAGCAAGTCAGGTGAAAGTTCTTGTGTGCATTGATCGCTGCCGCCACACTGCCATGATCTTTGTCTCCAGCCAATGATTTACCTCGTGGGGAGAGGAGCCATCCTGCACAGCAGAAAGAAAGACAAGCTCTGTACAGTGCATCCTCCTCTCTACCTGTCCGCTCAGAAAGAACATAGGTCAGTGTGAATATGAGTGTGTGTGTTTCTATGTGTGATTGTATGGTTTTATGGAGAATGCAATCGACAGAAGATGTAAATGTTAATGGTGATGGGCAGAGTTTATAATAAAAAAAAAACTGGTGACAGGTTCCCTTTAATTCTCACTGCTGCTTTTTCACGGCACCAAGATTAAGTGTATAGTGCCGCCCCTCCCCAAGCAGGCAAAAAATCCTGCAGGTGGCAGCTGACACTGTGGCATTGACCCTGACCAGTTTTGAAATGAATTAACCCCTTAAAGAGGACCTGTCACCACCCTATGGATGTGAATCTAAGTGCAGCACTGAATGCAGCATGTATGCTGCATTCAGGCAAGGGGTCCGCCATGTCTGTTTGCGGCTGGTACCCCAAGACATAGGCTTAGAAAAATTTACAGTTAGAAGCCATGGAGTTTGGCCCGTGTGCTGCAGCCACCTCGTAGCATGGGGGCATTTCACACTCCCTGCGTCTCTGTGCCGCCTTTCGCCGCCTCCCTCCTGCCAGTCATTTCACTCATGTATTGTCCTCGCCTGCGCTCTGCGCGTTCTTGTGCTGGTGACACAGACGCAGAGTGAGGTATTGCTTCTCTGTGCTCCCGGCCACCTGTCCCGCCTTCTGCTATGAAATCTTCTCCTTTCCCCGCCCTGCTCCGTGTTATGCTATGCAGCAGGGCGGGGAAAGGAGCCGATGTCAGAGCTCCTGTCCCGACTCCTGCGGTGAAGTCCTCTCCTTTTCCGTTTATGCTGCCAAAACCTATGTTTTTAGCGCAACCCCCCGGAGCACGGCTGAAACACGGTCATGTGCCCCTAGCCTAAATCTGGTATCACTGTACATAGCAGGGACACATATATAAGATTATCTTAGCGCAGGAGATGTGGTACGATCAGACCATGTCCCTGTATGGTCAGACACAGCCATTACACAGTACATAGCAGGGATACATACATAACATTATCTCAGCACAGGAGATGTGGTATGATCAGACCATGTCCCTGTACAGTCAGACAATTCCATTACATAGTACAGAGCAGGGGCACATATATAAGATTATCTCAGCACAGGAACATTTAGTAGATTAACCAACCAGGCGAGATAATTTGCTGGATCTGTTCCTGTCAAATAGACCACGTACATTTTCAGATCTACAGGTCCGGGAGCACTTTGTAGTAGCGACCAGAATATGGTAAGTTTCAATGTAATATGCAATGGCACATTTCAAAGGGGAGATGCAAAAACCTGGAAGTTATGGAAAGCCGAATTAAACAAATTAAGGGAAGAGCTTAATCGTGCAGCCTTGGACCATGTTATGTTAACAGGGGATACCGAACATTAATGGGTGAATTTAAAGATTTACTACTAGAATTCTGTAGAAATCTTATACTCTCTGGTGATAAAATATCCAGTAATAAAAAGAAACAACTATGGATAAATAAGACAGGGCAAAGTGTAAGACAAACACAAAAGGTATTCAAAATCTTTAAGGCTGATAATATACAAATTGCATTTTAAAAGTAAAGTGTTCAAAAGAAAATGTAAATTGATCTAGCAAAATTAGCTACTGAAACAAATATTACCAACAACAATAAAATGAATCCCCACATTTTTATAAATACACCAATGCCAAAAGTAAAACAAAGGATAGTATTGACCCCTTAAAAGATCATTGTAGAGGACAAAGCAATGGCTGAGATATTAAACAGGCACTTTTCATCTGTGTTCACCATCATCATTCAACAAGGCAGAAATCAAAGTTTGCCACGTGATATAACTAATTTAACACAAAAGTACACCTGCACCTGAGCAATTTAAACATTGACAAATCCCTCGTGCCAGATGGCATTCATCCACGGATATTAAAGGTCATTAATTGACAGACCACTACCTCCTCCTCCTATACTTTCTTGTAGCAGGGTTGTTTCATCAGGATTGGAATATGTTGGAGGATTTTAGGGTGTATAAAAAGAGATCCAATCTCAGGATCCAATCATATTGTTACCCCTCATCATTGTAAGGTCACATCTACAATATGGGATCCAGTTTTGGACTTCACATTTTAAAAAGGATATTCAATAGTTAGTCAGTTTAAAGATGGGCAACTAGATTATTATAAGGGATGGAAGGCCTTCCATAGAATGAGAGGATAGAAAAGATGGTCTTGTTTAGCTTAGAAAAATTATGTCTCAGAGGAGATCTCATTTTTACGTATGAATACAAGTGTGTTGAATACATAGGACTGGTGCATGACTTATTTCTTCCAAAGACTATACAAACGACCAGGATGCGAAAGGAAGAGAGGCGATTCTGGCAGCTAAATAGGAAGGGTTCTTTACAGTTAGAGCAGTCAGACTGGAAGAGATAGTCATGGCAGAAACAATAAACGCTTTTAAAAAGGGGCTGAATGATTTCTTCACTGCACTTAATATTGTCAGTTATAAATGATTATGACAAAAATGTGTAATTGATGGAAGAAGGTTGAACTCGATGGATCTAGGTCATTTTTCAACCTATGTAACAAAATCCAATTGTGAAATGTATTATTATGTCTCCAAGATTTATTGATAAAAATGAACTTTAAAATTAACCATTTTCATGGGAAAACACCTTTAACCCCTTTCCAACCTATGACGTTGTACAACGTCATGGGCCATTAAGGGGGGTTTGATGTGAGCTCCAGCGCAGAGCTCACATCAAAAGCCGACATCTCAGCTGATGTGAGATCATCTCAGCTGAGATGTCGGGCTAACTGCACCGATTGGATCTGGGATCCGATCTGTGCTGTTAAACCTTTGAATCCCACCGTCAATCTCTGACAGCAGAATCCAAAGGCGCCGCGGAAGGGAACGCGCTGCTGCTCGCCTGCATCGGAGAACCCGTGTGTATTTTCTACCATTTCAGATAGAAATTTTTTCTTAATTTGCTTACAATTTAGACAAAGGAGCTGGAAGGTTTATCACGCAATCAGTACTTGTGAGACCATGAGCCAGATGGTCAGACGGCCTGAGGTCGCCGACAAGGCCCTATCAGCCATTAAGCCCGATGTTGTCGATATGGCCCCATCAGCCAACCAGCACGAGGCTGCTGACAGGGTCTATCAGGCAGACTGCCTGAGACCACTGACAAGGCTCCATCAGTCAGACTGTCCGAGGCCGCTGACAGGGCCCCATCAGAAATCCAGCCTGAGGCCACGAACAGGGCCCGAGCAGCCAGACTGGCCGAGGCCGCCATCTGGGTCCCATCAGCCATCCGACCATTAAATGCTAATCTAGAGCCGGCCAACTTATCAGTGTTAGAAGACCAATAGAAGAACCTAACATGGTCATATATTTGACCGATGACATCATTTTAAAAATCCATCAAACTTATTTATCCTTCACTTTCCATAAATTGTCAGCAAATTCTTGAAATTACACCTAATAAAAAAGCAAATAACAGCCTCCTCCATTTCCCCTCTAGCTGTCCTTTCCATCACCAAAATAGGTGTATTTTCTACCATTTCAGATAGAAATTTTTTCTTAATTTGCTTACAATTTAGACAAAGGAGCTGGAAGGTTTATCACACAAACAGTACTTGTGAGACCATCAGCCAGCTAGCCAGACGGCCTGAGGTCGCCGACAAGGCCCTATCAGCCATTAAGCCCGATGTTGCCGATATGGACCCATCAGCCATCCAGCACGAGGCTGCTGACAGGGTCTATCAGTCAGACTGCCCGAGGCCGCTGACAGGGCCCCATCAGCCATGCTGCCCGAGGTCGCTGACAAAGCCCCATCAGCCACAATGTCCAAAGCTGCAAACAGGGTCCCATCAGCCAAAATGTTCAAGGCTGCAAACAGGGTCCCATTAGCCAGACTTACCAAGGTTGCCAACAGGGCCCCATCAATCAGACAGCCTGAGGCCGCCGACAGAGCTTCACCAGCCAGAATGCCCAAGGATGCTGACAGGGTCCCATCAGCTATGCAGCCCAAGGCCACCAACAGGGCCCCATTAGCCAGATGGCCTGAGGAAGCCCACAAGGCCCCATCACCCATCCAGCCCAATGTCGCCAATATGGCCCCATAGCAAGAATGCCCGAGTTCGTCGACAGGGCCCCATCAGCCATGCTGCCAGAGGCCGCTGACAAGGACCCATCAGCCACAATGTCCAAGGCTGCAAACAGGGTCCCATCAGCCACAATGTCCAAAGCTGCAAACAGGGTCCCATCAGCCACAATTTCCAAGGCTGCAAACAGGGTCCCATCAGCCAGACTTCCCAAAGTTGCCAACAGAGACCCATTAGACAGATTGCCTGAGGCCGCCGACAGATCCCCATCAGTCAGACTGCCCAACGATGCCGACAGGATCCCATAAGAAATCCAGCCCGAGGCCACCAACAGGGCCCGAGAAGCCAGACTGGCCGATGCCGCCGACTGGGTCCCATCAGCCATACGACCCCTAAATGCTAATCTAGAGCCGGCCAACTTATCAGTGTTAGAAGACTAATGGAACAACCTAACATGGTCATATATTTGACCGATGACACCATTTTAAAAATGCATCAATCAAACTTATTTATCCTTTACTTTCCATAAATAATCAGCAAATTGTTGAAATTACATCCATCAAAAAACAAATTACAGCCTTCTCCGTTTCCCATCTAGATGTCTATTCCATCACCAAAATAGGTGTATTTTCTACCATTTAAGATAGAAAAATGTTACTTACAATTTAGACAAAGGAGCTGGAAGGTTTATCAGGCAAACAGTACTTGTGAGACCATCAGCCAGCCAGCCCAAGGCAATCGACAGGGCCCCATCAACCAGACGGCCTGAGGTCGCCGACAAGGCCCTATCAGCCATTAAGTCCGAAGTTGACGATATGGCCCCATCAGCCAACCAGCACGAGGCTGCTGACAGGGTCTATCAGGCAGACTGCCTGAGACCGCTGACAAGGCTCCATCAGTCAGACTGTCCGAGGCCGCTGACAGGGCCCCATCAGCCATCCTGCCCGAGGCCGCCGACAGAGCCCCATCAGCCAGAATGCCCAAGGATGCTGACAGGGTCCCATCAGCTATCCAGCCCAAGGACACCAACAGGGCCCCATTAGCCAGATTGCCCAAGGATGCCGGCAGAGCCCTATCAGCAATCCAGCCCGAGGCCACCAACAGGGCCCGAGCAGCCAGACTGGCCGAGGCCGCCGTCTGGGTCCCATCAGCCATCCGACCATTAAATGCTAATGTAGAGCCAGCCAACGTACCAGTGTTAGAAGACCAATAGAAGAACCTAACATGGTCATATATTTGACCGATGACACCATTTTAAAAATGCATCAAACTTATTTATCCTTCACTTTCCATAAATTGTCAGCAAATTCTTGAAAGTACACCTAACAAAAAAATCAAATAACAGCCTCCTCCATTTCCCCTCTAGCTGTCCTTTCCATCACCAAAATAGGTGTATTTTCTACCGTTTCAGATAGAAATTTTTTATTAATTTGCTTACAATTTAGACAAAGGAGCTGGAAGCTTTACTACGCAAACAGTACTTGTGAGACCATCAGCCATCCAGCCAGACCGCCTGAGGTTGCCGACAAGGCCCTATCAGCCATTAAGCCCGATGTTGCCGATATGGCCCCATCAGCCAACCAGCACGAGGCTGCTGACAGGGTCTATCAGGCAGACTGCCTGAGACCGCTGACAAGGCTCCATCAGTCAGACTGTCCGATGCCGCTGACAGGGCCCCATCAGCCATACTGCCCTAGGCCGCCGACAGAGCCCCATCAGCCAGAATGCCCAAGGATGTTGACAGGGTCCCATCAGCTATCCAGCCCAAGGACACCAACAGGGCCCCACTAGCCAGACTGCCCAAGGATGCCGTCAGGGCCCCATAAGCAATCAAGCCCGAGGCCACCAACAGGGCCCGAACAGCAAGGCTGGCCGAGGCCGCCGTCTGGGTTCCATCAGCCATCTGACCATTAAATGCTAATCTAGAGCCGGCCAACTTATCAGTGTTAGAAGACCAATAGAAGAACCTAACATGGTCATATATTTGACCGATGACACCATTTTAAAAATGCATCAAACTTATTTATCCTTTACTTTCCATAAATTGTCAGCAAATTCTTGAAATTACACCTAACAAAAAAGCAAATAACAGCCTCCTCCATTTCCTCTCTAGCTGTCCTTTCCATCACCAAAATAGGTGTATTTTCTACCGTTTCAGATAGAAATTTTTTCTTAATTTGCTTACAATTTAGACAAAGGAGCTGGAAGGTTTACTACGCAAACAGTACTTGTGGCACCATCAGCAAGCCAGCCAGACGGCATGAGGTCGCCGACAAGACCCTATCAACCATTAAGCCTGATGTTGCCGATATGGCCCCATTAGCCAATCAGCACAAGGCTGCTGACAGGGTCTATCAGGCAGACTGCCTAAGACCGCTGACAAGGCTCCATAAGTCAGACTGTCCGAGGCCGCTGACAGGGCCCCATCAGCCATACTGCCCGAGGCCGCCGACAGAACCCCATCTGCCAAAATGACTAAGGATGCTGACAGGGTCCCATCAGCTATCCAGCCCAAGGACACCAAAAGGGCCCCATTAGCCAGACTGCCCAAGGATGTCGTCAGGGCCCCATCAGCCATCCAGCCCCAGGCCACCAACAGGGCCCGAGCAGCAAGACTGGCCGAGGCCGCCGTCTGGGTCCCATCAGCCATCCGACCATTAAATGCTAATCTAGAGCCAGCCAACTTATCAGTGTTAGAAGACCAATAGAAGAACCTAACATGGTCATATATTTGAAAGATGACACCATTTTAAAAATGCATCAAACTTATTTATCCTTTACTTTCCATAAATTGTCAGCAAATTCTTGAAATTACACCTAACAAAAAAGCAAATAACAGCCTCCTCCATTTCCCCTCTAGCTGTCCTTTCCATCACCAAAATAGGTGTATTTTCTACCATTTCAGATAGAAATTTTTTCTTAATTTACTTACAATTTAGACAAAGGAGCTGGAAGGTTTATCATGCAAACAGTACTTGTGAGACCATCAGCCAGATGGTGAGACGGCCTGAGGTCGCCGACAAGGCCATATCAGCCATTAAGCCCTATGTTGCCGATATGGCCCCATCAGCCAACCAGCACGAGGCTGCTGACAGGGTCTATCAGGCAAACTGCCTGAGACCGCTGACAGGGCCCCATCAGCCATACTGCCCAAGGCCGCCGACAGAGCCCCATCAGCCAGAATGCCCAAGGAGGCTGACAGGGTCCCATCAGTCTAGGGATTTCAGTCCCAGCTGGAGGTGCACTGGATTGGATGCAGACAGCTAATCTAGGATCTTCGGATCCGATTGGCCGGCCATAATCCCAGGCCTAGGCATTTTGGTGTCGACCAAGGGGGATCAGAACCTGGATTATAAAACCACAAGGACTTCAGCATCGAATTATCGGATTCGGCTGGAATGACAAAGACTGCATAAGGAAGCAACCCAGATTGGGATGATCCAGTCACCTGGCTACAGACTTTGCTGTGCTCTACTCTAATCCCTGGTGAGCCAGCGGAAGGGTGAGACTCTGTTGCCTGTTACATTGTTGTGTTTTGCTGGTTATGTGTTATATGCTGTTAACTGTCTGGGGATCCAGTAAAGCCTTAATATTGTGGTTCCCTCACCCTGAGTTGTCTGAGTAGTGTTCTGCCCATGGTTAAGAAGCTTGGGTGTTCAGTTTGGAGATGAGCCCTGGTCAAGGCAGTCTTGCTAAAGGCGGCTGGGCCAGCAGAGAAGGGCACCCACTGACCCTCGTGCCTCCACAGTTACCACATAATATCAGTATGTTCAATGTTGGATCGCTCCTCTGCATGAAAGGAAGCTACAGGACAGGGAAGCAACTGTGCATGCGTGTCCACCACTGAACACAGCAGAATGTACACCAATCTTAAAGGGAATTTGTCAGCTCGTTTTTGCTATGCAATATGTGGACAGCATAATGTAAAAGTTAAAAAACAAAATGCATTTGCACTTCTCTAAACTTCGTTTGAGCTATTATTTACCTAAACTAAAGGGTTTATTACCCTGTGATTAGCTTTACAGGGCTTCTAGTAGATTGCTGACAGTACCTCAGAATGAGTGGACAATCTCTATTGAGAGCCTAGTGGGGATGGGGGAAGAGGGGGGCAGCTATCTCTCAGCTTAGCTTCTTCCCTTAAACGAAATTCTTTGATTGTGTGATAATGGCTAAAGTTAGCCATCTATGTGATGCCTCTTTTGATTTATAATCCCCTTGCCTTCATTTTGTTGCTGTCAGATGAGGTATCAAAAACCTGCTGACAGATTCCCTTTAAGGCCACAGGAAAAAATTGCAGGGGGAGTTACCACAGTCAAAATTTTAATGTCTGTACTAAACTGCACATTTTTGTAGCCTCCCTGGCGGTCTGTTTAGGTCTTGAATTTTTTGCTAAAAGCGGGCTTACCCGCGTTCGCGGCAGATGCGGTAAAAAAACCGCATCTGCCGCACTTGCCGCATAGCTGCCGCACTTGCGCCGCACTTGCGCCGCACTTGCGGCGCGGTTGCGGTAATCTGCATAGTAAAGGGAACCAACCACCTCGGATGACCCTCATACACTGTTAATATGTGCCCCTGCAGCCTAGTAAACCATTAGCAGCACTGTTTTTGTGTGAAAAGTGGCTGCAGTAGAAGTGAGATAATGATTTTATAAACTTACATGCCTGCGTACTTCTGGGCGTCTCCCTGTGTGTGCTGGCACTTGTGGGCTGTGCTCATCATGTCTGCTCTCCCCCTCCCTTATGCACGCCCCCTCTCAGCCTGCTATAGTGATGTGAGGCTGATTGCGTCATGAAGGGGCGGGGCTAAATAGCGGCATCCCGGTAGCCCCGCCCCTTTATGACGCAATCAGCCTCACATCACTATAGCAGGCTGAGAGGGGGCGTGCATAAGGGAGGGGGAGAGCAGACATGATGAGCACAGCCCACAAGTGCCAGCACACACAGGGAGACGCCCTCAAGTACGCAGGCATGTAAGTTTATAAAATCATTATCTCACTTCTACTGCAGCCACTTTTCACACAAAAACAGTGCTGCTAATGGTTTACTAGGCTGCAGGGGCACATATTAACAGTGTATGAGGGTCATCCGAGGTGGTTGGTTCCCTATGCAGATTACCGCAACCGCGCCGCAACCGCGCCGCAACCGCGCCGCAAGTGCGGCGCAAGTGCGGCAAGTGCGGCAAGTGCGGCAGATGCGGTTTTCTCACCGCATCTGCCGCGAACGCGGGTAAGCCCGAGCCTGACTCTGGGTTAACGCTTCTGGTAGTGAATGTTAACCTCGAGTCAGGCTCGGGAATAACGCTAGGAAGGTTAACCTAGATGTGCTGCATATTACAAATACACTTCACTTGGCATGCCGTATTCAGTTTTTCATGAAATAAGGCCACATTGCTTGTTTACTACCTAAAATGATGGTCATTATTCCAAATACTGTGCATTAGTGGGGCACCCCTGCATTTGACTGCCACAAAATGGGTTCCTATATAATGTTTTATATGTGTATTTCTAGTTTTGATGTGAGTTTCTATTGCTCTGATGTTTCACAAGCATCCACATATTAATACCTAACCCCTCACTGGAGGCTGTGCATTTTTATCATGTTTTGGGTGAAGGAGGAGAGACTTAGTCAGAGTGTGTAGTGAGAAAGAAAAATATTAGAATCTGAGAGTCCTCAGTGGTTGATACCTTTTAATGGCTAACTGAAAAGATGGTAAGAAAAAGCAAAGCAAGCTTTCAAGACACTGTGGCCTCTTCATCAAGCTTAGGCGGCCGTCACACGCTTCAATCTTGTGAGCGATATTGTTAGCGATTTCATGCACGCGCGATCGCTAACAATATCGCTCACATCGCTGGTAGCTGTAACACAGACAGACTCACCAGCGATGTGGACCAGCGAGATCGCTGGTAACCATGGTACACATCGGGTTACTGGCGCCGCGCGGCGCTTAGTAACCCGACGTTTACCATAGATACCATCTCCCAGCATAGGCTCTGCCGCTGGGAGATCGTTCATTGTGGTGTCACACACCACGATGAGGCAGATTGTTCAAGCGTTTATCGCTTGATATGAGCTCCGGCTCACATATCTGCAATCAAACAATCAAGCGATTTTACATTGTAAAATCGCTTGATTACACGCAGCGATGCACAAACGATATCGCTTAAGCGATCAAAAAAGCAGATCGCTTAAGCGATATCGTTCAAGAAATTGATGCGTGTGACGGCCGCCTTAATGATACTTCTGGAGAAACCTATATTTATATGCAGGGTGGGATAATGCAAATGCAGGGTGGGATAATGCAATACATAACACATGTGATGTGAAGCATGTAGTGGTCAGTTGGGAGGGAGAAGGAGCCGCTGGGGAAGTAAAATCATAGATAAGAGGAACAGTCAGTTTTATAGTGCTTTGATTAGTGGTTGGTCCAAGAACAGAAACTAGGGGGGTGGGGTGAAATGGTTGTGATAACAGTTCATGTAAGAAGTGTCATCAGTTTATTGTCCTCTAACTGGGGTCTGTTCAAAGATATGATATCCCCAAATGCCCTTTCAATTGATGTAAAAAGACATGAATCCATGTGAAACATTCATTCCTGCTGTGAATGTGTCAAAGGTCATTATCAATTTGTATACGCAAATTGTCCTCTCTCTCTAAGATTTAAAGATATTTTTTAAAATGAGACTGATGTATGTTATACTGTGTTCAGAGCTACAAAAATGCTTTGCTACAGGTAGATCTATACATCTTTCTTTTATTGTGTGGTGATGAGAATTAATTCTTGTTCTGAATTTTTATCCGGTCTCCCCTACATACATACCACCTGTTGGACATTTGGTACATATAATTAAATACACCATATCACTTGTGGTGCAACTGAAGTTACCTGTGTTCTTTATAAATGGACCGGTTTTGCACCTGTTCTGATTGCAGGGAAAGGTTCCTGTTGCTGTTGGAGAGGACAGGGCACTTCTGACAATGATGCGTTTTACATTCGGAGTTTGTCTAAAACACAAGAGTGGGGAGTCCAGAAATATTGATTTTAGTCGGGCAACTTTTTGTAGAAGTGGTTGCAGTTTCCATGCAGCTCCTCATAGCACCTCCAGATTTGGATTGTAGTGAGAAAGAAGGGAGTAATGGAGGACGCCTGAGGGCAAAGCACATGTGCTACTCTGTGCAGGCCCAGCTAAAGGAACCAGGATCTCAGTTCCTAGACCACCCAGGTTTGCAGGGTCCGATGTCAAACTGAAAACTGTGCTGATTTGGACAATCAACAGTGAAGCACTAATTTCACATATTCAACAACATAGAAAGGTCAGAAGATAACTATTGCAGACAAGCATGTGGCTTCACAGGATCTTTGCTGCCAGATTGTTGGAGAGTGTACAAAGTGAAGCTTAGGCAGTCTTGAAAGTTTCATGCTTCAAGAAGCCTGTGTCCCAGGATAAATAAAAGAGGGGTGGGGGACAAGAGGCGCAATAGTGCCCTATCACTAGAGACACTTAGGCTACCAAGGTGGTGTTGTGGAACCACTCACCTGATTCAGTTGTGTTCCCCACAACTGGTTGAAAGAGCATCAGTACTCCAGCTGCTGCAGGACCTCCACCGACCACTCACACGTGGTGATATCCAGGGATATCCCTGAGGAAGGTGCCAGGTGGGGCACCGAAACGCGTTGGAGTGGAAGAATAAAGAATAAGGATTTGTTTTGTGAAACTCTGACTCCCATGTGAGTTTTCTTGGACTTAAGCAGTGCGGACCGTGATACACCTTTTTTTCCCATCATCTTCTGTGTCCCAGGATAGGGATTTTATATAGCAGGAATCCCAGCAGCCAGATTGCAAGCCTGGTATGGAAGTACTGAGTCCTGATAACCCGTTCGACTGCTCAGTAAACAGTAAAGTAATTATCTTGTCTTCTACAGCTTTATTCCAACTGCATGACTAGCCTCATCTCCCTGGAGCCAGCCCTGGTTAGAAATGGTTTTCCATCTGCACTGCTATACCACCTAACCCCAGGGATTATCTGCAGTGTCAGCCATATCAGGCTGATTATTCTAACTGCCATTATAAATAAAAGTTTACCCCTACTACTACCTACCTTTTTATGTGTGGTTAGGACCATAGCGGCGGGGCACAGCTACCATGGACTAAACTTTGGCCCAGCAGCTGAGCAACCACGCCTTTGTGACCGCCACATTAGCATAAGCAAAAATAAAGTTTTCCTTTCAGCACCAACTGTGTGTAAAATATTCCAGCCAGACATTGCCTCTTGAGAGGTAAAATACCATTGTGATGTTATTCCTCTCATACTAGTGATTGAATGGATTTTCAATGACTATTAACCAAAAGGAGCTGCCACTCTCCAATAAAAAAATGTAACATTTTCTGTGACTCCTAATCACTAAATAAACAAATTAAATTTCATGATCCTGCAGGCCACCATTGAAGCCATGTATGGTGTTAAAATGTACACCATTCTTAGATGGTTGCTGTCATTTTAGCAACCTTTGTCTATGACATGCCCACCACCAGGGTCGTGGGGTACTCGGAACCAGGCCGAACAGTTCTTTCTGGGGAGATCATGGTGGCATGACCTAGCTCCATGGCCCTGGCCGTGTCATAAAAATGGGGGAAGTTTATATGGGGAATTAATTTGTGACACCACCCATGGTATTCGGCAATAGGATGGCCGATGCTGCGGTTCAGATTCACTGGGGCGGTTGGTGACGCAGCAGAGATGTTACAGCTCTCCACAGGTAGAGCGAGAACCCAGGGCAGGTATAAAGTCTATTAGATGATGGTTACTATTGTAGCACAGGGCAAGTGATGCAGTAAATGATTTGAGGACACAGCAGGGTGAAGTCTTCACATTTTACTCACAGTTCTCCATGTTACAACAGCTAGCCCTGTACTGTGTCCTCCGGGTCAAGGATCCAGCCAACTCTCAGGGAGTTTGGGTGCACTTTACTGGGACCCCCTTCTATTGTACGTTTCCGGGTCGTCTCACTGCGCTGGCTCTTGCCTTTCTGCCCTGCGCCTCACACACAGTGTTCCAAGCCAGCAGCCTTGGGTCCTGTCGGGCGACGTCTTCCTAGTCCCCTTGACCCTATGCGGCTGCCTTTTTAGCGATTATGTGTGAATTTGGCTGCTGCACATGAAGAGACCGCAGCCTCTGGTTTGCTAGTTGAGTCTTACAGTCTCTCCAATCGTCTGGGGCCATTCCCCTCTGCGACCTGGTCCCTCCACCCGACTACAGTCGGCATGGATTCGGGTGCCATGGGTGAATCCTTCACTTCTCAAGCACCTAGGACCCCTTCTCTCTTTCTGGAGACCCTCACTGGCTCCTACGTCTCTCTTCTAGCTTCCCTTGTCCTTGGACAAGCTCCTCTCCGCTCCAGTCCCCTGGACGTTTCTTTTCCACTCCATTCATGACAGACCCCTGTCACCAGCTAAACTCCCTTCTAGACTCTTCTACATGTTTTCTAATGTCTCTCATGTTCTCTACGTCCCCACGTATGTCCTACGTTGTCTCTACTTCCTTCACTACTTCCTGGTGTTCTACTCTTTCTACTTACTCCACCCAACCCCTCTACCTAATTCCCCCACGAGCCTGAGATGGGGCCCTTCCTCAATAGGGTCCACCCAGATCCCCTGGCCTGGAGTGGTGTGGTGTTAGGTATGGGTGTGTGGGTACCGGGTAGTGTCCCTTCCTTACCTGAGAGTGGGTACTACACCTCCGGCTGAGATGGAGTCTCTCTGTGGCAACTGGACCCTCAGGGGCACCACATCTATTATATTGTCAATGTAACCACTGTCAAAAATGTAATATATTTTAATTACCACAACTGTTTTTTTGATTGAACAATTTCTCAAAATGTATGGCTAATAGGTGTCTCCCACAGTTGCAAATTTACTGTTTACTGCCTGTTGTAAAGACTAGTATATCTATAGTTATATGCATATAGGATGGAATACAAGAAAACTGGGACATGTCCCTGAAGAAGACTCAAATTTGGCAGATTTTGTCAAATGTATTTGAATTGATTATGCAATAGTATGATCTGATGTGTCTTCAGACTATAATAAAGAAAGGTGCTAAAGAATATGTGGAGCCCCCACGGGACGGGGGTACTCAGAACCGGACTGGTCGGTGTCGGGGAAGTCACTGGTGGCTTGGTCCGGACCGTGTCCCTGGGCCCGCACAATAAGATGGGGAATATTTACAAGGGGATTTGTCATGGGTGACGCCACCCACTTGGTGCGGCCAGTGATGGGGCCGCCGCTGCTGCAGAACCTCCGGGGGTGATGGAATGGCAGCGGAGATGTCATAGTTCCAGTGGGGAGAACTGTATCCCCCGGGGCAGTAAGGGTTAAGTCTATGGTGAGGTTGTAACACACTTACTTCACAGACGCTGCAGGCATCTCTCCTCCTGGCTGGTGCTGACGGGCTGGATCTGTATGAGAGAGAATGGTGTGCAGATGGAGGCAGACAAGAGAGGCAATTCAGGGTTTTTCCAAAGCTTTACTCTTTGTTCTTTCCAAGCAGGTTTACAAGTCATTTGCAGTTCTTACAGCACAGTTACAGTTCTCAACACACGGGTGCTTTCTCCCTCTCCGGGTTCCCTTTTGCTCTGCAGCTAGGCCTCTTTCTCCCTGTGACCCCTCACACAGTCTTTAGTGTCCCTT
Organism: Allobates femoralis; assembly: GCA_033576535.1. Taxonomy (NCBI): domain Eukaryota; kingdom Metazoa; phylum Chordata; class Amphibia; order Anura; family Aromobatidae; genus Allobates; species Allobates femoralis. Next base: position 727,529,852 of record JARQOC010000003.1, on the reverse strand, counting down.
TCCGGGCTGTTGCATTCTCTTTGTCTGTGTTGTGCGACACTGGACAGTATGGCAGTGACTCGGGCTTCTGTGAGTCCTAGTGCGTCACTGAGCTGCCTGTCCTTTAGGGTAGGGATCTCAATCTGGAACTCAGACCCCTCGTCGTGTTGTCTGGGGATGCCGGGTGAACTACGGTCCCCTCTAGAGCCGACACTCTACTTAGCGCAGCCTCCAGTTGTCCTCAGCACGAGGCTCTACCAGGCTCCTTCTCTCTGTTCCTTCTAGTATCATAGGAGGGCTTCTCCACCTGCAGTCAGTGGCTTCAGCTGCTGTCTAGGGCACGGGTTCCACCGTCCCTCTCTGTTCTGTCACACTCCTGGTGGCATCAGCATCGGACGGGCTTTCTCTCCCCTCTGGCTCGCACTGGCTCAGTACGGATTCTGCGCTCCTAGCCTTGCACTCACAGAAGTGTGATTGTCCTTCAGTCTCAGCTTAGCTCAGCTTCTGGTCTTTGCTGTTCGGCACCTTGAGCCTACTAACTTCCTTCACTCCTCCCCCTCACTATATACTGTCAGTCACCTGACCTCTGGTGTGCCCAACCGACTCCTCTGAATCCACCACCCCTCAATCTCATAGAGTTCTAATCTCAGGGCTGGATGTAAACCTCTCTGACTCGTGGGTTGTGTGGGCTGTGAGGGTGTTGTTGTTCAACAATGTCCTACCTGCCTGGCTGCAGTTCCCTTTGTGGCCTTCTGGACGCAGGGGCGCCACAAATACCCTAGTGAATTGAATTATCTAAGTTGTAAGTCAGGGTGAACAGCATGGACCAAAGTGACAGAGCAGCAGCGCAAATTTTGTTGGATGGCAAGTGGATAAGCGAGGACCATGATAGTAAAATATGCAGAATGGCAGAGAGACAAAAGGTAAAGGATTCAAGTAGAGTCAACTGTAAGGGTACTAATAGGAATAGCAGTTGCTCATGGAATGCAGAACTAGCAGCGGGCAATGGTTAAAACAAGGATAGCAAAGAAGCAATTATGGTGCACAATAATACCAATAAAACATCGGATTGCACTCATACGATCGCTAAGCAATGAGGCAATTTCTATCTGTGTGTTTTTCTCATGCCTAATTAGCATGAGAAAAAAATGGCAGCATGCTTCATTTGGTAGCAAGTCTTGGATCACACACACCCATACAAGTCTATGGGTATGTGAAACATTGCACTGCACTTGAATTTCCTCCGAGTGCAGAGAAATATAGGCAGAGACAGGCAGCAAATTCAGAGCTGAGTGTCATTAGCATGTATCACACTCAATGATCACACATGGGATGCCATACAGTAGTGGAACCTCAGTCTTGAAATAATTGCGGGAAGTTGAAAATAAGTTAGAAAAGCAGGAAAGAAAAGAAATAATATCAAGAAAAAGGAAGTCTGTAGTGCATACTGCTTGTAAACTGATATCCTCTGTAGGATGGAGTCAGACTGGTGTGTGACTCACATGAGTGCAATACGAGAAAATCTGGCATTGCACTTGGCCTAATGTTAAGCATCAGAACACTAGGATCTGCACATTTTTCCTCAGCCCTAATTGGACTGAGGAAAAAAATCACAGCATGCCGCACGTGGCAGCAAGTCTCAGCTCACTTCCACCGTTACAAGTCTATGGGTGCGAGTGAAACATCGCACTGCATTCGGGTGACACCTGAGTGCAGTGCAATATATGCCAAGGCAGTCAAGAGAGGAGATGGAGACTAATCTCTTCCTTTCCTCGACACCTGTGATCCGATTGCAGTTTCGGATAACAGCTATATGACAATTGGCTCATGCCGTAACTGGCATAAAGACTCCAGTTACATCCCGTTAATCCATCTTTGGGGGCATGAATTGCTTTTTTCAATATAGCAACATATTTTTGGTTAATATTTTTTTGTAATTGGGATTAATTAAATAAATTGCACTCTTTTTTGACTATAGCCTTTGTGTTGCAAAATCTATTGCTGCAGAATAAGTTAACTGAGGATCTGTCCATGAGCTCCCTCTGATGTGAAGAGAGGGTCTCCGAAGAAGGAAGATAAAGAGTTACACAAATGCTATACAAGGCAAACAGTGAACATTATTCACTGAAACCCAATTACAGAAATGATTATCATCCAAAAATGCTAATTTTTTTAAATAAAAATGCACCAAAGGTCTTCGTATCCTTTTAATGGATTATATTCATAACAGAAGTTTTAATAAGGTGCTGTTTCAAGACTGTCATGTTGGCGCTGAAAACTGTGCGTGTAGGTAAATCTAACAGAATGAAATAAAATATTATATTGAAAATTGTAAAATATATTTGCAGAAAATAAACATAAGTGAATTAGCTTTGCTGGCCTTAAATTTACTCAGGAAATATGAAATACAATGGCATTTCCAGCAATCATATACACCATATACGGTACTCACCGTTCTTTTCTAAATGATACATTATTTCACTCTTAAAGGACTTTTTGTTATTTTTTTAAGTAAGAAATATGCTTAGCTGTTGGGGGCATTTATTTATCCAGCAAACCAAGAACATTTGTCTTAAAGTTTATGACCCTATAATTTCAACTGTGCTGTACCTGCTGTAGTAGCTTTCACTCTATCAATATACATTATGTATGCTGCAGCTAAAGAAAACCCATTTGTAACATAAAAAATGTAGGATATATAGGCAAAGCTTGTTAATACATAATGATGAAAAGTATGCATTATGCATTATAAACCAAACACAAACAATAAAATGTCCAAACGAGCAATGATAACATATGTAGTAGAGAATAAGTATTAGCAGACAGCTTATTCTGATGTATAGACTGACATATAGAGAGCACTGCCGTATACTGTACATATTAGTTCCACCAAATTAAGGGCATGATGAAGAATAAGTTGAAAAGCTCCAGAGCAACCAATTTTCTCGTCCTAGTGGTCTTCGTGATTTTCATCTGTGTTATGCTTTGGGCCTGGGCACATGTCCCATTTTGATATGGGTGTCAGCTCAAAATCAGCAATGCAAGTCTATGGGGCAGTGAAAAAAAATTGGACGCACTGGATATCTGAATCATGTAGCAATTTCAGATATCCAGTGGCATTGAGGTTTCCATTGATGAAGAATGGCCCCACTATCTTTGTACCCCATATACCACACCATACCATCAATTTTTATGTTCCAACAGTCTTGGAGGGATCTATCCACTGTGGATTAGTGTCAGACTAATAGCGGTGGTTTTGTTTGTTAACTTCACCTTTCACAAATAAGTTTGCCTCATCCCTCATCTAAATCCAATTGTCTATGCTGTGAAGATATGAGATGTGCAGCATCTGAAACAACAGACACTGGAAGCCTGTGCCAGCATTTCTTCTGCGGTGTTGCTATCAGTGGGTCAAGAGTAGGAGAAGAGGGTTGTATAGACAATCCAACACTATGGACAGCATTTTGGACACATTTACCAATGTGCCACAAACAGGAAGTTGATATCACCAACCATTCCCATTTTGTTTAGGTGCATCCATGTAAATCTTCCACCCTGCATATACCAGTATGTGTATACATATATATATATACCAAAATGGAAAAAGGCAGGCAGCACTCCACCAAAATAGTAATGAAAACTTGTGGCTTTTACTGATCCATAAATTGTGGCGACATTTCGGTGGATTTCTCCACCTTTCTCGAGCAAGTTAAAAGTGAAAGGTGAATAGCTAAGTAGTCTTAACACCATCTGTATCTCATTAATTGCTGATTACATAAGGAAATCTTGAACACATAAAAAAATACAAGCTCATACATACAGTATCCATCTCCTTACAGTGCAGTACAAAGTGCAATAGTGCATAAATGTGCAAACTTTTTTTGTCATATCAATAAATGCTCCATTCTCATATGGAGGTAACAATGGGTGCCGCCCAGTCATGTCTTTACCCCCCAGTCATGTCTGTACCCCCCAGTTATGTTTATACCCCTGAGTGATGTCTATTCCTCCTTATAATCTCTATGCCCCCATCCTTGACAGTGATGTATATGCCTCAGTATCTGCTGTGATGTATTTAACCCCATGCCCTCAGTGATGTATTCCCAGCAGTACCTGCATCTCCTGTGTGATGTATATACAGCAGTCCCAGTGTTTACTGTGTGATGTATATTCAGCAGTGCCAGCATCTCCTGTCTCATGTATATTTAGCAGTCCCAGTATCTCTTGTGTGATGTACAGTATGTACACTAATCTCAGCATCTTCTGTATGTTGTGTATATGCAGCAGTTCCAGCATCTCCAGTTATCTCCAGGTATGAAGCAGTCTGTGTCTCTTATGTGACATATCCATCAGTCCCAGTGTCTCCTATGTGATATATACACAGCAGTCCTAGAGTCTCCTATGTGATGAATATACAGCAGTCCAGTGTGTCCTACGTGATGTATATACAGCAGTCTGAACGTCTCCTGAGATGTATATACAGCAGTCTCAACGTCTCCTATGTGATGTTTATACAGTAGTCCCCGCATCTCCTATTTGATGTATATAAGAAAAATCGCCACACAAAGTTGACTTCTCTCCAGGCCAACATAAACCTGGAAAAGCAGTTGTGAGTAGCAACAAGATGAATACCACTTAACATCACAGTTGCACCAAAGAGAAGCAACTCCAACTGTCACATTAGGGGTGAGTAAATTAATTGATCAAATATAATAAGGTAGTTTTCAGGTTTTGAAAATTGGGAAATATTTAATGTATGTTAGGAGGTAACAATTATATTTAGATCAAAACTAGATGAAACCAACTTATTAGAATAAAAATCTTTTTTATTAGAATCAAAGTTAAAATTGAAAAACCCACAACGATAGACAGACATAGCACACAACAATGGGAATCAGAAACATGTTGGTATATACGTATACAGATTTAGAAGGTCAGTCTTTTTACCTACAAAAAGGGGTAGGTGTAAACCACTTTTAACAAGAAATGCCTCACGTTGTATTTTATATGGGTATTCCTGTGTCATACAATAAATATCTATCACCAGGAAAAAATCATATATAAGAAGCAGGTATATACAATATAAGTGGTCTAATACAATGATTGAGCAATATCCTGAGACATCATTGATTGATAACCTTCCTTTGGTTTCATGGATTCCCAATTCTCAATGAAGCACCCAACGCTTGACGCGTTTCGCCTTTCCAAATAATAGAAGGCTCATCAGAAGTCTTATTAGGGTACGTATGTAATATTTAGTCTAAAAGCAAAGAAATTGGCAAAGTATTAGTTTACAAAATTATAAGGACAGATGGCAGTATATAAGCATTAGCTTTATTGGTAGAAAATATCAGGTTTTTTTCTCTCTCTCACCCCCTAAAAATATATATATTCACATATGGAAGATAACAACATCAAAGATCCAGTTGGTCAATTGTGGATGCTCTTTCTTTTATATGTATATAAAGTCAGCATTTTTATGAGAATATAAATAAAAAGACATACCTCATAATTCAATGACCAAGATTCAATTGGTGTTAGGATAAAATGGAAGAGACCATATAGAAGAAATTACCCAAATGTATAGAATGGTCATAAACTTCAGAGGAAAAAGGAAAAAAGGGTATTAAATATAGGAAAAGATTGCATATGGACCTATCAATATCCAAGGGATGTACCTTAGTCTTACCAAGGGTATGAAGATGATGTCATATGGTGATAATCATCCAAGGATGGGCATCAATGAAAACCATATATAAGGGCTATATAGTTAATCGAAGAACAGAGAGAAAAGAATCAGTTATTAGAAATGGGGATGAAATAGAATAAAGGTGGAAAAACATAGGAGGAAAGAGGAGAAGGAGTTAACTCATTACCTTAAATTAGGGTGTCTTGTTAGACAAAAAATATCCTAGCATCCAACTTTGATATGGATGAAGAAGGATGGTCAAGGGTCAATCCTGAGGATAAGGAAAGTCCTAGCATGATAAAAAATATATATATGTATGCCCTGTCATAATATCAATAGAGTAACCCATCTATGGGCAGATCAAAGGCACATAAGGCTAAAAGATTGAGAAAATACTATATATTCATATCAGAGAGGGCATATATAGAAACAATTTGAGATTTTAGTCATATCAGGATCCTATAAGTATACAGGATCCAGATTAGGTTTCCTTTAGAAAAAGCCATCTCAACACAAATGGTGCCTGAACCTCGGAAAAATATATATAAATTGAATATGAATAGATTTAAAGACCTACCCTTCTTTCAGCCACCAGTGCCTCTGGATGCATGGAGAGGACTGAGCTAAGAGCCTCTATTTATATAAGCCAGCCAATTGTTTCCAAATGACAGGTGGAAACAGCTGACATTTAGTCATTCCCACCTGTTTCTCATAAAATTTGGTGTGCACATTGTCTAGAATGGAAGCGTGTTTCGCTGCCATGACAACCGCGCCGCCCACTGATACGGGACACAGGGCGCCTGCGCGGTCGTGTTGAGGAGACGTCAGAGCGTCTAACAAAAATAACACGCCGGCTTGCGGTCCACAGCCGCGTTCCTGGAACGCAAGCGCTGATAAGGCGCATGCGTGGGTCGCGGATAGGAAAAAGAAACAGCAGGGAAATATGCATGCAGAGAAACCAAAGTATCCATCCTAAAAAGAAAAGAAAAAAGAAAGAAGGGAATTTAAGAAAAACCTAAAAAGAAGGGGATGCCTGAGGAGCACTATACTCTAAAGAGGATAGGAGAGGAAAATAGATAATGAATAATAAGGAAAAGAAAATAGGAAAATGGGAGGAAGAAAAGAGGGAAAATATTAAGATAGGAAAAAAGGAGAAAGATCAACCATAAGTGAAGGGAGGATGTGTAAATTAGGTATATTTATAGGTGTCTAAATAATATACTTAAATATACCACCATTTTATGTGTATATACAGCATATAACCCAAAAGGCATACACAGTTACCATCTAGATTTACAACTGCAAAAACAAACACATTAAAAATAGAAATTAGAGGGGAACGCATAATGGGCCACCCGAATTTCGTATAGGAAAGAACTATATATATTTAATTGTTCTTATTTTTGATGTATGTCCCTTCTCGGGTAATAACATCTAGATGGCCGGAAAAAATATATTAATCTGATGATCACCATAATCCATAATCAAATGACGCTTAAAGTCTTACAAGGGGAGGGGAGAGGGGGGGGGGGGGAGCGTTATTAGAGGAAGCAAGTGTAACTCAACTGTTCATTAAGCCCGTTCGGATGCGTGCTATTAAAGTTAAAAATCCATCTTGCTTCCTTTTGCAGGAGGATTTTATCAAAGTCACCTTTCCTCGGTGATGGTTTTGGAACTTCCAAAACTCTAACTTTTAGACATTTTGGGTCCCCTTGATGGACTTCATGCACATGTCGTGCAATGGGGGTGTCCCTGTCATGCCTAACATCCCCGAGATGTTCGCCAAATCTTTTGCGTAACTCTCCCTTGGTTTTCCCTATATAGTCCTTAGGGCATGTACAGGTGATCACATAGATCAAACCTTGTGTGCTACAGTTAGCGAAATCATATAAGGGATAGGTCTTATTATTTGTAGAGCAAGTTATCGTTTTTGTGGGTTGTATCCATGGACAGAACTTACAATGCCCACATCTGTAAGTTCCTACCGTTTGTTGACTTTGTAGCCAATTGGTTTGTGGTTTAGGTTTTTGATAATGGCTATGTACCACTCTATCGCCAATCGACTGTCCTCTTCTATATGTAACGCTTGCCCATGGCGTGACATAATCTTTAAGATCCTGATCAGCTAGTAAAATACACCAATGTCTCCTCATAACATCCATTACTTCCACGTTCCGAGCATCAAAAGTGCCGATTAAACGTGTAATGGATTGGTTCGTTTCTTTTTTTTTTTTTTTTTTTTTTTTTTTTTTTGTGGGGACTAATAAAATATCCCTATTTTTTTCCTGTGCATTTTGTATGCTGCGCTCAAAGTTGAGCGTGGATAACCCCTCTCCTGGAATCTATTTTTTAGAAGATTTGCCTGTTTGTGGAACTCTCCAGAGTTTGAACAGTTTCGCTTAATGCGAATGTATTGTCCCTTGGGTATACCTCTTTTTTGAGGTTCAGGATGAAAACTTCCCCAATGAAGTAGATTATTCGTTGCTGTCGGCTTTCGATAGATGGTGGATGAAATTCCACCTTTTTCATCCTTACAAAGGAGGATGTCCAAAAAGGGGAGTCTGTTGAAACCAAATTCGCTTGTAAAAAAGAGTCCCAGGTTATTAGAATTGAGTTCATGCACAAAAAGGTCAAAAGTTTCCCTGCTTCCTGACCATAGGACAAGAATATCATCCACGTAACGTCCCCAAAATGTGATATTTTGGGTCCAGTTACGCATTGATTCGTTGAAGACAAATGTGTCTTCCCACCAGCCCAGGAGCAAATTGGCATACGAGGGTGCAGCAGAGCTCCCCATCGCCGTGCCCCTGAGCTGGTGGTAAAACTGTCCTGAAAAGATGAAATAATTATGGGTCAGCAGGAATCTGAGGAGTTTTATGACATAGATGTTATGTCGGAGGAACTGTCTACCTCTTGCCTTCAAAAAATGTTCAACGGCCTTCAGACCAAGATCATGTCTAATCGAACTATATAAAGATTCGACGTCAATGGATGCAAAGAAGGTTTTATCATCCATTGTGACACCATCGAGTTTTGCAAGGAGATCACTAGTATCCCTAACATAAGATGGTAAGGAGAGAACGAAAGGTCTCAAAATTCTGTCTATGTAAATACCCACATTCTGTGTAACCGAATTTATCCCCGAAACAATTGGTCTTCCTTTAAGGGGGGTTAGTCCCTTATGAATTTTGGGAAGAGCGTAGAAAGTGGGTATTACTGGATCGGTCGGGATCATAAATTTCATTTCATTTTCCGATATCAAATGTGTCTCTAGACCTTCAACAAGAATCGTGTAAAGTTCTTCTGAGAAGGGAAGAGTAGGGTCCTTAGGCAATCTACCATAGAATGTTTTATCTCCTAAGATGTTGAGACACATAGTGGTATAGTTAGAATGATCCATGATCACAACGTTACCTCCTTTGTCTGAGGCCTTAATAATAATTTGATCATTTTTGGACAGTTCCTCCAGATGTTTTTGTTCCATTCGAGTAAGGTTAAATTTATGTTTAGGCGTAATGGGTGATATTTTAGAGAGTTCGTCACATACTATCTTGTAAAAAATGTCAATTGAGTCAGCTTTTTCTGGGGGAGGCAATCTCTTACTAGGTCTTTTTAAGGTAGTAAAGGGACCAGTCCCTAAGGGACTAAAGTTCTCAAGTTCTAGGTCCCTCAAGTCCTGTAGAGATATGCGTTCTTCTTCACTAATCCCAGATAGAGCAATATCCTCCCCTTTTGTATTATGGAAAATTTTTTCCATTTTAATTTCCTACAAAAGAGGGACAGATCTTTAGTCCAATTGAATATATCATATCTCTGTGTTGGAACAAAGTTGAGGCCTTTTTTCAGGACTCCCAATTGCTCATTTGATAGTACTTGTGACGAAAGATTTATGACCTGTTTTGTTAGGTCTTCGGGGGCAGTAATTCCCCTCCCTTCAGTGACCTCAGGCCATATGGGACCCCTCTCTGACCTTCTAAATCTGTATACGTATATACCAACATGTTTCTGATTCCCATTGTTGTGTGCTATGTCTGTCTATCGTTGTGGGTTTTTCAATTTTAACTTTGATTCTAATAAAAAAAGATTTTTATTCTAATAAATTGGTTTCATCTAGTTTTGATCTAGTTTTCAGGTTGACAATTTTGTGCAGACACAAAGATAAAAAGTATGACATATTACTGTGTAGTGTTTTATGATTTGAACTTTAAAACAATATTTTGTTTTAAAAAATAGTTTTGAATCGTATATAGAGCAATAACTTATTTTAAGTTTTGATTACATATAATTTATTTTTTCACATTTTGTGGTTTTTTTTCCAGTGTTAATGGGAAATAAACAGAAATTTTATCAGTTTTTTTTTCATTTTTTGCTGTCATTTAAATAACATTATTATTAATGGGATGGTATGATTGTGCTGATATAAAATATTGCTAATATTTTTTCAATGTACTGCGAGTAGTGATGAGCAAGTGTGCTTAGCACTGCTTAATCGAGAATTAGGGTGCTCATGCACGCTTCATAATCAATCGAGTGTCACTGGTACTTGAGCCCCATGCTTGATCCCTGCCCTGCATGTTTCATGGCTGTTTTTCAACCACTAAACATGCACGGATTACCTGTCACAGTAATGTCATAGTCATGTTGGCTACTGGCATTATTGTGAGTTGCCGGCTGCATCCCATCTATGGATCTATATAAGACCTGGTAATAGGTGGCTCGACTCACTCTACCTCGAAAACAGTGTAGGGACTGCTGCTGGAGAAGAGATAGCATATTAGAGTGAAAAAAATTATCAGTTTTTTCCAATTTGCGTTGTAAAAAGAGGAGGTTTTTAAAAAAGACAGAGGCTGAAAATGGAGGTTAGGGACCCAGTCAAGCAGACGCGCCTTAATGCGGCAACTGGGTAGTTTATCGATATGGCCATATTTATAAAGCTAAGTGTCTCAAATTTTTTTGCTTTTGAAATATTCCTATATTCTAATTGTCATAGCAGAGTGTCGCTTTTTCTACTATTGCAAGTATTGTGTTTGGCATTGCACCTGTGCGCACTGACAGGACTGAGTGGCGCAGTTATTCTTGAATTTTAGTGTATTAGAATGATAATTGCCTTACAGTCCTTGCTGCTCCAATGTAAAAAAATGTATTCTATTCTCTAATATTACCATTCTTAGCTGAATTTAGTGTTGGGCTAGCTACTGTAAAAGGGATACTGTATTAAAGTGATTATTGTCTTACCATCCTTGCTGCTGCAACATAACTAATTATTTTCTCAAATAATGCCATGCTTAACTGCCTTTAGTGTAGGGAGAGCTACAGGAGAAAGTATAGTGTATTAAATTGATTATTGCCTTACAGTCCTAGTTGCTGCGGTGTAAAAAAATCTCCTCTATTTTCTAATAAAACCATTTTTAGCTGCATTTAATGTAGGTGTATCAGCTGGAGAAGGTATAGTGTATTAGAATGATTAATGTCTAACAGTCATTGCTGCTGTAATGAAAAAAAAAATATTCCCTAATATTACAGCTCTTATCTGCATTTAGTGTAGGCCTTGCTACTGTGGAAAGGAGTATTAGGCTGTAAACACACTGTTCGAATGACATGCCAGTTACTCGCACGAGTCTCGGATCATTCATCTGGCATGGCCCCTGTCTCTTTGGATGGGATTCTGTCAGTGGTATGTTTTTCTATGTAGCTCCACTGCTCCTGTCCAGAGAGGGGGAGATCATCCCGGGTGAGTGATCCGAGACTTGTGCGAGTAACTCGCACGTCACTCGGACAGTGTGTTTCCAATCTTAGAGTGATTATTATCTTACAGTCCTTGCTGCTGCAAGATAAAAAATCCATTCTATTGCCTGAAAACACTGCTTTTAGCTGACTTTAGTGTAGGGCTAGCTGCTGATGAAAGAATAGTGTACTCGAATGATTATTGCCTAACAGTCCTTGCTGCTGTAGTGAACAAAAAATCAATTCTCTAATAATACTGCTCTTAACTGCATTTAGTGTAGGTCTTGCTACTGTAGATAGTGTCTTATAATGATTATTGTCTTACATTCCTTGCTGCTGCAACATAAAATATCTGTTTTATTCTCTATTAATACTGATCTAAGCTGCATGTGTGGCGCTCCTGCAACCAGGGTGGCCACAGGGTGAACTGCAGCCAGACGAGGTAAGACGGTCGACTTAAAACATCCACACATCGACACACTCCGACCCTAAGCCACTGACTCTATGTAGGGCAAGGGGTGGCGGGAGATTAGAGAAGTGTGGGTGGAGAGAGAGAAGTAGAACCCGGACATGTTGGTGGAGGAACAGTATTAAAAACAGTGGAACACCAAGATAGAGGAGTTGATTCCCAGGAGGCAGCAGTTCCCTGGAGGGAGCAGTTCCCTGGATGCAGTATACCCAAGAGGTAACTTGCCCTAGAGAGAAAGGCAAGGGAAGAAGCACCACAAGCCGATACAGCCCACAGCCAGACACTAACCATAGTGGGAGAACAACGGGCCTGGCAGCCGCAACCGGTATAGCTGGACAGAGGACCCAGATCTGACAACCGGGAGGCAGAAGGAGCCTGGTGAGCCCAAATAACTCCTGGGTCACTGGAGGGCTAGGTCAGGATGACCAGAAAGCCGGCTCTGTAGAGGTGACTGGGGAGACTTCACGACCCTAATCAGGAGACAACCCGGCGTTGTACAGGGACTCTATGACCCGCGACCTACCTACCGCCACGGAGTAGGAACACAGCCATCGTACTAGGGCTAGTGACCCTAAAGCAGAGGGAATCATCACTAAAGAGCCTGTGATGGCCAGACTGTACCCGTGAGCGAGGACAGAGAGAGAGACAAGCAGGGCTTGAAAGGTATCTTGAGGGAAGTGACGCAAAGAAACTGTCTGAGCTGCAGTAGAACCCGGGTCCCCGGTAAAGTGTAAGAACCTTGACTGTGAACTATGCTGTAACTTGCTTTTAAGAACAATGGAAAGTAAAGTAGCCGGTCAGCTCAAAAGTGCCTGAGACTGTTTATTGTTAAACTGCAGAAGAACCCCACCTGCAGAGCTGCCTTGCTGTCCCTGCATGCTGGCTGGAGAAGCTGCAGGAGAAGAGCCGATGCAGCATCCAGAGTACGCAGCCCCCACTACACCTGCCCCAGGGACACCCAGCCCTACCCATGGAGGACTTACCATCAACGCTGCCCCTCATCACCATCCCCAGCAGGAATACGGCAGTGGTGGTCATCTTGACCACATACTACGGGTGATGTCACAAAAAACTCTTTCACCTGCATTGTAAATACCCCTTTTTATTGCCGCATGTGGGACAACGGGACTGGGCAACGAGACCCTGACACGCCAGAGACAGTAGAGCCCGGTCCTGAGTACCCTGGTCTCTGTGTACATGCATTGTATGGAGAGCTTTTGGAGGTCGGAATAGTGCATTTTTTGCATTAAAAGCATATAAACTGGGATTACAGCTTTACAGTCCTTGCTGTTGAAATGTAAAACTTAAAGTCCTTTTGAGGGCTACATTGATTCTATTCTATTTCTTATTAATTCCTTAGCTGCATACCTAATTTAATATACACAAGGCATGTGGTAAAAGATGGGGAAGTGGACGTTGCTGATATTGCATGTAGAGGTTGAGGCCGTGGGCCAGGTGAAACTGTGCTTATTTTGGGAACACAATCACACACTCTGTCCGAACCCTGGTTGTATTGGTGTCCCGTCTTCTATTTTTTGGCAGATCTTGCACATAGACATTACTGATCTAGGAGTTCCACTCCTTAATAATGGGAAAAAAATATTTTCTGGGGCACTCCTCTTCAAAGCAAAGGGCTAAAGGACTTTAAAAGGTATTCCTATTCCTATAAACCCCACTGGACCTATTTTTAAATTACAAATGTGTAATGTCAGACTGCTTAGATTATGCAGTCAATATTGATTTTGGTATCTAATGGGTTAAAGTGCTAGGAAATGAGATATCTGCTGGCATCCACTGCTTACGACAAGGAACATCTCCCCTGTATGATTTATTACTATTACATTTTATCACAATTCATTTACCACAATCAAAAGCATGTAGGACCAGAGCAGACACTGACTAAAGAGGGCTTCAATGCAAGAACAGTATATAGGTCCTTTACAGTCCAATAATCTAAAATATAAAAGCCGAAGGTCACTTCCGGAAAACCCGAAGGGTTCTTCCGTGATGGCCTCCGGACCCATGGTGGTGACGTCACCACTGCGGGGTCCCCCGGCTACAGGGAGCGGCGGAGGAACGTTCCGCTCTCGGAAGTTCCGTCTGCCCTCCAGCCTCTCCCCTCCAGCCAGTACCGTAGCTAGCGGGGGGGGGGGCAGGGGGGCCGAGCGCCCCGTGCCACCCGGCATGAGGAGCCCATTCCCCCACCCCCTGGGGGGCCCCGTGCTGACAGCAGCCGCCCGCTGCGCGCCCGGAGAGGAGGGAGGACGGAACTTCCTGTCCGGCAGCTCTGCCCGCCCCTCCTCTCCTCCTACAGCAGACGCACGCCGGCCGTGGTGAGTCTGCACCCCCCCCAGCCCTCACATCTGTCTGCCAGCACCCCCCCTGGTCCTCACATGGGGGTCCTGGGTGCTGATCGTGCCCAAGGGCCCGGAGCACGCCAGCTATGCCTCTGCCCTCCAGCCTCCGCTCTCCCCTCCAGCCTCTCCCCTCCAGCCTCTGCCCTCCAGCCTCCGCTCTGCCCTCCAGCCTCTGCCCTCCAGCCTCCCCTCTGCCCTCCAGCCTCTGCCCTCCAGCCTCTGCCCTCCAGCCTCGGCTCTCCCCTCCAGCCTCTCCCCTCCAGCCTATCCCCTCCAGCCTCTGCTCTCCCCTCCAGCCTCTCCCCTCCAACCTCTGCTCTCCCCTCCAGCCTCCGCTCTCCCCTCCAGCCTCTACCCTCCCCTCCAGCCTCCGCTCTCCCCTCCAGCCTCCGCTCTCCCCTCCAGCCTCTGCCTTCCAGCCTCCGCTCTCCCCTCCAGCCTCTGCCCTCCAGCCTCCGCTCTCCCCTCCAGCCTCTCCCCTCCAGCCTCTGCCCTCCAGCCTCTGCTCTCCCCTCCAGACTCTCCCCTCCAGACTCTCCCTCCAGACTCTCCCCTCCAGCCTCTACTCTCCAGCCTCTCCCCTCCAGCCTCTCCCCTCCAGCCTCCGCTCTCCCCTCCAGCCTCTGCTCTCCCCTCCAGCCTCTGCCCTCCAGCCTCTGCCCTCCCTCCAGCCTCTGCCCTCCAGCCTCTGCTCTGCCCTCCAGCCTCTGCCCTCCAGCCTCTGCCCTCCCCTCTCGCCTCCCCTCAGCCTCCGCCCCCTCAGCCTCCGCTGAGCCACCGCACTCACTGCTAACCACTGAGCCACCGCACTCACTGCTAACCACTGAGCCACCGCACTCACTGCTAACCACTGAGCCACCGCACTCACTGCTAACCACTGAGCCACCGCACTCACTGCTAACCACTGAGCCACCGCACTCACTGCTAACCACTGAGCCACCGTATACTCTGCTACCCACTGAGCCACCTGTATACACACAATTCATTTCACCGCACTCCCCTATTACTAAATAAACTATATATGGATTCTAGACTACCCGATTCTTTAGCCATCTAGCTAAAATGTAGTATACAATTCTAACTGCTTTGGAAGTGGGTGCCCTTACATCTTGGGCTCTCTGCAGTTGCACAGGTTGCACAAATTATATGTCCGCCTCTGTGGAAGTGGTTACATATTAGTTTTTTTAAATAGATGTAAACCCAGTAATGAACACATTTTCATCCATATTAGCAGTTGCACTTTGATCAAAAGAAGAGACCAAAATGCCTATGAAATGATATTTCAGGTGCAAAGGGTGCATTCTATCTAGTGCTAGAATGTTGCACCAGATAATTCGGTGATTAAGTATACACTGACATTGGTAATGGGAAAAAAAATCCAAAAAGTTATAAAAAATATATTTTCAGCATATTATGCTTATATAAGGAATCCCTAGATCAACAGATTTGTTTTTAGCTAAAACCCCCTTCACTTCTGCCATCAAAATACATTTAGAAATAAGAGTCCCAATCACTGGGAGCCGAAATTTCAAGGGCAAGTTGTTTTAATCAAGAATGTTATTAAAAACATCTCTGCTTACTCAAGCAGAGGCTCACACTACGTCTAATTAAATAAGTGCTAATAAAAATCTATGAATATTTTATGGTAATACTTGTGGTATGCCAAAGGTAAATGCGAAATGAACATCTGGCTTTTCTTGTGTCCGTAATTTTAAAAATCAATAAATAATTAACAGTGTGTAATAGTTACGCGTATTATGAAAGGTTAATCTAGGAACATATTGGTTGATGGGGGTTATTTAGGGGGGATTCATAAATTAAGTCTGTGTAACATGGGATAATATGAAAAAATAGCTGAGTAGACACTCGTGGGTAGTGAATAATGTTGTCATTATTAACATTTTTTAATCGTATTAAATTCTATTGAAGTTAAGGTGCACAACATAATCAGTAAGTTTAAAACCCTGGACATGGACAGCAGATGAAAATTGATGGAAGGCTGCAGCACATGATAGTCAATTTCCAAACAAATTCAACCTATCCTGCAGACTCAAGGTGCATCGGTGTCAATGTGAACTGTACGTCAAAATATGAATGAAATTAAGTCTATGGCAGGAGATCCATGAGGACCCCACTGCTGAAACACAGACTTAAAAATCTACACTGCAGTTTGACAAGATGTACATGAGTAATCTGAAATCCTTCTTGTAAAGTGTATTGTAGATAGATGAATACAAGACAGCTTCTTGGTAAAGCACATTATTCTACTGCTTACTGAAAACCGAATGAGGCCTACAAAGAAAAGAACACAGTACCTACAGTCAATTATAGGGGAAGCTCAAAGATATTTTGGGGTTCTTTTACAGCCAATGGCACTGGGTGGATTGACTGTTTGCAAAGCAAAGCATTATGAAAGCTGAATATTTCTACAGGATTTTGCATGCAGATGAATTAACTTTTCTGAGCAAGGCTCGCCAATTTCAAATTCGGCACAAATCTGGCATATTCGGTTTTGGTAGCGAACACAAACATCTTGTTGAAAAGTCAGTAAACTCAGCTTTGTTCAGAAAAATATTCAAAACTTTAAAATGTCCCTAAAACTTCCCTTCAAGGTTTGGGGTCAAAACGCTCTCCAGAAGACTCAGTGGCTGAGAACTCTGCTAACCTAAAGGTTAGCTGAGCTCACAGTCTTCGGGTCTACCAGTTTCACTCAACCTAGTGAAAAAGTTTTTAAGCTGCCTCGAGTTTCAAGGTGTTGGTACACTTGCAGGCTGTGAATCTTTGGACGAGTGCCCGATGTGCCAACAGCTGTGAACTCCAGGAATCTTAACATTTTCTTTAAATATCCCTTTAGGAGACCTTTTAATTTTTTTAGAGATAAAACCTTAAATATTGCAGAGGGTCAGCAGCGTGCAAGGCCACCTCTTCTACACTTATCTGGTACCAGTTAAAATAAAAATAGCATATGTCCATTATATGCTTTACATACGTGTTCTTATACATCTATTCACACTCATAAAACAAATAATATGGATATTGCTTCTTGAAAATGTACAATCCCTTTTTTTCCTTTACCATCATACATTTAGAATACAGAGTTTTGGCAGCCAATCAGCATGCATAAGATAAAGGACTTATGTCATTGGTTGCATAAGTCACATGCTCATAGCATAAAAGAACCGTCCGTTTTAGCGTGTGCGCTATTCAGAAAGACTGGCTAGCTAGTGACTCGATTCCTTGATAGATAGATAGATAGATAGATAGATAGATAGATAGATAGATCGATCAATAGATCGATAGATCGTAGGTTTAGTGACTCCTTCCTAAAACAACCCTTTTTAGGGCTTAAAAGCAGTGTTAGACAAATAAGGTCTGCTGCAGTGCTCTCCTAAAATCTCTACATATTCAGTGCTAAAAAGCATTTTTTTCTAGATCTGCCAAAATCTAGCTACCAAATACTTTTTGTCTTGTACCAGTGTTTATCAAATCTGATCTGGTGCCATGCTCTCTTAAAATCTCCACATTCAGTGCTAAAAAAACATTTATTGCTAGATCTACCAAAATCTAGCCACCAAATACGTTTTGTCTAGTACCAGTGTTTGCCAAATCTGGTCTGCTCTAATTACATCCCGAGATTTTTGGTGCATAGAACAATTGAGTTGTAAATCTGTTGGCATCAAATATGAGTGGTAAAAGTTGTGGTTGTGGTGGAACGGGGAATAGGCATGGTGGTAAGGGTAAAATGCTGGTATCTGAGGATTAGGTACTAAAGTTACTGAAAGGTCTGCTCAACAAACACCAGCATTTAGCCTGCTAGTATTCTTTTCTTAGGCAGCAGCATATTGCTATGACTTGTAGATAAGGCCCAGAAAGAGCAGGTGCTAAAATGGATATCAAACGCTCCATCAAGTGGCCTCTCCTCCACCTCAACTTCAACATCACACACAGTCCAGTTCTCAGAGCTGTCACCACAATTACACTTGTTTCCTCACGTGTGACAAGTCTCCAGCTGCCCTACTGACTGTAGGTCAACACAGAGGACCGAGTCTGCAAGACTGTACATTCATACTATAGCCTGGAAATCAGAGATCTGCTCCAAAGCTTCACTGAGTCAAGATGAGGAAATGATCTGCAATGATGCCCAAAATCTTTATAAAGCGGCCGTCACACGCTACGATATCTTGAAAGATATCGCTTGAACGCGCCAGATTAAACATCGCTTGAACGATGTCTGTGCGTGTGACGGCAAGATACGACGAACGATACATGATCAAATCGCAAGATCGAGATCTGAGCTCCGGACCTCACATAAACAGAATCGACGTGTCTAAACAACCGATATCGTCTACACGTTAGGAACTGCGCGATGCCTAAATCTAGCACGTAGGCGTGGCAGGAATTTCTCATTGTGTCGCCTCCTCAGTTGTGATTAGTTAACCTTAATGGTTTCAGATTGGCTGCTTCTACATTAGCTCGCATTGGTGGAAGATGATGCATTCCCATTGGCTGTCCTCACAGGGCGCCATTTTTGAAGAGCTGTCTTCAGCACCACACACAGGCGTCGGCTGCACGCATTGTCATGTACAACTTAAAATGTGCACCCACAAGTTCGTCAACCTGATAAAATAACCTGCGTGGTACATGAGGCTGCTATAGTGTTCACCTTGTCATACACCCAAAAAATCTTGACAGATACCGCGCACACAACGCGGCGCTACGTCACGCCCATGGGATATTGTCCCGTAGGTGACACAGAAGTGGTTATTGCCGTGTTACGCCGCGTAGGGCGCCTTTAAGTTTTGTAACGTCACGCAAGGGGCGGTCCTGACGGAATGAAGTTGGTTTCAGTTTTATTCCGCCTGCAAGGTGCTAGCTCCTCCCATGCACATTGCAGCTCAGTCATGGCCGCAACACGGCGCGCTACAGGGTGAGTCCTTAATGGATCGGCAAACCGACAACCATTGAGCAACGCATAAGTGTTCGGATTGTGCACTCCGCACAAGGGGGATAGCGGTTTCTACCTTTTTCAGTAATAAACTTATTTTTTGAGGTATAGCACATCGTGTTTACACATGTACATTGCGAGGCACATCACAGGACATTCTGAAGATGAGGCCGCCATGTTTCCAAGGACATCTGACCAATGAGGACGCAGTATTGACCACCAATGATGTAGTGAGGGGCGCGGCTTGTAAACCATGTAGCACGCCTATGTGCTCCAATTTAACCTTTGAAAACGCCCAAATTTACCCCAACATCGTTTACGAGGTTTCTGTGTGACTGTTTGCTGAACGATGTGCTCAGATGATAAGTGCATCGCTCATACGACCGCTGGATCGCTGCATCGGAGAATCGTCTGAGCGATATCTGTGGGTGTAGCATTGTGATGAACGATCTCACACATCGGTCGGGCGATGTGCAAATCCGACATCGCTTATGACATCGTTATCTATATCGTAGTGTGTGACGGCCGCTTAAGGGAGATATTGATCACCTTTCTGTTGTGTGAAGTTGGTGGGAGATGAAGCAAGAGGGAATGTTACCTAGCCGCCACCAACACAACAAGGACTTGGGCCTCATTGATGCACAAGACACATGAGTGCCTTCTTGCTACACTACCTGCAACATGATCCATGGATTGTTAGGATTCAAAGTAGTGTTAATTACTGGGTTGCCACACTGTTAGATCCCCAGTACAAGGGTTAATTTAGTCAAATGGTTCTCACCCTGGAAAGTGATACATACAAGCAGGAAAATCAAAAGAGGCCTTTAGAAAATCTTAGTACTGTTTTTCCCCAAAACACCAGTGATGGATATAGTGAACAACGTACTTCTACACTCCCAACTTTAGGAATATCAAGTCATCATCACAGAAACGTTACCAGCAGCAGTGTATCTGTTACAAGCATTTTCTGGGAGTCATTTGACCTTTTTTTTAGCCCATTGTTTACAACTCCAGAAGAAAGGACAAGTTAGATACATAGTGAACGCCTAGAAAGAATGGTGCAGCTCAATATCGAAGCCATGACTGTGGAACTGGATCTTTGTGTATTTTGGGCTTCAAAAGTGATAAAGTAGCCTGAGCTCACCAGTCATACCTTGGAGATTCTGTCATGCCCAACAGCGAGCATTCTCTCAGAACGTGTCTTCAGTGCTGCTGGTGGCGTTCTGAGAGATAAGCACATGGATCTCTAAGGACTTTTCCACCCCAGTGGCAGACTGGGGAGACTAGGTGCCAGTGTACATTTTAGTGTGCTGCATTGGACTCCCTATTACAATATTTCAACTCTGGGGCAATAGTTGCCATTTTAGTGGTGGATGTGCCTATTTTGTTTTTAAAAGGGAATCTCTTGTTGGGGTCTACTTGCTGTGTGGTACACTAGGGTGCTCTCACATCTGCACTTTTGCAACTCTGGCAGAATTCCGCCTCTTTTGCAAAAAACGGATGCGGTACACTTGTGGCAAGATTGCATTTTGTCTAATGAATTTGTATGGGAGTTCCGGACTTGTGCAGACACTTGCATTCTCATCTGGATCTGGCCAATCCGGCTTGTCTTATAGGGAACCTGTCAGCAAATTTATGCCCCTCCCCCAGCTATCACTGTCTGTTCCTTCAGCTTCATAGTACAATTCCAAGCATTCCTGTCTGAGCTAATAGTGTAATGGTAAAGATGAAATAAAAGCATTTCTACACTTACATTTTCTTATGTAAATGAGCCAGTGACTACACCTTGAAGGACGTAGTCACTCTGGCAGGTTAATAGTTGACTCACTGAAAACGTCTCTGTGTAAAGGACCTGCCGGATTGCATTTCAGGCAAACCTAAAGTTCAAAAGTTCAGGTTTGCCCAATCTGCCAGACCTGAAAAAAAAAACACTGAAGTGAAAGTAGCATTTCTTGAGCAGGGCTCTCTGAGCACAAACCTACTTTTGACACTTCTGCACCTGTTCCTAAATAATCAACTTAAAATACTGGGCCCAGGCATCCTGCTTTGCTGCCATTGTGGCTTGCGGCCTAATACAAAATGTATAAGATGGATACCACTTTCATGTGGTATGACACTCATTTTTGGAAAAGTGGGGACTCTTGTTGGGGTCTCCTTGATGTGCGGTGCATGACTTGAGCAATGCTCTGTGAACATAATAACTACTGCTGTTACTCCTGCACCTGATCCTAAATAATTAACCTTGAAATGCTGGGCCCAGCCCTCCTGCCTTGCTGCCATTGGCTAGGGTCACACTTGGAGGGACTTTTTTGCGAAGCCTGCGTTAATGCTAGGTGTTTTTTTCTGTTGCCATTTTGTGGCAAAATTAATGCTAGCTTGTACCATGCATTAATGCATGCATTTCCCTTAGGGTCCCATGTTAAAAAACACATGCGTTTTTGCAAAAGCACCCAAAAACATTGCTAGCAGTGTTTTTTGTTGCTGATGCAAAAACGCATAGCGTCAAAAGTGTTGCCTTTTGACCATGTGTTTTTTGCATTGGAGCCTATGGATCCGTAATCGCATGCGTTTTTCACACATTTCACCATGAAATACGTTAGATTTTAGCGGATCGATGGCGCTAATGTGACCGTAGCCATTGTGGCCCAATACAAAATATTTAAATGGATACCACTTTGCTGGGTTCTGACTCAAATTTTTTGAAATGTGAGGACTCTTGTTGGTGTCTCCTTGCTATGTGGTACATGACTTGAGCAGGACTCTCTGAGCATAAGACCTGCTCTAGGACCTGCTTCTGAATATTGAACGTTTTTGTCTATACACCCAGTGATTGACAAATTTGCATCCCTTAATCCCATTTGCATCTCACTAAATATTGGTGTATACTCTTTTTGGGCAAAAAAAAAACAGGCTTTGCCAAATCTGTTATATTCTTATCCACACCATTTTTGGGTAAATCTCTTCTGCCCACCAGATCACATTTTGTCTTCGGAGACTGTAGGGTTTGCGAGACAGGGGTGAGAGGAGAAAGGAGGGCGCAGACCTAGGTGTAGCCGATTAGTACAATTGAATGATAGTAAGTTGTATCCTCACCTTTAGAAATTATATGAGGAGGGAATTTATTTCCCTGGAGACATGGAAAGGTGAATTTTGGAAACCCATTCATCCGAAGACGGGCATCTCTCCACTATGTAACCTGGTGGAGGTTAGCCCGACAATATGCAATAGCCGGCAACTCTTTTGGCGGACAGTGGAGATGTGCAAGTGTGGCCGTACATAGATAGGAAGTGTGGTTGAAAACAGGAGAAATCTAATCTGATACCCTAATAGATCAGATGTTTCACTCAGTAGATATTAGTGAATCCGGAGGACATCCAGATACACATGTAATTGGAGCACATGAGAGAAGGTGGGCATGTGAGGTCCTATCTGCAGTGGCTCTGTGGGTTTGAAGAGGTGCAAAGTGCATGCTATCTAATATATAAAGCTGAATGTGTGTATGTATGTGTGTGTGTATGTTTGTATATCCGGGATTGGCATCTACACCGTCGCAGCTACAGCTGCAAAATTTTGCAGAGTCACACGTCTGGACCTCGGGAGTGTCATAGGCTATGTTGTGAGGCGAAATTTTAAGCCCGCGCATTCCAATTCACCAAACAATTTTGCCCCTACCTACATAATGGGGAATAAGTGACAGTTACCAGTTGACACTTGTGAATGAGAGGGACTTAATGATAGCACCAAAGACTAACAGCATATACCAGCATATAGTCACTAAGGTGGGGCCCCAACATGAGATATTTACCACACACAGAGACATGTATACACACCACACGCACACAAAGAGTAACAGCAAGTGTGTAGTCACTAAGGTGCAGCCCCAATATTGGATACTCACCACGCACCCGAACAAACACACACCACAAAGACACACACATACCCCCAAAGGGACACACACACACTCTATAGCGACACATGCACTCACCACACAGGGACACACACACAACACAAAGAGACACACACACACCACACAGACCCCCCCCACAGGGACACACACGCATAGCCACCCTATAGGGACACATGCACTCACCCCACAGGGACACACACACCACAAAGAGACACACACACCACACAGACCCCCCCACAGGGACACACACACATACACACCCTATAGGGACACATGCACTCACTCCTCAGGGACACACACACACCACAAAGGGACACACACAACACAGAGACACACACACCCCACACAGACCCCCCCCACAGGGACACACACACACATACACACCCTATAGGGACACATGCACTCACCCCACAGGGACACACACACACCACAAAGAGACACACACAACACAGATAACACACACACACACACACCACAGACCCCCACACAGGGGCACACACAAATACACACCCTATAGGAGCACATGCACTTACCCCAAAGGGACACACACACCACAAAGAGACACACACAACAGAGACACACACCACACAGACCCCGATCCCACAGGGACACACACATACACACCCCAGGGACACACACACCACACAGACAGACACAGATGTGCACAAATCACCTCACACAACTCGCCTCATACGTGTGCTATCTTTATTTTCCAAACATAAACATCTGATTAAAAACAGCCAATGTGCAACACGTGCCATATAGGGAATTAAGGCAGATGTCAGTCACATGAGCTGTCTATTATGTGTATGTGTGACGTAACATATACTACCCGGCCAGGGGGAGGGTTTACTGTTGGCTGGAGATTTATTAGGCTGCCTATAGCAATCAATCACAGCTCAGCTTCTATTTTCCTACAGGTCATTAATATGACATATTCAAATTCTATTTTGTTATAGTTAACAGCAGTTATTTATTAACCCGAGCGTAGCCAGGTACTACAGCTAGTAGATATATAAAATGCAAACATATGAGTTCTAGTCTCTCTGAATACTACCAAAATGTACGAACTATAGAGGTTAAGTAAATTAGACTAAATAACCCTTTCTTATTTTAAGGCTGTGATATAATAGAAAGGTACGGTAATTTCTCCATGGTTGTTAGAAAATACTTTGATCTATTATAGTTATTATATCAATTTTTAATTACTTAATTTATTCAATTATGTTTAACAATTTTTTGAACATATAACCTTTGTTAAATGAATACACAGAAGAGTTTGTTTTTATTTATGGTTTTATTTCTCTCTGACTTTTCTGTGTTAATTTTGCAACACTTTCAATAAAAAATGAGGGAACCTGTATAGATACCCCTCCAGTAACTGTAAGATAAGATACACTGTCATAAATATACAAAAAAAACATATGTTAAAATCTAGATACAAGCAAAATGTATTTTCTGTATAATTAGTGCTCTCATTACCGAAGAGAGGTTTGCATATGTAATCACTTGATTAATTAGTTAATTGAAGGGAGGTATCAACCTGCCTATATAAATCTGTGTTTTTAAGACATATATGATTTTACCTGATGAAGACTACTGTATATACTCGCGTATAAGCCGAGTTTTTCAGCCCAAAAATTGGGCTGAAAAGTCCCCCCCTCAGCTTATACGCGAGTCACTGTATACTGTATACAATGTATACAGTATACAGTGCCCCCCCCCATCAGTATACAGGGCCCCACCTTGTTTAGCAATCCTGTAAAGGAAGAGATTAGTATACTTATCCCTCCGCTGTCCCGCCGCCGCCATCGCGCTCCTCCGTCTTCATCCAGCGTCTTCCGTCTTCTTCCGGCTTCCTCCGGTGGGCGCAGCCGGAAGAAGACGGAAGACGCTGGATGAAGACGGAGGAGCGCGATGACGGCGGCGGGACAGCGGCAGCGGGACAGCGGAGGGATAAGTATACTAATCTCTTCCTTTACAGGATTGCTACCCAAGGGGGGGCCCTGTATACTGATATGGGGGGGGCTGCTGTATATACCTCTGGGGCTGTATATACCTCTGGGGCTGTATATACCTCTGGGGCTGCTGTATACTACCTAAGGGCTGCTGTATACTACCACTGGGGCTGCTGTATATACCTCTGGGGCTGTATATACCTCTGGGGCTGCTGTATACTACCTAAGGGCTGCTGTATACTACCACTGGGGCTGCTGTATATACCACTGGGGCTGCTGCTGTATACTACCACTGGGGCTGCTGTATATACCTCTGGGGCTGTATATACCTCTGGGGCTATATATACCTCTGGGGCTGTATATACCTCTGAGGCTGCTGTATACTACCTAAGGGCTGCTGTATACTATCCCTGGGGCTGCTGTATATACCTCTGGGGCTGCTGTATACTACCACTGGGGCTGCTGCTGTATATACCACTGGGGCTGCTGCTGTATACTACCACTGGGGCTGCTGCTGTATACTACCACTGGGGCTGCTGTATATACCTCTGGGGCTGCTGTATACTACCCCTGGGGCTGCTGCTGTATATACCACTGGGGAGGCTGCTGTATACCACACTGCTGGGGGCTGTATACCTGTGCTGGGGTCCACCCTCGGCCTATACACGAGTCAATAGGTTTTCCCAGGTTTTGGGGGCAAAAGTAGGGGTCGGCTTATACACGGGTCGGTTTATACGGTATTTTGTAAGCTTAGCTGAAATGTGTTGTATGTTTGTATATGTAATAATAAATCAGATATTTTGGAATATACGGAGTATCCTGTGAACCCCCTGGAAGTACTCTCTGGAAAACCGGATTTTCTTGTTTCTCACTTCTGCCCACCAGACATACACAGGTCACTGACCCACCTAAATATTCCTATTGTAGTAGTTCATGATGTTGATACTCATGCCAGCTGAGTGTGGAGAGGCACAAAATTGACTTGAGCTTTTGTGTGACTTATGAGGACCCCCTGCCCAATAAGCCTATACATGTGACTGACCTAGCTGACTCATTGTTTTGGTAATATTCTATGAAACTTATAGTTGTGCTGCCTGAGTATGGCAGGGCATAACATTGACTGGAGAGGTTGCATACAGTTTGAGGGCATCCCCACTAGACCTATACAGGTTACTGACCCAAGTGAATCTTCTTCTTATAGTAATCCATGAAGCTGATACTTGTGTCAACTGAGTGTGGCGGGGCATAAAATTGACTGGAACAGTTGCATGAGGTTTGAAGGCAATCTGCCCACTAGACCTATTCAGGTCACTGACTCACCTGAATCTTCTTTTTG
The DNA here is from genome assembly GCA_033576535.1 of Allobates femoralis. NCBI lineage: Eukaryota > Metazoa > Chordata > Amphibia > Anura > Aromobatidae > Allobates > Allobates femoralis. The sequence goes on along the minus strand of JARQOC010000003.1, from coordinate 727,503,488 downwards.
TAGTAGTCCATAAAGCTGATGCTTATGCCACCTTAGTGTAGAGAGGCATAATATTAACTGGAGCATTGCATAACTTATGAGGGCCCCCTGCTCAATAGACCTATACATGTGACTGACCTAGCTGACTAATTTTTTCAGTAATATTCTATGAAATCTGTGTTGTGCCACCTGAATGTGGCAGAGCATAAAATTGACTAGAGCGCTTGCATGAGGTCTGAGGGCATCCTGCCCACTAGACCTATACAGGTCACTGACCCACCTGAATCTCCTTCGTGTATTCCATGAAGCTGATACTCATGCCACCTGAGTAATTAAATATGTGTAGACTACACAATGGAGTTCTTGTATAATAAAATCTTATTTGAACATCACTTTAAAAATGTTACAAAACATTCCTCATTCACTGGGGTCTCACAGAGGTAGAACATAAGGGACCTAGTGTAAGTCCAGGTAACATGGCTGTATGCACATACCACACAGAATTGTTACGGAACAGTGCCACCAAATATAATATAACGGTGTATACAGTAACCTCCTCAACCCCTCTAATATAAATAAGAAGAAGGGAGGAGGCCAGGCTGGGTATCACACAGGGTTAAACAATATTATCCCCAATAGTGTACATCTCTGAAATCACCCATCTCCTATTTCCCTCTCAGACTCAGTGCCCAATGGTAGTTGATGAGAAACCCCAGCCAAACACCCATATTACAGAACTAAAAACCCATATTAATAGACAGGGTGTCAGAGCCTGTGCCAGGACCTCGCCCGATGCATGTTTCGGTATAGTACCTATCCCAAGAGTGCCATGGATGCCTCTATGCCCCCCTCCCTTTATACCTGTGTACCAATGATAGAGTCCTCCGCCCACTCCGGCACACATTGTGCGCCCCTCTCCACTGCGTATCAGATGTTAGTAACTTCCCACATTAGGTGGCATTCAACAATACTGCTCATGACTGGGGAAATCCCTGATGATGTCAAATGTCATGCACAGTCGTGGTATTGAAGCCGCTAGATGCAGGCACCCAATCACCACAGCAGGAAGGAGCACTCAGGACCACAGTGAGCGGAAGGAACAAATCTCCAAAGTGGAACCTTAGTTAATGCAATTGAAACTATGGGGTGATGTAAACTGACTGTTTATATTCCTGCCATAACATGAAATAAACATTCTTCCCAAAAGACCTGGATCATTACTTCTCATAATCTAACATGTTAAGGACTGATTTTAACAAACAGTTTCCACAGTATATAATGTGGGCCTCATGATTACCCATGTTCACGATAGGCTATAAATGGGCAGCATAGCAATTATTCATGTCCTCAAAAATCTATAGGTAGATAGCATAAAAATTATCAGACACATAAACACAAGCATTATCATTATCATTATAAAATGATCCAGGATCTACTCTCTTCTCTGTAGTCACATAAAGGTACCTTTACACACAGAGATATATTGCTTGCAATTCACTGGTTGCAGTGAAATCATGGACACATTGTTCCACTTGTACATGGCAACAAAATAGAACAATATGTCCATGACTTCACTGCAACCAGTGAGTTGCAAGCAATATATCTCTGTGTGTAAAGGTACCTTAAAGGTAATTTTTGGAAAAGTGAGGACTCTTGTTGGGGTCTCCTTGCTGTGTTGTGCATGACTTGAGCAGGGCTCTCTGAATGACATTCCTACAGTCACGCATCCTTCTTTTTACTCCTCCTCCTTTTACTTAAAGAGGATCTGTCACCAAACCAGGCATGGTGATCTAATTACAGCACTGGATACAGCATGTCTCCAGCATGCAGACAAGGGGTCCCCCAGCACTTGAGCAGCCTGTACCCCGAGATAATACAGTTAGAAAACTTACATGCTCCAGCCACTAAGGAGGTGGCTAGGGGCAGGAGCTGAAGGGCAGATTCACACCCCCTGCATGTGTAATCTGCCCACCGCTGCCAATCATTCTCTCCCTGTCTGCAGCATTTAAACTGAGTTTTTTTTCTCTCCCGTTTAGCCCCGCCCATCAGGGGGCGGGGCTAAACAGACTTTCTTGGAGAGAGAGAAAAAAAGCTCTGTTTAAATGCTGCAGACAGGGAGAGAATGATTGGCAGCGGTGGGCAGATTAAACATGCAGGGGGTGTGAATCTGCCTTCAGCTCCTGCCCCTAGCCACCTCCTTAATGCCTGGAGCATGTAAGTTTTCTAACTGTATTATCTCGGGGTACAGGGCTGCTCAAGTGCTGGGGGACCCCTTGTCTGCATGCTGCAGACATGCTGTATCCAGTGCTGTAATTAGATCACCATGCCTGGTTTGGTGACAGGTCCTCTTTAATGTAGAAACTGCTGCCACTTTTTCCCTGTGACTCATCCATCTGTCAATTCTGAGTTTCACTCACCTCTGAAATTTAAAGGGCTCCTGACCCCAAAAAAATGAGCCCCCAGCCCCTTAATACCTTTCCCTGCAGCATGCTAACGCCTCTGCAGCCATCCCTTTGTGTGGACGAAGCGATATTTTAATGTTAATAAAAGTGCTTTTTATACCTTATTTCCAGCGGTTTCTCAGCATTTGAGAAGCTGCAAAAGGTGTGCTAGCTGCTGCTTCCCGCCACCTGCTTGTTAATTATTGCAATTGCATCATACTGGCTTTACCGCCCCTTTTATGATGCGCACAGGCTCTCGCAGTACCTTCAGTCTTACTAAACCATTCTTTAAGTTTTAACCACCTATAAAATTTTTCAAGGTCAATCTTAACCTGAAACCAATTTGCATGTGTGGTAGGGGTAAAAGTAAGGCCTTTATTCAACAATTTAATCTGATTTCAACACCTATAATATATGTGCTACCCAAAGTCCATAAATCTTTGATAGACCCTCCGGGGCGGCCTATTGTGGCAGATACTAATTCGGTACTAAGCCACATAGGAATTTTTCTAGATAAAATATTAAATCCTATTGCTTCTAGATTTAATTCGTATGTTAAAGACACTACCGATTTTCTGACAAAGATGTCAAGTTTGGAAATAAGGGAAGACTTATGTTTTTTGGTTTCCTTTGATGTTATTAATTTATATACCTCAATTGAACATAATTTTGGTATAAAATGTGTTAAGAAAAAGCTGAATTCCTTGAAATATTCAGATGAAACACAGGAATTAATTTTGGAGTTATTAACACTAGTTTTAACAAGGAATTATTTTTTATACGGAGACGAGTTCTTCGAACAAAGGAGAGGTACTGCGATGGGGGCCACTGTGGCCCCCTTGTGTGCAAATATTACTATGGGAGTCTTGGAGGAGGATGTCATCACTGTGTCCCACTACCAACCGCACATTAGGGGGTTGTGGCGATACATTGATGACATCTTCCTCCTATGGATCGGTACGGAAAATATGCTGTTTGAATTCTTTGTGTTCTTGAATACTATTAATGAAACCATTAAGTTTTCATGGTCCACTCACTAAATCATTTACAATTCTTAGATGTTATAGTTATAAAAGAGGATAAAATAATCAGTACCAGGACGTATACAAAACCAACGGATAAGAATAATTTATTGTTATTCTCTAGTCACCGTCCGAGAAATATGGTAAATTGGTCAATTCTTTAGAGCAAAAAGGATAGAGAACGATGAAACCAATCTTAACAATACGTTGGACATGATGACCAGAAAATTTGTGAATAGGGGTTATCTCAAAAATATTTTACGAAAACACCATGTTAAACTAAATGATCTGAAGAGGGTTGATTTATTGCAGCATAAAACTAGGACTGATGTGAAAAGTATTCCCTTTGTCTCGTCCTACTGTGAAGAGAGTGATGCAATATCTGGGATAATTAGAAGACATTGGAAGGTTCTTTCCAATGGTCAATCTGAAATTGAAGATTTTAAGAACCCACCCCTCTTCTCATACCGCCGTGGTAGGAATTTGAAGGATCAACTGGTGCATTCCGACATAGGTTCTTTCAAAAAACAGAAACAGACATCATTGACTGGGACAGATAGGAAGGGTTGCTTTTCCTGCCTAAGCTGTATCAACTGTAGGGCTATGTTAAAAGGTAGCAGATTTGATAATGAACGCACACATCAGACTTACAGAATAAAACACTTTCTCACTTGTAAATCTGATTATGTGGTGTACATGTTGGTTTGTCCTTGTGGCCTTTGGTTCGTAGGGAAAACAACCTGCGATTTTAAAACCAGATTCAGTAACCATAAGTTATCTACGAAAGAAAAGGTTGGATCTCCCTGTTCCTAAGCATTGCGTAGACAAGGGCCACAAGGACACTGATATCAAGTTCAGATTGATTGATTATGTACCGTCACAAAGACGAGGTGGCAACAGAATTGCCATTTTAAAAAGGAAAGAACTTGAATGGATTTTCAAATTACAGACATTGAAACCTAATGGTCTTAATGTGGACTTTAAAATTATTGCTCTGACTTGAAGTAGTTTTGGATAATTGGATACAGTGTGGAGATCCTTTTATATATGATTTCCCTCTTATTCCTACATCATATGATCCTGTTTGGATTAGCACAGATGTAATTTGTTGGATTATGTGTATTTACTCCAATATAATATGAGATATATATTTTGTATTATATGCTTTTAATGTAGTTTTTATTCATTTACTTTACAGATGGTGCACCTGAATCCTACCCGAAAACGCCAGTTTCATAAAATAAAATAATTTTTTTTTGGGCTGTGTTGGCATAAATAAAATATTTTTTTTTGAGAATCATATAAGTTTGTGCATAATCATTTTTGAGATATGGGACCAGGATGAATGAGAGTGATGTGGGTCGGCTTGGTTTAAGTGTGTAGTAGTGACAGTGTGGTGTATTGACCATCTACCATTCTGTCTCAATTGCTCACACTGGGGTGCCTTGGAGACTTAAACTAAGTTCTCTGGGGTTTCTCTTCCTAGCCAGCCTTAAATGTATGGCTGGGATCCCTTTCTCATGTTAATAAGGTCTAAATACATTTTTATGATTAAAACTATGGTTAAACATGATCTGTGGGAAAAAACCCAGCTATCTGCCATAATCCAAGATGGCCACAGTAGACTTGCGCATGCGCAATAGCACTGCAGTGCCAAATGATGCGACGCTTGTTCGCGCATGCGCAGTTCTGAAACCCAGAAGACGCCGATAACACAGTACCAGCATTACACATGGCTCAGGGGTGGATCAGGTAAAACGCACTTTCTAAATAAAGATTAGTTTATGCACACAGGTGTCACTGATTAGCTTGTTAGTACACTAACAATGTGTACTGTATTGATAACTTCAGCTGGACTAAAGTATTTAGCACTATTACTGCACTTTATATGATAATCACTGTATGACACTGTTAAGCACTTTTTATACAGTCATCTATTGGAGAAATATGTATAAGTTTTATGATTGCCTAATAGGCTGCACATGTATATAAGATTTTTGCTTCACCTGTTGCACTATGCTTGAGGAAGGAGGATTAATTCTGAAACGTTGCACACAAGGCTGGAATAAAGTCCACTTTGAGATGTCATAGGAGTGCTGCCTGTTTTTTTGGATTTATATATATATATATATATATATATATATATACTAGGAAGGGTTGCAGGATGGGTTACATGTGACATATATATCATGATGGGGGATATATACAACAGGAAGGGTCTTAGGATGGGGGGCATATATACCAGGATGGGGGACATATATACCTGGAAGGAACTCAGGAATAGGGACATATATACCAGAATTGAGATGTATACACCCAGATGAGGGCATATATACTTAGAAGGGGTCCAGCATGAGGGACTTATGAAGCTGAAGGGGGCCCAGAGTGATGCATATTAGCACAGTATGGGGGACATTACTACATAATAACAGTGGAGAAAACATGTCATTATAGGATTCAGAAGAAAATACCATACGTTTGACTAATATGCAAGTGGATGGGGGCCCATGTCCAAATATTTGTACTGGAGCCCATCGTACTCCAGTTACGCCACTGGGTGTGAACGTGTATAATTATAGCGAGGTAAGGAGATATCTAGTGCTACAAGTAAAAACAGATTTATGATGCATCTGTTAAGAAGCAAACTACTAAGAAATAAACAAGGAAACATAAGAAGGCTTACTTACATTAATATGAGCATCAATGAATTTCTATTTTCACCTTTTTGGCAGACCTTAATGAGCTGAGGAACGTAAGGTAACCCAGAGACAGTATGGCTCAATTATCTCATTTCTGTGCTTAATACTGCTCTATCTGTAGGTGCTTGGTAAAATAATGTTTTTTTATGATGTTGTGCTCATCTCAAGCATGGATGTATATTTGGAGAAGACACTATTTCTAACTACCTTCTATTACCAAATTTAACGCAATGTAAAGTGCTAGGTAAAATCCCAAATAAAATTAAGCTGCAAAAACAGCTTTCTGCAAATTAAACATAAATACATTTATTTTGGTAACGGTTTATAATATATTTTATAAAATGTAAAAACTCGTGATAATTCCAAATTTAATGAAAGTGGAAAAAAATCTTATGATACTTGGTAATAATAATAATAATAATCTTTATTTTTACAGTCCCAACATATTCCGCAGCACTTTACAATTCAGAGGTACACATCCAAACAGTCATCTAATAATAATTAGATGACTAATTATTACGAATAATGTGTGTCACTTATGTCGCTATCCCACAATCTACTGCGCCGCCCAGGAAGTGCACCAACCGCCATATTGGGACTCCCGCCAGCCACACTGCTGCTGCACTCCCGCAGTAACCAGACACCTCCCTCAGCCTCCCTGCTGCCCGATCACCCCTGCCTGTCACCATATATCCCCCCGACACTGCCCGCTGCCCGATCACTCCCCCTGCCTCTCACCACTGTCCCCCCGCTGCCCGATCATTTCCCCCCACCTGTCACCGCTGCTCCTCTGCTGCCTGATCACTCCCCCCGCCTCTAATCACTGCTTCCCCGCTGCCCGATCACTCCTGCCGCCTGTTACTGCTGCTCCCCTGCTGCCCGATCACTCCCCCCGCCTCTCACCACTGCTCCCCCGCTGCCCGTTCACTCCATCTGTCACCGCTGCCCCTCCCGCTGACCTATCACTTTCCCCATCTTTCACCGCTGCTTCCCTATCACTCCTCCCTGCATGTCACCACCGTCCCCCGCTGTTACCACTCTTCCTGCTGGTCCTCGCGGCACCTGCAAGCAAAAATGAGTGCTTCAGGACCTCTGATGATGTCACGATGATGGGTGGAGTCACAGATCACATGATCATGACTTCATCAAAGGTCCTCTGCCGACCTACCTTGCTCTGGCCTCTGACCCCCTTCTGTGTCCACTGACCATGCCCACTCACCCCCTCCTGTGTCCACTGACCCCTGCTGTGCCCACTGACCCCCTGCTGTGCCTACTGACCTCCTGCTGTGCCCACTGACCCCTTGTTGTGCTCACTGAGCCCTGCTCTGCCCACTGACCATGCCCTCTGACCCCCCGCTGTGTCCACTGACCCCCTGCTGTGCCCATTGACCCCCTGCTCTGCCCACTGACCATCGCTCTGCCGACTGACCCTGCTGTGCCCACTGACCCCCTTCTGTGCCCACTGACCCACCCGCTCTGCCCACTCACCCCCGCTCTGCCCACTGACTGTGCCCACTGACCCCCTGCTGTGACCACTGACCCCCTGCTGTGACCACTGACCCCCTGCTGTGCCCACTGACCCTCCTGCTGTGCCCACTGACCCTGCTCTGCCCACTGACCATGCCCACTTACCCACTGCTCTGCTCACTTACCCGGCTGTGCCCACTGACAACCTGCTTTGCCCACTGACCATACCGACTGACCCCCTACTGTGCCCACTGACCCCTGCTGTGCCCACTGACCCCCCTGTTCTCACTGACCCCCCACTGTGCCCACTGACCCCTGCTCTGCCCACTGACCATGCCCACTGACTTCCCCGTTGTGCCCAATGACCCCTCGCTGTGCCCACTGACCCTTGCTCTGCCCACTCACACTGCTGTGCCCACTGACCCCCGCTCTGCCCACTGACTGCCCACTGATCCCCGCTACTGCCCATTGACCCCCCTGCTCTGCCCACTGACTGTGCCCACTGACCCCTGCTCTTCCCACCTACCCCCGCTTTGCCCACTGACCCCCTGCTTTGGCCACCATATATAGTGCTAATTATTGAGCCACTATATGCAGTGCTAACCACTGAGCCACTACATACAGTGCTAACAACTGAGCCACCATAATGTGCTAACCATTGAGCCACCATAGAGTGCTAACTACTGAGCCACCATAGAGTGCTAACCACTGAGCCGCCATACAGTGCTAACCACTGAGCCACCATACAGTGCTAACCACTGAGCCACTGCACAGTTCTAACCACTGAGCCACTGTATATAGTGCTAACCACTGAGCCACCATACAATGCTAACCACTGAGCCACCATAGACAGTGCTAACCACTGAGCCACCATATACAGTGCTAACCACTGAGCCACCATATACTGTGCTAACCACTGAGCCACCATACAGTGCTAAACACTGAGCCACTGTATACAGTGCTAACCACTCAACCACTGTATACAGTGTTAACGGCTACTAGACCTCCAGGCAGATTAGAAGACCTCCTTACCAGGGTCCATGGGTAAGCAACAAAATTGTGCTTTCTATTTATGTCCCCTAACCAGGCTTTGACTAAGACTTGGAGCTTTGCACCTTTGTCTGCCTAGTTTTGCACCTTATGTGCACACGCACTTTTACTGCCCCTCTGGACTCTCCTGGTTTTCTGTCTCTGCCTCGGTCTTCCTACCTCCTCTCCCTATCTCTTATCCTTGTCAAAACTTTACTTGCAAACGTTTATTGACTGTATCCTTGCACCTAATAAATTGTTATTATTGCAACAAACACAAGTGTGGACAGCAAATGACGTTTGGTTACACGGGCAATTGAACTCTGATTCTCTGGTTTTTATAGTGTTAACGACTGAGCCACAGTATACAGTGCTAACCACTGAGCCACCATACAGTGCTAACCACTGAGCCACTGTATACAGTGATAACCACTGAACCACTGTATACAGTGTTAACCACTGAGCCACAGTATACAGTGCTAACCATTGAGCGGCGCGGGATTCTAATTCTCCTCCAAAGTCGCGCAGTACCGCTCATTGGCTGAGTCGGCCACGGCTACCAATCAGCGAAGCGGGATTTAGATCCCACATCAACAGTGCTCATTGGTCGCTGCCGGCGGTGCTCAGCCAGTCAGCGGTGGCGCACGTCGTTGGCGGGCAAATTGAAATACACAGATGTTCATTTCACCGCACTCCCGATGCAATAGCAACGGGCCTATTTCTAGTGTCTCTATCTCACAATGCACCGCAGCACCATTTTGGGATAGCGAAACAGGCAACAGAAGTCTAAGTGAACAAACACCACTGCTACTGTCGTGAGATCAGCAGTGCTAGCCGCTGATCTCCCGACGGTAGCCGCGGCTCATCACCCGCTGCACGGAGGTCAGTGCCAACGCAGCCACGCCGCTCATCTCATGGCTGCTGGCAGCGGAAGTGTCCTGACCGCCATATTGGAACACCCAAGTTCCGATATGGCGGCTGGGATTCAAATCCACCACCAAAGTGCGTCACGCGCTGACTGTGGCGACCAATCAGCGCTCTTGGCACGTGATTTAAATCATGCTTCGCTGATTGGTCGCCACGGATCACGGCGACCAATCAGTGAAGTGGCTCGGGCCTTGGTGGGAGATTTGAATCCCGCGCCACCAATTAGCGGCGCGGAATTCAAATCTCCTGCCAAGGCGCGAGCAACTTCGCTGATTGGTTGCCACGGATCGGGGCGACCAATCTGCGAAGCGGCGCCTGACTGAGATCGCACTTCGCTGATTGGTCACCTTGTGAAGCGGCTCTCACCTTGGCGGGAGTTTTGAATCCTGCGCCGCTGATCTCCCGCCAAGGCGCGAGCCACTTTGCTGATTGGTCGCTGCTCACCACAGCGACCAATCAGCGAAGCTGCACTTTAAATCGATTTAAATCTTGCATCGCTGATTGATCGCCACGTATCCATTGAGTACTAGGAGGCTGCATTGATCACACTTTCACTTCCGGGTTCAGTGTCTGTGGGGGTCACATGGAAGGAGAAACTGCATGAATGGGGGGCCACATGGGAGGAGAAGCTGCATGACTGCGGGACCACATGGTGGAGAAGCTACATGAATGGAGGCCACATAAGAGGGAGAAGCTGCATAAATGGGGGACCACATGGGAGGAGAAGCTGCATGAATGAGGGGTCATATGGGGAAAGAAGTTGCATGAATGGCGGGCCACATGGGGGGAGAAGCTGCATGAATGGGGGGCCACATGGGAGGAAAAGCTACATGAATGGGGGGTCACCTGAGGGAGAAGCTGCATGAATGGGAGGGCACATGGGGGAAGATGCTGCATGAATGGCGGGGGGCACATGGGAGAAGCTGCATGAATGAGGGGCCACATGAGGGGAGAAGCTGAATGAATGGGGGGCCACATGGGGGGATGAAGCTGCATGAATGGGGGCCACATAAGTAGGGGAAGCTGCATGAATGGGGACCACATGGGGGAGAAGCTGCATGAATTGGGGCCACATGGAGGGAGAAGCTGCATGAATGGGGGTCACATGAGGGAGAAGCTGCATGAATGGGGGCCACATGGGAGGAGAAGCTGCAAGAATGGGGGACCACATAAAGGGGAGAAGCTGCATGAATGGGGGGCCACATGGTGGGAGAAGCTGCATCAATGGGGGACCACATGGTGGGAGAAGCTGCATGAATGGGGGACTGCATGGGGGAGAAGCTACATAAATGGGGGCCACATAAGAGGGAGAAGCTGCATAAATGGGGGACCACATGGTGGGAGAAGCTGCATGAATGGGGGACCACATGGTGGAAGAAGCTGCATGAATGGGGGCCACATAAGGGGGAGAAGCTGCATGAATGGGGGGGCCACATGGTGGGAAAAGCTGCATGAATGGGGGACCACATGGTGGGAGAAGCTGCATGAATGAGGGGCACATGGGGGAAAAGCTGCATGAATGGGGGGCCACATGGGAGGAGAAGCTGCATGAATGGGGCCATATGAGGGAGAAGCTGCATGAATAGGGGGCAACATGGGATGAGAGGCTGCATGAATGGGGGGCCACATAGGGGAGAAGCTCCATTGAGAAGGGGGACTGCATATGGGGTAGAGCATTGTGGAACGGGGTTGGCTATAAATATTACCTGGAGGCTGTACTGGGCTGCATATGTTATTTGGAGATTGTGCTGAGCTGTATATATTATCTGGAGGCTGTGCTGGGCTATATATATATATTGGGATATATATATTATTTGGAGGTTATGCTGGGCTGTATATATTACCTGGAGGCTGTATTGGACTATATACATTACCTGGAGGCTATGGTGGACTGTATATATTACCCGGAGGCTGTGATGGGCTGTATATATTAACTGGAGGCTATGCTGGGCTGTATATATTACCTGGAGGCCATGATGGGCTAAATATGTTATTTGAAGACTATGCTAGTATGTATATATTACCTGGAGGCTATGCTGGGCTTTATACAGAGTGGGCTATTTATATGGATGCAACCAAATAAAATGGGAATGGCTGGTGATATCAACTTCCTGTTTGTGGCACATTAGTATATGGAAGGAGGAAAACTTTTCCAGATGGTTGGTGACCATGGTGGCCATTTTAAGTTAGCCATTTTGGATATCTGAATCATGTAGTAATTTCAGATATCCAGTGGCATTGAGGTTTCCATTAATGAAGAATGGCCCCACTATCTTTGTACCCCATATACCATACCATCAATTTTTATGTTCCAACAGTCTTGGAGGGATTTATCCACTGTGGGTTAGTGTCAGACCAATAGCGGTGGTTTTGGTAGTTAACTTCACCATTCACAAAAAAGTTTGCCTCATCACTCATCTGAAGGCAATTGTCTATGCCAGTGATGGCGAGCCTTTCAGAGGCCGAGTGCCCAAACTGCAACCCAAAACCAAATTATTTATGGCGAAGTGCCAACACTGTAATTTAACCTAAGTTACAGCAGTGGTAATCACAAGCGCTGCACAGGGGGGAGAGCCAGCAGATTCCAACTCTCTTCTCTGTACAGGGCATGTAGTCCTAAAACCCTGATGATTAATTAAATTATTTTAACAATTAATTGATTTGAAACTTATCTTTGCAGTCTTCTCTTCTCTTCAGCAGTGGTCAGACAGCTCATGTGTACTGCACATTGAAGCTGAGCCGCTCCCACTGCCCTTTCCAGACACAGCAGGGGGATTGACCTGTATGAAAAATGAAGAATATTAGACAGATAGGAGATAGATTTTATCATGGTATGCAAGCGAATATCATACTGAAATCCTGGTCCCTATCTTGTAGTAAAATCTCCATACTAACACTATCCTTGCATTTAGGTGCTCCATCCTGACCCTCTCCTTGTAACTATGTGCTCCATCCTGACCCTCTGCTTGTAGTAACGTGCTCCATCCTGACCTTCTCCTTGTAGTAATGTGTTCCATCCTGACCTTCTCCTTGTAGTAATGTGTTCCATCCTGACCTTCTCCTTGATGTAATGTGATCCATCCTGACCTCCTCCTTGTAACTATGTGCTCCATCCTGACCCTCTCCTTGTAGCTATGTGCTCCATCCTGATACTCTCCTTGAAGTAATGTGCTCCATCCTGACTTTCTCCTTGTAGTTATGTGCTCCGTCCTGACCCCCTCCTTGTAGTAATGTGCTCCATCCTGACCCTCTCCTTGTAATGAAGTGCTCCATCCTGACCCTCTCCTTGTAGTAATGTGCTTCATCCTGACCCTCTCCTTGTAGCTATGTGCTCCATCCTGATCCTCTCCTTGTAGCTATGTGCTCCATCCTGACCCTCTCCTTGTAATAATGTGCTCCATCCTGACCCTCTCCTTGTAATAATGTGCTCCATCCTGACCTTCTCCTTGTAGTAATGTGCTCCATCCTGACCCTCTCCTTGCAGTTAGGTGCTTCAACCTGACCCTCTCCTTGTAGTAATGTGCTTCATCCTGACCCTCTCCTTGTAGTAATGTGCTCCATCCTGACCCCCTCCTTGTAGTTACAGTATATGCTCTATCCTGATCCTCTCCTTATAGTTAAGTGCTCCATCCTGACCCTCTCTTGGCAGTAATGTCCCTATCCTGACCCCCTTCTTGTAGTATTGTCTCCAGCCTTATCCCTTGTACTATGCTCGATCCCTGTCCCCTAGCGGTAATGTCCCCATCCTGTCCCCATCATGTAGTAATGCCCCATCCTGAAGTAATGCCCTCCTTGTAATAAAGCCACAATCATGTCCCCTCCTTGTAATAATGCCACCATCACCCCTTTATGTAATAATGCCACCATCATGCCCCCTCGTAATGCCACCATCATGCCCCCTCCTTGTAATAATACCACCATCATACCCTCTCCTTGTAATAATGCCACCATCATGCCCTCTCCTTCAATTAATGTCACCATCATGCCCCCTCCTTCTACTTATGTCACCATCATGCCCCCTCCCCTCCTAATAATGTCATCATCATGCACCCTCCTCCTGATAATGTCACCATCATGCCCCCTCCTAATAATGTCACCATCATGCCCCTTCCTACTAATAATGTCACCATCATGCCCCCTCCTAATCATGCCCCATCCTTCTATTATTGCCACCATCATGCCCTCTCCTTTTATTAATGTCACCATCATGCCCCCTCCTTCTAATTATGTCACCATCATGCCCCCTCCCCTCCTAATAATGTCATCATCATGCCCCCTCCTCCTGATAATGTCACCATCATGCCCCCTCCTAATAATGTCACCATCATGCCCCTTCCTACTAATAATGTCACCATCATGCCCCCTCCTAATCATGCCCCATCCTTCTATTAATGTCACCATCATGCCCTCTCCTCCTATTAATGTCACCATCATGCCCCCTCCTCCTGTTAATGTCACCATCATCCCCCTCCTGTTAATGTCACCATCATCCCCCTCCTGTTAATGTCACCATCATCCCCCTCCTGTTAATGTCACCATCATCCTCCTCCTGTTAATGTCACCATCATCCCCCTCCTGTTAATGTCACCATCATCCCCTCCTGTTAATGTCACCATCATCCCCCTCCTGTTAATGTCACCATCATCCCCTCCTGTTAATGTCACCATCATCCCCTGCTGGTAATGTCACCATCATCCCCCTCCTGTTAATGTCACCATCATCCCCTTCTGTTAATGTCACCATCATCCCCCTCCTGTTAATGTCACCATCATCCCCCTCCTGTTAATGTGACCATCATCCCCCTCCTGTTAATGTCACGATCATCCCCTCCTGTTAATGTCACCATCATCCCCCTCCTGTTAATGTCACCATCATCCCCCTCCTGTTAATGTCAACATCATCCCCCTCCTGTTAATGTCACCATCATCCCCTCCTGTTAATGTCACCATCATCCCCTCCTATTAATGTCACCATCATCCCCTCCTGTTAATGTCACCATCATCCCCCTCCTGTTAATGTCACCATCATCCCCTCCTGTTAATGTCACCATCATCCCCCTCCTTTTAATGTCACCATCATCCCCTCCTGTTAATGTCACCATCATGCCCCCTTAAAATAAAAAAATAAAAATCATACTCACCTAGTAACTCCCGCCTCCAGCGCTGCTCCTCTCCTCGCGTCTTCAGTCCTGGCGTCACATGACTGAGCGCGTCACATGACTGCGGTCACGTGACGCCAGGCGGAGCTTAGATACAGTGTCGGAGATGCGGAGGAAGGAGAAGCCTTCTCCGATCCGACACGGTTTTGAACTGCTGGCGCCATAATGCCGGCAGTTCATAGCGGCAGTGAGAGGTGAGGCCGCGTGCCAGGGGAGACGGCTCTGCGTGCCATCCCTGGCATGCGTGCCATAGGTTCGCCATCACTGGTCTATGCTGTGAAGATATGATATGTGAAGCATCTGACACAACGGATACTGGAAGCCTGTGCCAGCATTTCTTCTGCGGTGTTCCTATCAGTGTGTCACATGACTCTCTTCCCATTGAAAAAAATAAAGTTGGATCCAAAATGGCCAACTTCAAAATGGCCACCATGGTCCCCACACATCTGGAAAAGTTTGTCCCCTTCCATATACTAATGTGCCACAAACAGAAAGTTGATATCACCAACCATTCACATTTTATTTAGGTGCATCCACATTATTGGCCCACCCTGTATATTACCTGGAGGATGTTTTGGGCTGTATATATTACCTGGAGGCTATCAAAGTGACCAATGACCTTCTGACGGCAAAACGTAATGGTCACCACTCTCTGCTTATCCTTCTTGATCTCTCTGCAGCCTTTGACACTGTTGACCACCATCTCCTACTCTCCATGCTGCACTCCATCGGCATCAAGGACACTGCTCTCTCCTGGTTCTCTTCCTATCTTTCTGACCGCTCTTTCAGTGTATCATTTGCTGGCTCCACTTCCTCCCCTCTTCCTCTCACTATTGGAGTCCCTCAGGGTTCAGTCCTTGGACCTCTTCTCTCTCTACACAGCCCCGATTGGACAGACCATCAGCAGATTTGGTTTCCAGTACCATCTTTATGCTGATGACACACAACTATACACCTCTTCCCCTGACCTTACTCCCGCTCTAATAAAGAACACCAATGACTGTCTAACCGCAGTTTCCAATATCATGTCCGCTCTCTACCTGAAACTTAATCTTTCCAAAACTGAACTACTCCTGGTCCCGCCCTCCACTAACCTCCCTAAATATGACATCTCTCTCTCAGTGTGCGGCACCACAATAGTGCCGAGTCATCAGGCTCGCTGTCTGGGTGTTATGTTTGACTCTGATCTTTCCTTCACCTCATATATACAATCTCTCGCCTGCTCTTGCCACTTGCACCTGAAGAACATCTCCAGAATTCGCCCCTTTCTCACCTTGGAAACCACAAAACCCTCACTGTGGCCCTGATTCACTCCCGCCTTGACTATTATAATTCTCTCTTAGTTGGCCTCCCCCGCACTAGACTGTCCCCTCTCCAGTCCATCCTTAATGCAGCAGCCAGGATTACCTATCTAGCTAATCCAATAGCATAGAAAAACTGAGAAGTTAAAACTTAACTTTTACTAGCTCTATATTATATTAAAAAGACATAGTTGTCTAGACCAAACAAAACAAAAAAGTGCGCATACGTGACTGTGTAAGTCAGTGTAGTGCTAAAATGAACCCCTCTTATTACCAGGGTTCACAGGTACCCAAGCTAGGTCCTGTCCAAATACCCTAGGGACGCTGGCAGGTGCCTGCTTTTTCGGTTTTGAGTTTCCCCTAGGATGTAGTCATCAGAACAAACATTCCCATTAGGTAAACCCAGCCACATGCATTAGTGAAAAAACAGCTTGTATACTCCTATAGGGAGCGATCTCACCCAGCTGTGTCCACCTGTACGCATGTAAACGAGCCCATATAGCTCTGGATAACCTTCTGCTAGTGTTTTCCAGGCTGCTCAGGGCTCAGTGAATGTCATATAGCCACCATGTCATCTGATACGTTCCCTCCCGACGCGTTTCAGATCCCTCTTCTTCAGGGGAGTCATGGTACACATATAGGGATTAGTGTTCAAAGATACACATCCCTGTGCAGATGATGGCGATGGTGTCTGTAATAGACAGTGAATATCAGTTGCAGTATCATCATTATCCACAGTAACCTATGTGCAGCTCTGATGCTGCATGGTCTAGTACCTAATCAGGGACCCAATTAGGGTCTTCACTTACCCAGTCTGGCCCCTTCAAGGTTGTACAGCTGGATCATGCCGCCGCCTGGAAATGCTGTTTTTATCATGCCCTGGCAGTCACATGGCGTGTCACGTGACAGGAAGTGAAATCACAACGTGTCACTTCCTATTCCTGTAACCTGTGGAACACAAGCTTGTGTTTCACCTGTCACTTCCTGCCTAGTACTTCCTGCCTAGTACTGAGTCACGTGACCGGAAGTGATGTGTCACTTCCTGTTCCTGTATCCTGTGGAACTCGGTTTAGAAAAAGATCAATCCATAACCATAAAGCCATACGATAAGGGTGGTAATGTGGTAGTTATGGATACCGATGGATACAAGGTTATGTGTAATAACATCTTAATGGATCGCGAAAACTATGCTATTTTACCATCTAGCCCCACCCAGGAGTATAAAAGAGAATTGAAGGCCCTTTTGGACTGGGGACTCGGCGAATGTCTCCTAAATCGCAAGGAATTTGATTTCCTTCTTCAGAAACATCCCGTGATGGCAACATTTTACTGCTTGCCCAAAATACATAAAGGGGTGTCTCCTCTCAAGGGCAGACCTATTGTGTCAGGCATCAATATTATCACACAAAATCTAGGTATATATGTGGATAAGATCTTGAGACCATATGTGGTTTCTCTCAACTCCTATTTGAGAGATACAACAGACCTCCTGAAAAAGATCGAAGACATGATCATAGATGATGATATGCTGTTAGGCAGTATTGATGTTGAGGCTCTATACTCCTCGATCCCCCATGAAAAGGGAATCGAGGCAGTAAAGTATTTCTTGAGAAGCAGGGGGGTTCAGTATGAGAAACACAATGATTTTGTGATCAAAATCCTAGAGTTTTGTCTGACCAAGAATGCCTTCACATTTGGCGGTAAGTACTTCCACCAGCTCAGGGGCACCGCGATGGGGAGTTCTATGGCCCCATCTTATGCAAATCTGCTCCTGGGCTGGTGGGAGGAAACCGTTGTCTTTGGAGACAGCCCACAGATCGACACAGATAAGGTGGTGCTGTGGGTTCGCTTCATAGATGATGTCTTTGTAGTGTGGAGAGGGACTGAAAAGGACTTTGGTGGCATGGTAGAGACTCTGAACCAGAATACCGTGGGCCTACACTTCACATCAGAGGTTAATAAGGACAAGCTCCCCTTCCTGGATGTTCTGATCGAAAGAACGGAGGAAGGGAACCTCAGGACGAGTACATACCGTAAAGAGACCGCAACAAACTCGTTACTAAGGTGGGAAAGTGGCCACCCTGAGAGCCATAAAAAGGGTATCCCTAAGAGCCAAATGATTCGCATGAGGAGGAACTGCTCACATGAAGAGCAGTTCAAAACTCAGGCGAAGGATCTAAAGCTGAGATTAAAGGAGAGAGGATACCTGGACAGGGTGGTAAAGAAGGCCTGGAAAGAGGTGAAAGACCTAGACAGATCAAAACTGCTTGCGACCAAACCTGAACCATCCAGGACTGAGGGTGGGGATGAGGTACGTCTGATTGCAACTTACACCTGCGGGTCAGAGAAGGTAAGGGAGATCTTGGCCAAACACTGGCAGATTTTAAGGATGGATCCTGATCTCTGTCCTTATCTCCCAACCACCCCTAGGGTGACTTATCGTAAAGCTAGGTCCCTTAAAGACAGATTGGTGCACAGCCACTACACTGCTCCTGGTACGTGGCTAAGAAGCAACCTGAAAGGATGTTTCAAGTGCGGTAACTGTGGCGAATGTGGCTCTATAGTCACAGCAAAAAACTTCACCAGCAATGTAAGTGGAAAAAATTATGACATTAGGTCCTTCATAAATTGTAAGACCAAAGGTGTGGTGTATAGAGCCCAGTGCCCATGTAACTTGGAGTATGTAGGAAAGACAAAAACTGAGACGGAGGGTATGGGAGCACAAGAGGGACATAAAAAAGGAATACGACACCGCCCTGGCTCGTCATGTCAACGCGGTACATGGAGGAGATGAAGACTGCGTCCGATTTATAGGCATTGACTACATAACCCCCCCCCCCCCAGTACGAGTCGGAGACTGGGACTCCATGATTCTAAGAAAGGAAAGTTTCTGGATCTTCACCTTGAATACGGTGGCACCGTTTGGTCTCAATGAGACCCTGTCCTTCTCCCCCTTCCTATGAGTTATTATGGAAGGGAAATCTAGGAGGGAGAGTCATCACTGAGTGGGGGCGCCGTTCTTCTGGGTGCCGACCTCCGGTGGTAGGTAGGGAAAGTGGGAAGAATAGGGACAGAACTACAGTGGTATGAGGCTGTACTGTACCTTATAACTGTTCTCCTTTCACTTTTCCACCTTTCCTCTTTTGCTAGTGCTGAGCATACCTGATCTGTCCCCGCTGGTGTGATGAGCAATGCAGACTGACTGTCCCTTTGCATCTAAATGATGCTGACTACCTCTATACTATGAATAGCTTAGGAGAGAATAAGGCCAATGTAAATATGAATAAGTATGATCAGATCAGATGTGAAGTTTAACCCCTTCACCCACTTGGGTACTGATACACCCATCGCATGTAATGTGTGTATCCTCCCCTAACAGTGACATCATCCTATGAATGGTGTACATTGTGGGGGACTCCGCCTCCTGCGGGGAGGTCTTGAATCTCTGTGATCCTCCCTACTCAGTGCTAGGCAGGAAGTGGTCTGTGGAACACAAGCTTGAGTTCCACAGGATACAGGAACAGGAAGTGACACATCACTTCCGGTCACGTGACTCAGTACTAGGCAGGAAGTACTAGGCAGGAAGTGACAGGTGGAACACAAGCTTGTGTTCCACAGGTTACAGGAACAGGAAGTGACACGTTGTGATTTCACTTCCTGTCACGTGACACGCCATGTGACTGCCTGGGCATGATAAAACCAGCA
This sequence comes from Allobates femoralis, assembly GCA_033576535.1. Taxonomy (NCBI): domain Eukaryota; kingdom Metazoa; phylum Chordata; class Amphibia; order Anura; family Aromobatidae; genus Allobates; species Allobates femoralis. The sequence goes on along the minus strand of JARQOC010000003.1, from coordinate 727,483,760 downwards.
TTTCCAGGTGGCGGCGGCGTGATCCAGCTGCACAACCTTGAGGGGGCCAGACTGGGTAAGTGAAGACCCTAATTGGGTCCCTGATTAGGTACTAGACCATGCAGCATCAGAGCTGCACATAGGTTACTGTGGATAATGATGGTACTGCAACTGATATTCACTGTCTATTACAGACACCATCGCCATCATCTGCACAGGGATGTGTATCTTTGAACACTAATCCCCATATGTGTACCATGACTCCCCTGAAGAAGAAGGATCTGAAACGCGTCGGGAGGGAACGTATCAGATGACATGGTGGCTATATGACATTCACTGAGCCCTGAGCAGCCTGGAAAACACTAGCAGAAGGTTATCCGGAGCTATATGGACTCGTTTACATGCGTACAGGTGGAAGCAGCTGGGTGAGATCGCTCCCTATAGGAGTATACAAGCTGTTTTTTCATTAATGCATGTGGCTGGGTTTACCTAATGGGATTGTTTGTTTTGATGACTACATCCTTGGGGAAACTCAAAACCGAAAAAGCAGGCACCTGCCAGCGTCCCTAGGGTATTTGGACGGGACCTAGCTTGGGTACCTGTGAACCCTGGTAATAAGAGGGGTTCATTTTAGCACTACACTGACTTACACAGTCACGTATGCGCACTTTTTTGTTTTGTTTGGTCTAGACAACTATGTCTTTTTAATATAGAGCTAGTAAAAGTTAAGTTTTAACTTCTCAGTTTTTCTATGCTATTGGTTTAACACAGCCGTACCTGACTAGACTCCATTGGTCTTAACGGAGGGCAACCTACCTTGCTGTTTAAACTATCTAGCTAATCGTTACTCAGACGCTTCTGCTCTATGCCAGTCATTACACTGGCTGCCTATATACTATAGGCTCCATTTCAAACTGCTTGTTCTCACCCACAAAGCTCTTCACAGTGAAGCACCCCCATACATCTCCTCCCTCATCTCTGTCTATCACCCCAGCCGTTCTCTTCGCTCTGGAAGTCAATTTAGACTCACTTCTGCATTAATCCGAACCTCCCACTCCCGGCTCCAAGACTTCTCCCGAGCCGCACCAATTCTTTAGAATGCTCTACCCCAAAAAATTAGATGTATCCACAACTTAAATAGTTTTAGGTGATCCCTAAAAACACATCTCTTTAGGGCGGCCTATCATGATCCCTAGTAAGTCATCTAGACATAGCCTATCCGCTCCACCTCAAGTGGATCACATATAACGGGTTGTGGCCACTTATTCTGCTCCTATCTGTTCCCCATCTCCTCAAGTTGACTATACTATCATTGCAAATGAGCACCTATACCTTGTCACCCCCACCTCATTGTTAGATTGTAAGCTCTTATGAGCAGGGTTGCCATTTTTTGCTCCAATTCTTGTATTATGTTATGCTTTGTAATGTATTGTTTTGTTGGCACTGTATTGTATTGTTTCTTATGATTGTTTAATTGTGAACTTTGTATTGTGAATGTGAAGCGCTGCGGAATATGTTGGCGCTATATAAATAAAAATTATTATTATTATGATATTAGACTGTGTATATTACCTGGAGGCTGTGCTGGGGTGTATATATTACCTGGAAGCTATGCTGGGCTGTATATATTGCTTGGAAGCTATGCTGGGCTGTATACATTACTTGGAAGTTATGCTGGGCTGTATATATTGCCTGGAAGCTATGCTGGGCTGTATATATTTCCTGGAGACTGTGGTGGGCTATATATGTTATCTAGTGGCTATGCTGGGCTTTATGTGTTATTTGGAGGCTGTGCTGGGCTATATATGTTATTTGGAGGCTGTGCTGGGCTATATATGTTATTTGGAGGCTGTGTTGGGCTGTATATATTATTTGAATGCTGCAACTGGCCTCCAAATAATATATAAAGCCCAGCAGTAGCCTCCAGATAACAAATACAGCCCTGCATAGCCTCAATATTATATATACAGCCCATTTAGTGAGGGAAAACCCACAGCAAGAATTGATATGCTGCAGATTTTCCCACACTAAAATATGAAGCATTTATAAATATTACAATCTATATATTTACATAAATTTGTTGCACTATGAAGGGGGGGCCCAAAAAAAGTTCTTGCACAGGGGCCAACTACAGTCTGTGTCCGTCCCTGGGTGGGAATGACACAAAGTACTATATACAGGCACTTATTTACAATGTTGGTTCAGCCAAATGGTTCAGGAAATGAGGAATAGATAAGAGCTGCATGAGTGGCCACCAGCCATTATTTGTAATGCTTTTTGAGTCTGGTGGAGAAAATAGGCTATGTCTAAATGACTTTGACTAGGGAGCATGATAGGCCGTCCTAAAAAGATATGTTTTTAGGAAGCGCTTGAAACTGTATAAGTTGTGGGTAGACCTAATTTCTTGGGGTAGGATAGATAGAAAGATAGATAACTAGAAAAAAATTCTCTGCAGCTACTACCAATGTGCAACCATGCTAACAAGCGGTATATATTTGAGGAAAAAATTTAAAAACGTACGTTTTTTTAAAAAAACTCACAAATCTTATTTTTTTATTTTCTTGGGGTTCTTGGTACAAACATTGGCCAATGTCCGTTTGCTCATCAGCCGCGACAAGGCGACCGAAGGTCGGATGAGTCTTAATGCTGACATCCCTGTCCTCCTTTTCCTCCCTATCCCACTCTTAAGTGGGTGGACACCATCTCAACCTAATGGTTGCATCCTCATCACCTGTGGATGATGAGGATGCAAGTTGCAGTCATGGAGCCAGATTCTTCATTCGTTATACAGAAAACAGAAAAAAACTGCACAGCACTCACAGACATAATGTGAACTGGTGCCAGCAGGGACACTGATGGCACCAGTTCACATTATGTCTGTGAGTGCTGTGCAGTTTTTTTCTGTTTTGTAGATAGATAGATGGATAGATAGATGGATAGATGGATAGATAGATAGATAGATAGATAGATAGATAGATAGATAGATAGATAGAAATGAGGTAATAGATATAAATAGATAGATAACAGATAGATAATAGATAGATAGATGATAGATAAATAATTCTACATTTCACAGCATTTTTCAGTGATTTTCTCTCTAATAGAAAAGTAATTAAGAAACCTGATGTACAATCTTCCTACTAAGCACATTCATTCCTATAACTGTTCCTCTGCATCTTGTCAACATATGAAGCTCAGAGTTTAATCATAAAGTGAACATTTATGTTTAATACTATTCATGCCTGAGAGATCCAGCTGCACTTCTCTGTGTTGCTACGTCTGAGGCTGTTGGGCCGGCAGCTCAGTCTTCGAGTCTGGCAGTAAAAGTATGCTGCTGTGTGGTTATTCATCTAAGCTGTCTCGTCATGCTGGTCAGAAAAAGACTTCCTGTGATGTTAGTCATTAAAGATGAGTGAACTTTCCTCAGGTCTACAGGTTTCTTTCAACCTGGTGAATTTAATGGTGGGTTTACACGTTGCGATATCGACCAAAAGTCATGTGGTTCGTGCGTTGGACCCGATATGGTTCCTGCGTTGTACGGTGTGAACATCCAATACAGTGCAGGAACGATGGCAAACCGATATCGGGGGTCGAATGAGCATGCTATTCAACCGCCCGATATCGGATGCCGGTTGGAGCCGGATCGTCCCGTGTGACAGCCCAACTCCGATGTGTACTGCAACGTCACCCATTCACTTCCATGTTAAATGGTCGTTCCTGGGTTGGGGGCGTACACATCGTAGGGACGTTGTATCCAGATATCGCAACGTGTAAAACACCGATGCGATTCTGAGTAAACCGGCCACAAAATGCACGTTGTATACGATATCGAAACGATATCGTGACGTGTAAACTCACCATAAGGCAGCTTTAAAAGAAAGGTGTTGGGACACCTGCAGGTTGTGAATTTTTGGAACAGTGCCAGATGTGAAATCTAGGAATGTTAAAATTTCCATTAAACATCCTTTTAAGAGAACTTTTAATTATTTGTTTTTAATTATTATTTTTTTGTTTAGAAATATAATATTTATGATTGCAGAGGGTCAGCAGCATGCAAGGGCAACTCTCCTACATTTATCTGCTAGCAATTTAGATAGAAATTGCCTATGTTCACTACATAATAATAATAATAATCTTTATTTATATAGCGCCAACACATTCCGCAGCGCTTCACAATTCAGAGGTTCATATTCGAACAATCATAAGAAACAGTTATCAGAAAATACAATACAAAAAACAATACAATACAAAATACAATACAAAGCATAATACAATAATTAGATAAAAATAATGACAGCCCTACTCATGAGAGCTTACAATCTAACAATGAGGTGGGGGTGACACAAAGTACAGGTGCTTATTTACAATGATGAAATAGTCAACTTGAGGAGAACAGATAGGAGCAGCATAAGTGGTGTTATTTGTAATGCATTTGAGACTGGAGCGGATAGTCTATGTCTAAATGACTTTAACTAGGGATCATGATAGTCCACCCCAAAAAGATGTGTTTTTACAGATCGCCTGAAACTATGTAAGTTGTGGATAGACCTAATTTCTTGGGGTAGAGCATTCCAGCGAATTGGTGTAGCTCTGGAAAAGTCTTGGAGCCAGGAGTGGGAGGTTAGGATTAATGCAGAAGTGAGTCTAAACAAACTTCCAGAGCGAAGAGAACGGGTGGGGTGATAGACAGAGATGAGGGTAGAGAGGTAGGGTGGTGCTGCAATGTGAAGAGCTTTGCATGTGAGAACAAGCAGTTTGAATTGGATCCTATAGTGTATAGGCAGCCAGTGCAATGACTGGTATAAAGCGGAAGCCTCTTAGTAATGGTTAGCTAAATAGGTGATCCTGGCTGCTGCATTAAGGATGGACTGTAGAGGGGAGGGTCTAGTGTGGGGGGAGGCCAATTAAAAGAGAATTACAATAGTCAAGGTGGGAGTGAATCAGGGCCACAGTGAGGGTGTTTGTGGTTTCCAAGGTGAGAGAGGGGTGAATTCTAGAGATGTTCTTCAGGTGCAAGCAGCAAGAGCAAGCGAAAGCTTGTATATATGGGGTGAAGGAAAGATCAGAGTCAAACATAACACCCAGACAGCAAGCCTGCTGCCTAGGCATTATTGTGGTGACACTGAGAGAGATGTCAGATTTAAGGAGGTTAGTGGAGGGGGGAGCAGAAGAAGTTCAGTGTTGGAAAGGTTGAGTTTCAGATAGAGAGCAGACATGATATTGGAACCTGCGGTTAGACAGTAATTGGTGTACTTTATTAGAGCGGGAGTAAGGTTAGGGGAAGAAGTGTATAGTTGTGTGTCATCAGCATAAAGATGGTACTGAAAGTCAAATTTGCTGATGGTCTGTCCAATCAAGGTTGTGTAGAGAGAGAAGAGAAGAGGTCCAAGGACTGAACCCTGAGGGAACCCAATAGTAAGAGGAAGAGGGGAGGAAAAGGGGCCAGCAAATTAAACACTGAAAGAGCAGTCAGAAAGATAGGACGAGAACCAGGAGAAAGCCGTGTCCTTGATGCCGATGGAGTGCAGCATGAAGAGTAGGAGATGCGTTCAACAGTGTCAAAGGCTGCAGAGAGATCAAGAAGAATAAGCAGAGAGTGGTCACCATTACGTTTTGCTGTGAGAAGGTCATTGATCACTTTGGTGAGGGCAGTTTCTGTAGAATGTAGGGGGCGGAAAACAGACTGTAATGGGTCTAGGAGAGAGTAAGTGGAGAGGTAACGGGTGAGGAGGGAGCAGACCAGGCACTCCAGGAGTTTAGAGATGAAGGGGAGATTGGAGACTGGTCTGTAGTTGTTTATGCAGGATGGGTCGAGAGAAGTTTTCTTTAATAATGGAGTAATGATTGAGTGTTTGAAGGAGGAGAAGATGCCAGAAGAGAGGGAGAAATTGAAGATTTTGGTTAGGTGAGTGGTGACCAGCAAAGAGAGAGACTGGTGTAGGTGTGATGGGATGTGTTCAGTGGTGCATGTGGTAGGACAAGAGGAAGTGAGGAGCCTGGAGAATTCTTCTGTGACTGGATCAAATGTGAAGAGTGAATCGGAGGAAATGTGGAGAGAGGTAGGGGTAACAGTGATATGAGGTAGAAAGTTGATTTCCTGATGGATGTTTTCTATTCTTTCTTAGTGAAGTAAGAAGCCAGATCATCATCATTATATGATTAACATGCATGGTCTTATAGGTCTGTTCACACTCATGAAACACTATAATATGGATATTGCTTCTTGAAAATGTGCAATCCCTTTTTCTCATTTCCTTCCATATGTTTAGAATACAGATTTTTGGCATGTGCTAAGTATTTTACAAAATTAATCTTGGACCTGTCCATGCATTGTTGTCTACTAAGCTTCTTTAACATTCCAGATGAATTGGTGGTAAGCTGAAAAAACTATTTTCTTTTTCTTATTACTCTTCGAAATATGTCAGGCTTCAATAATCACTTCCCCTAACTGCAAACCCAGGTGTTACCTGTGGCATGGGGAATGAGATTTGTAAGTCAGGAGCCTTTTGCAGCCCACCCCATGGAGGGATTAATGAGGAGTTAGGCAACAAGATTGAGCAAACAATAATATCAAGTAAGCGATTGGGTCCTGGTGCTGGAAGAGGTGGGACCCTAGGCAAAGGAAAGATGCTTCACTGCGGAGGCTGATGCTATTTTAGGATTGCCTTACAATGCAGCAACACAGTGTACTGTGTGCCTGCAGTCAGCACTTCGAAGACTTGATGGATTCACCCCAAGAGGTGCCTTCTCTAGGGGACCTGATTTTTCTCACCAGCCCAGGATGGCTGCAGCCAGTGGATTGGCAAATTGTGGAAGTGGACAAGGAGGAGGTAATAGTAGCAGAAACCCCTGTTTCCCTGCCTTCTGCAGCACCCCTGCCAGAGGCCTTTTTTAGTGAGAGAATGGGCCCCATCCTCCTCCTAGCAACTATCCTTATTGGCATGACCCACCCGGGCCCTTGTCATTTCTAGAGGAAATTAGGCACTCAGAGGTCCTCATTCAAGAGTAGTTGCAGAGGCAAAAGTGTAACGACTTTGAGCACAATCTACCTAGGGCTGAGTAGCAACATTCTTCCAGAAGAGGGGGTGTGGGTCCCTAGCCAAAGACAGCACTGGTGACAGGTGCAATGTAAACCGGTCCATCTTGCTGCATGATTATCTGCCTTCACATCTTCACACCCTCTATGTTGGGGTGGGGGTCACATTCATAAAGGTACAGGGCAGCAAGAGGTTGTACAAGGCAGGAGAAAGTCGGGTCCTGACTGCAGAGAATTTCCAACAGTGGCAGCAAGAGGCTGAAATGGAGAGGATGAAGTGTCAGTTGCTGGCCAGGCTTGACCATGTTAGCCAGCTGGCTGCATTGAAACCCACAGGGGCCAGAGATCCTGAAGGGCTTGTCAAGGATGCCCGAGTCCCTACAGTGTGTGCTAGAGGGGGTGTTCATCCCCTAATTCTTCTGTCCTCTTCTCCAGCGGTGGCTATGATGGGGTGTGCTGGGGCAGGTGATGGTGGAGGATGCCTCTGGAGAAGCGGACCCTGCAACCTTCCCCAAGACCGTCCGGCAGTGGCCACCAGTGTGGAATGGCCAATTCAATACCGGGCAGAAAAATGCTAGAATATCCAATGGATTCATAAACATGGTAGTAAAAAAACCTGGTGGACAAAATGTAGATTAGAAATTAAATTCAATCTTGCAAATGTACTCGGATTCATTGTTTGTTTTATTTTAATCACTATTGTTGGTGATTTTTGGATAATTGTTTAATGATTTTTTTATATTTCCCTTTTTTCTAAATCTCAATGAAAGAAAAGTGGGGAGTTTCAAGCATATACCGTAATGTGATTTATTTTTATGTTATTGTAAAGTTTGGAGCAGGCCCACACCAGCCATATTACAGCATATATTTTGCACATAGATTTTATACATTCACTTTCATAGTGCACTTATTTTAATTGTAAATAACAAAATGTTTGGTGTATCTTGCTGGAATTGAGTGTGAGGCTGTGTGCTCACGGTCCGGAGGCTCTGGACCTGAAAGAACCCATGGGTGGCCGTAAGGAGACAGCAGCCGCCCTGTACTCACCATCTGTGAGCTGCAATCCAGTTCAGTTCTAAGTCACCGGATAGCCCCTGTGTGAACCCTTGAATCTGAACTGCAGTATACTTTGTGACGACACCACTTGTCACTCTGTCACCAGTGCCTGTGTGCCTGTTCTCACAGCATATGGGGTATTCTTTCTGTGAAAGTGACCCCAATATGCTTGTAAGAAAATCTGTCAGGATTCCAGATTCTACTTTAAACTTTCTGTGTCTCTTTGCCTGATCCAAGATGGTATCGGCTGCTTTGTTATGACGTTAAGCTTCCTGTCTATTCTACTTATTTAAGTTTCAGTCCCACATCCATGCCTTTCCTGAATATTTTGTGTTCTAGCTGGCTCTTCTGTGTCACTCCAGACTTGCTTCCTTTAATTTACATTGCTGCAAACTCCTGGCTGCTGTTCTGATTATAGGGAAGGAAATGGTGTGTCACGGTCCGCGCTGCCAAAATCGCTCACTCCAAATAAATGTACATGAAGATGGAACTTCACACGAACTCCTTTATTGTATCCTACGCGTTTCGGTGCCCTCCTGGCACCTTCCTCAGAGATCCCTGAGGAAGGTGCCAGGAGGGCACCGAAACGCGTAGGATACAATAAAGGAATTTGTTTGAAGTTCCAGCTTCATGTACATTTATTTGGAGTGAGCGATTTTGGCAGCGCGGACCGTGACACACCATTTCCTTCCCTATAATCTGATGTATCTCCACACTGGAGAGGATGGTGGAAGTCCTGCAGCAGCTACCTAGAAACAACTATTGAATACGCTTTCAAGCCAGTTGTGGGTGACACAACTGCCCCAGGTGGGTGAATCCTTTTTCACCGCTTCTACACCCAGTGCCATAGTGATAGGGCACTATTGCGCCTCTTGTTCCCCTCCCTTCTTTTATTTGGCTGCTGTTCTGGAACTTCTGACTATTTTCAACTCCTCCTAGAATTGGGGTAATTTCTTGCTGCACCTGCTCTCAGTAACCTGCTCTGCTGAATCTAGTTTGTGTCCTGCCTTGTCTACGCCCATCTTTCTAACTTCAGGTTTGGACTGCTCAACTTGCTTACTGGACTTCTATGGTCTATTATACTCCTAGTAATCCTATAATAAGTTGCCTGTGTAGACTGTTAAAGGACTGTAGGTTGCTCTGCAAAAGACTGTTTTGGACTATTTTCAGCCGAAGTGTACAACAGTCTACACTGGTCTTTTGTTTATTTCAGTGCGGACTACACTGCTGAAGATAGTTTTTAGGACTGTATTGTTATCATTATATACTACACTACTAATGTGAACTATTTCCTGCAGTTACTTTTACTGTGGCAGCCATGCTGTGTATTTATTACTTGGTCTAAAGGTACCGTCACATCTTCCAACATCGGCTGCAATGTCGGATGCGATAAAATACAAATATATGTTGCATAACATTGGTTAATGAAGTTGTGGTGCTATTAAAGTCATATTTAATATTTTGTGTGACTTCCATGAGTTTGAAGGACTGCATCCATGCGGTTCAACAATGATTCATACAATTTATTAATGAAGTCATCAGGAATAACAAAGAATGCAGTCTTACATGCCTCCCAGAGTTCATCTACAGTTAGGGCCAGAAATATTTGGACAGTGACACAATTTTCGCGAGTTGGGCTCTGCATGCCACCACTTTGGATTTGAAATGAAACCTCTACAACAGAATTCAAGTGCAGATTGTAATGTTTAATTTGAAGGGTTAAACAAAAATATCTGATAGAAAATGTAGGAATTGTACACATTTCTTTACAAACACTCCACATTTTAGGAGGTCAAAAGTAATTGGACAAATAAACATAACCCAAACAAAATATTTTTATTTTCAATATTTTGTTGCGAATCCTTTGGAGGCAATCACTGCCTTAAGTCTGGAACCCATGGACATCACCAAACGCTGGGTTTCCTCCTTCTTAATGCTTTGCCAGGCCTTTACAGCCGCAGCCTTCAGGTCTTGCTTGTTTGTGGGTCTTTCCGTCTTAAGTCTGGATTTCAGCAAGTGAAATGCATGCTCAATTGGGTTAAGATCTGGTGATTGACTTGGCCATTGCAGAATGTTCCACTTTTTTGCACTCATGAACTCCTGGGTAGCTTTGGCTGTATGCTTGGGGTCATTGTCCATCTGTACTATGAAGCGCCGTCCAATCAACTTTGCAGCATTTGGCTGAATCTGGGCTGAAAGTATATCCCGGTACACTTCAGAATTCATCCGGCTACTCTTGTCTGCTGTTATGTCATCAATAAACACAAGTGACCCAGTGCCATTGAAAGCCATGCATGCCCATGCCATCACGTTGCCTCCACCATGTTTTACAGAGGATGTGGTGTGCCTTGGATCATGTGTCGTTCCCTTTCTTCTCCAAACTTTTTTCTTCCCATCATTCTGGTACAGGTTGATCTTTGCCTCATCTGTCCATAGAATACTTTTCCAGAACTGAGCTGGCTTCTTGAGGTGTTTTTCAGCAAATTTAACTCTGCCCTGTCTATTTTTGGCAATTGATGAATGGTTTGCATCTAGATGTGAACCCTTTGTATTTACTGTCATGGAGTCTTCTCTTTACTGTTGACTTAGAGACAGATACACCTACTTCACTGAGAGTGTTCTGGACTTCAGTTGATGTTGTGAACGGGTTCTTCTTCACCAAATAAAGTATGCGGCGATCATCCACCACTGTTGTCATCCGTGGACGCCCAGGCCTTTTAGAGTTCCCAAGCTCACCAGTCAATTCCTTTTTTCTCAGAATGTACCCAACTGTTGATTTTGCTACTCCAAGCATGTCTGCTATCTCTCTGATGGATTTTTTCTTTTTTTTCAGCCTCAGGATGTTCTGCTTCACCTCAATTGAGAGTTCCTTTGACCGCATGTTGTCTGGTCACAGCAACAGCTTCCAAATGCAAAACCACACACCTGGAATCCACCCCTGACCTTTTAACTACTTCATTGATTACAGGTTAACGAGGGAGACGCCTTCAGAGTTAATTGCAGCCCTTAGAGTCCATTGTCCAATTACTTTTGGTCCCTTGAAAAAGAGAAGGCTATGCATTACAGAGCTATGATTCCTAAACCCTTTCTCTGATTTGGATGTGGAAACTCTCATATTGCAGCTGGGAGTGTGCACTTTCAGCCCATATTATATATATAATTGTATTTCTGAACATGTTTTTGTAAACAGCTAAAATAACAAAACTTGTGTCACTGTCCAAATATTTCTGGCCCTAACTGTATATTATTTGGTTTTGCCTTCCAAGCTTCCTCCTTCCTCCTACCCCAAACATGCTCAATGATGTTCATGTCTGGTGACTTGGCTGGCCAGTTGAGCACCTTGATTTTTATTGCCTGGAGGAACTTTGTTGTAGAGGTGGATGGATGAGATGGAAAACCATCCTACAGCACAATTTGACCCCTTTTATGATTTGGAATATAAAAGGTAGCTAATACTTCTTGATATTTTAGGCTATTGATATTGCCTTCCACCTTGCAAATGTTTCTGAGTGTATTTTGGATCCATACGGGCTCCAGTAGGTCTCCTGCAGTATTTGCAGCGGCTGTGGTGTAATTCTACTGAAGTTTCATCAGAGAAATCCACCTTCTGCCGCTTTTCCAGTGTCCATCTGTTTAGCAGGCTGTGGGACTTTGCAAATGCCATGCAGTTTTTTATTTGCCTTTTGTTTAGTGCTGGCTTCTGGGCACTGATTCGACCATGGAGGCCATTTCGAGACAGAATCTTACACACTGTTCTGGTTGACACAGGGACATGAGGTGACAAGGCTGGTTGGAGCCCTGCTGCAGTGGAAGAATGGCTTGCTTTGGATTTTCTAACCAACAAACATTCCTACTGAGCAGTTGTCTTGCGGGGTCTGCCGGACCTGGGCTTGTCAAACACATCTCCAGTCTTTTCAAATCTTTTTTTAATTCTTTGTACTTGATGCTGAGACACATTAAAGGTGCCAGCCACCTCTGCAGTGGATCTGATCTTCAGCCTCTTGATAATCAAGGCTTTGTGGATTTTTGACATGTAGTCAGAGCTCAAGTTGCAGTTCAAGTGAAGGTCTGGGGTTTCTTTTTATACACACCCACTAATTAACTGATCATTTACGGAGCACAGGTGAGGATGTAAACTAGGATTGGGTGCATTATATGACCAGGCGACAAAACTTTTGTCTTGCCAAAATCTGACCATTCTGTATTCATTAAATTATCAATATTTCAGCATTGATGCCAATTTATTTTCTTAACCTAAACCACATTTCAGAGGGTTTCAACTTTCAAAAGAGTAGTTTATACAACCAATGGATGAATTTAACATCAGGTTATAAGCTTTTATTTACATAACATGGATAAGCGACATAACTTCTGTCAGGGAGTGTATACTTGAACTCTAACCTTGTATTAGTCTTCTGTCCAGTCCCATGCCACCAGGTTCCTCAAAGTATACTCTAAAATATTACAGGGTCCAGGGAGAACTGCAGTCATGGTGGAAGGGCTTGAGGATTTCTCCTGCCCTCTGGCTATCTCCAAAGTGACTTCTAGGGCAGGGGTAGGAAACTCCAGTTCTCAAGGGCTGCAAACAGTGCAAGTGTTCAGGATTTTCATAGCATTGCACAGGTGATAATTTAATCACCTGCACAGGTGATGATTCCAACACTTTGTGCAATGCTAAGTAAATCCTGAAAACATGCATTATTTGTGGCCCTTAAGACTGGAGTTACCCAGTCTACAGGAGTGTGTGTAGTGTCTTGAATTTTCATCACTGATACCTTTAGGCCAGAGGTCTGTGGCTTGTTCTCTAGCATCTGTAGGAAAGTATCCAAGCACCACTTACTCTGCACAAACAGTTCAGGACACAAGGAGTTAAGTTAAAAATCTTTACTGTTGCAGAGTTTAAAAAAAAAAATCAAAAATCACATGTTGGTACTTGATGTAATGTGGACCTTGGACCAAAAAAGGATAATTTTACTTTCATCAGTCCAGAAAATGTTTCTGCATTTCTCTTTAGGTCTATTGATGTGTTGTTTGGCAAACTGTATACGCTTCAGTACATGTCTTTTTTTTAACAGTGAGAATTTGTGGGGGCTTCTTGCTATTAGATTTGCTTCACACAGGTGATTTCTTACTGTCACAGTACTCATAGGCATAGGTAAGTGTCTTTGATCATCCTGGAGCTGATCATTGGCTGTGCATTTCCCATTCTGGCTATTCTTTGATCCATTCGAATGGTCGTCTTCCTTTTTCATATTGCTTTATATTTCAAAGCATTGGAGATAATTTTAGCTGAACAGCCTATCAATGTTGGCACTTTTTAATAAGTTTTACCCTCTTCAATCAACATTTTAATCAAAGTATGTTGTTCTTCTAAACAATGTCTCGAACAACCCATATATCTCAGGCTTTTAAGGAGAAATGCATGTACAACATTGGCTGGCTCCACCTTTAAATCAGGGCTACCTAATTCACACGTTTCTTCAAAGAATGATTGACAAAACTAATTGAACTCCTCACTGCTATTTTTTTAACACATCCCCTTTCAATTAATTATTCAAATACACAGACTCAAAAACATGCAGATCATGAATGCTGAGTCTGTTGGTTTTCTAAGAATTTACTGCTCCAACTGGTAAATTGTTTGACATATCTTAATATAATTTATAGTAAAAACTGAATAATCTGGTTAGTCATAATGGACTGCTATTATTTTGAACATTACTGTATGACATTCAGTATGCATGCATAGCATAGAATCCTGAAAGTTGTCTACACTGTGTGCAGAATTATTACGCAAGTTGTATTTTAGAGGATTATTTTTATTATTGATCAACAAATATGTTCTCAATCAACCCAAAAGACTCATAAATATTAAAGCTTAATATTTTTGGAAGTTTGATTGTTTTTTTTTTTGATTTGGCTATCTTAAGAGGATATCTGTTTGTGCAGGTAACTATTATTGTGCAGAATTATTAGGCAACTTAATAAAAGCCAAATATATTCCCATCTCACTTGTTTATTTTACCAGGTAAACTAATATAACTGCACAAAATGTAGAAATAAACATTTCTGACATGCAAAAACAAAACACAAAAAAATTAGCGACCGATATAGTCATCTTTCTTTATGATGACACTCAACAGCCTTCCATCCATAGAATCTGTCAGTTGCTTGATCTGTTTACGATCAACATTGTGTGCTGCAGCCACCACAGCCTCCCAGACACTATTCTGAGAGGTGTACTGTTTTCCCTCCCTGTAGATCTCACATTTTAGGAGGAACCACAGGTTCTCTATGGGGTTCAGATCAGGTGAAAAAGGGGGCATGTCGTTATTTTTTCTTCTTTTAGACCTTTACTGGCCAGCCACGCTGTGTAATAGTTGGATGTGTGTGATGGAGCATTGTCCTGCATGAAAATCATGTTTTTCTTGAATGATGCTCACAAAGAAGTTGTCTTCCAGAAACTGGCAGTAGGTCCGGGAGTTGAGCTTCACTCTATCCTCATCCCGAAAAGTCCCACAAGTTCATTTTTAATGATACCAGCCCATACCAGTACCCCACCTCCACCTTGCTGGTGTCTGAGTCGGAGTGGAGCCCTCTGCCCTTTACTGATCCAGGCTCTGGCACATCCATCTGGCCCATCAAGAGTCACTCTCATTTCATCAGTCCATAAAACCTTTGAAAAATCAGTCTTAAGATATATCTTGGCCCAGTCTTGATGTTTTAACTTATGCTTCTTGTTCAAAGGTAGTAGCTTTTCAGCCTTCCTTACCTTGGCCATGTCCCTGAGTATAGCACACCTTGTGCTTTTTGATACTCCAGTAACGTTGCAACTCTGAAATAAGGCAAAACTAGTGGCAAATGGCATCTTGGCAGCTTCATGCATGATTTTCCTGAATTCATGGGCATTTATTTTGCCCCTTTTTTGCCCACCACGCTTCTTGCGATCCTTTTGGCTATTTGCCATGAAACTCTTGATTGTTCGGTGATCACGCTTCAAAAGTTTGGCAATTTCAAGACTGCTGCATCCCTCTGCAAGACATCTCACAATTTTGGACTTTTCAGAGCCCGTCAAATCTCTCTTCTGACCCATTTTGCCTAAGGAAAGGCATTTGCCTAATAATTAAGCACACCTTATATAGGGTGCTGATGTCATGAGACCACACCCCTCCTCATTACAGAGATGTACATCACCTGATTTACTTAATTGGTAGTTGGCTCTCAAGCCTATACAGCTTGGAGTAGGACAACATACCGTATATACTCGTGTATAAGCCGAGTTTTTCAGCCCAAAATGTGGGCTGAAAAGTCTCCCCCTCGGCTTATACACGGGTCAATACGGTAGGCTGCGTGGTGGGGGCTGTGGAGGCTGGAGGAAGCGGGGGGAGTCTGCTGTATGAGCGGCCCCGTCACGTGGGGCCGCTCATTATATATGCACTGCTTCCCCCTGTCAATCAGCGGCAGGGGGAAGCAGTGCATATATGCCCCCAAATGCTGGCACTCTCCCCCCTTGTAAGGGCCCCGCCCCCGCTGCGTATCTTACCATCCCGGTCTTCTGCACAGCACCGCTCCTCGGTGCTCCGTTCTTCATGCTCCCGTCCTGCTACATCCGGGATTCCCGGCCGTCGCCGGTATATGACGTCATCGTGCGACGGCCGGGGATCCTCGATGCAGCGAGGACGGAGCATGGAGAACGGAGCACTGAGGAGCGGCGCTGTGCAGAAGACCGGGATGGTAAGATAAGCAGCGGGGGGGGGGCCCTTACAAGGGGGGGCGAGTGCCAGCATTTGGGGGCTGCTATATACCCCCTGGGGGCTGCTGTATACTACCACTGGGGCTGTATATACCTCTGGGGCTGCTGTATACTACCACTGGGGCTGTATATACCACTGGGGCTGCTGTATACTACCACTGGGGCTGTATATACCTCTGGGGCTGCTGTATACTACCACTGGGGCTGTATATACCAATGGGGTTGCTGTATACTACCACTGGGGCTGTATATACCTCTGGGGCTGCTGTATACTACCACTGGGGCTGTATATACCACTGGGGCTGCTGTATACTACCACTGGGGCTGCTGTATACACCTCTGGGGCTGCTGTATACTACCACTGGGTCTGCTGTATATACCTCTGGGGCTGCTGTATACTAACTACTGGGGCTGCTGCTGTATATACCACTGGGGCTGCTGCTGTATATACCACTGGGGCTGCTGCTGTATACTACCACTGGGGCTGCTGTATATACCTCTGGGGCTGCTGTATACTAACTACTGGGGCTGCTGCTGTATATACCACTGGGGCTGCTGCTGTATATACCACTGGGGCTGCTGCTGTATACTACCACTGGGGCTGCTGTATATACCTCTGGGGCTGCTGTATACTAACTACTGGGGCTGCTGCTGTATATACCACTGGGGCTGCTGTATACTACCACTGGGGCTGCTGTATATACCTCTGGGGCTGATGTATACTACCACTGGGTCTGCTGTATATACCTCTGGGGCTGCTGTATACTAACTACTGGGGCTGCTGCTGTATATACCACTGGGTCTGCTGCTGTATATACCACTGGGGCTGCTGCTGTATATACCACTGGGGCTGCTGCTGTATACTACCACTGGGGCTGCTGTATATACCTCTGGGGCTGCTGTATACCACACTGCTTGGGGCTGTATACCTGTGCTGGGGTCCACCCTTGGCTTATACACGAGTCAATAGGTTTTCCCAGGTTTTGGGGGCAAAAGTAGGGGGGTCGGCTTATACACGAGTATATATAGTATATAAAAAGTATCATGTGATCAAAAAACTAATTTGCCTAATAATTCTGCACACAGTGTAAGAAAATACTGTACTGACCTCCTAAATTTGAAATATTCGCTGAGGAAAAAGAGAAAATTTGCAAGTCAAATGGCTTACTTACTGCTGTTTTTTGTCAATCTTTCTCTGGAAAATGCCTGAAGGAGATCCCCCATCTGGCCACAGCCTCTCCAACACAAGGGGGAAAGATCAGGAGAAAATCTGGAGAGATTTAAAGATTTCAAATTGACTAGGAGTTGATTTTCCTAAATTTTGATGGTCCTGGAAATTTTAACAATTTGCCAATCAATATGTACTAATCACAAAAAAAAAAAAAATCCATTTCACATGCTTAAAGGGAATTAACCGCCAGAATTTAACCACCTGTAAGTCAGTGCAGCAGATGATTGACATGTACAGCATGACATCACTATTTAGGTTTTCTTTTCTATATTCCTCCCCGTGGGCCTGTCTTTCTGCTGTTAGCCGAACACCCTCAACCCTCCCTTTCATGCAGACTCATACGGGAGGGGATTTACAGCAGAAAGTCAAGCCCACAGGGGAGGAATAAAAAAAACCAAATAGTGATGTGATGCTGCACACATTAATCACCTTCTGCACTGAATTACAGGTGGTTAAATACTGATGGTTGGTTCCCTTTAAGATAGATAGGGCTCACAAGGTATAAGGCATGTCAGTAAAGGCTTCCCCACAATTTCTTGGAGCTATCACATTACATAATTTAGTACAGTCAGAGGGACAGTCACAGTACTATAAAATTTGGGGAGGGAAAGCAATTGTAATTTTAGGATTTTACAGTTCAGAAATACGTTCAAATTATAGGGAGGTTTGACCTGCAAAGTTTATGTGAGTGCGAATTGATTCATTTGGTGTAGTATTCCAGCAAATCATCTTAATAATAGCGTTTTTGTTACTATTCTTAAATTTTTGCTACAAAAACTAGATGGCAGATTAAATCTTTTTTGGTGCAACGCAAAATAAAATCTCAATGTAATGCTCATATGACAGAGAAAGCGTGCTTTCTGTATAGTGAGAGGCGCAAATCATAAGGAATAGAATTTTGAGCATTTCTCTCTGATATTTTGATGGTAAAAGCAGTCTTTTGTGTTTCTTTTTTATATCAACTTTTCACTTATTTGTTTTTTTACTTCTTTAAAGACAAAACTAAAATCTCCACATTATAGAACTTTTAATCCAACTGCTACTTTGAAAAATGTGCATGTTTTACATTTTTTATATTTTTTTACACACGTGCAATAGTCTAATATTGCAGAAAAAAGGCAAAAAAACCGCACTCACCGGCATTTGATCTTTTCTTTATTCACAGTCCAAATCCAATTCATGCGACCATGTGGAGCAGGGAGGGGAGTGCGAGGGAGGCGGACGACGGTTCACCGTTTCGCGGTACACGACCGCAAGGCTACACTACAGGCTTCAGTCAGAAACATGACACAGGCTTATGCTACTAATGTGTGTTAGTGCCCAGCGCCTCTTATGCTTGGAGTCTAATATTGCACCTTTACACACCGTCTGAATACAATGGCCTGTTACAGGTGCTTTTGGGACATGAATTTGCCTAGCTTTTTATGTCATATTCTTTTTGTTTACGACTCATAAGAGGGGGAAGGGTTTCTTTGTATCAGTAAAGGAAATGTCCCCATGTTTTTGCTAACTAACGTGAGAGAAGCATAGTGCAGAGAAAATGTATTACTTATTAGTCCGCTTAGTGTAGTTCTTATACAATTGCAGTTTTATTAGCAGAGGTTTATCATAAAAGGACAACTTACCCTACTGCCAAGTGGTTCAACCATGACTCCACCAGCTTTCAGCCAATGCACAGTGGACAGAAGGCTGTCAATCAGTGGTGTGGGCTGGATTATACAAAAGAAATCATTCAGAACTGGTAGATCTGAATCACAGCTAGATAGCTATTAAGGTTGAAGGTAGACAATAACATTCAACTAACATTAACTTCAACCTATAGCCTAGCATGTTGATTCAGAGGAAGGCAAACACTCTATGAGACAGATGCTAATGTCCAAATTATGGGAAAGAACTCTTCCTAACTCCACATGCAACAATCAGATTAGTTCCTTGGATTAACATCTCATTACGAAATTTAGTACACCTAAACTGTAATATTATGTATTTCCAGAATGGCATCCAGGCTCTCTTTGTACTTATGTTGTGAATCAACCATTAAAACATCATGTGGAGATTCAAAGA
Source organism: Allobates femoralis (assembly GCA_033576535.1). Taxonomy (NCBI): domain Eukaryota; kingdom Metazoa; phylum Chordata; class Amphibia; order Anura; family Aromobatidae; genus Allobates; species Allobates femoralis. The sequence continues at coordinate 727,464,641 of JARQOC010000003.1, read as the reverse complement.
GTGATGGAGTGGCGCTCCTAGAGTGACACCCAGTGATCCAGTGGAGGGAATTAGTAATAGTTGTGACGTGAACCCTTTGCTCGGCCACTAAGCTCTCAGGCGGCTTCGGGGTCTGTCTGGGATGTCACGGGTGGCTTGCCCGAGGCCGGTGCCCTGGTGGTCAATTAAATAGGGGAGTATTTACAGGGATTATATACAAAGTTCTTGTCATGGCGACACTTGGAGTGTCTGGTGATGCTCACCAGCCCTGCAACAGCCCTCCGGTGGTCGATGGTATTGCGCATCAAATGGATTAGTCCCCCTCAGGCAGGACTAGACCGCGGGGGCAGCGATGCTGTTAGAAAACAGTTTATAAAGGAAAGGATGCAGCAGAGTCGAAACTTCACTTCACCGGGTAACTTTACTGAAACTTCTCCAAGTCATAAAGTTCAGCAGTGCAGTAGATGGTATTATGGCAAATGCTACGGATGTTGCAAATGGAATGTCTGGCCGTTATATGCATCCCTCCTTGTGTGCCTTTCTTGTTCCTTTCTTTCCTTTGCCTCCCAGTGGTGGTGAAGTCTGACTCTTAAAGATGATCTGACCTCCTGCTGCTTTTCCTAGTCTCCTTTCCCTTATACCCGTCGGGTGAACCTTTTACTTGTCCTTCGCAAGATCCGACTGCAGGACTGATTCCCCTCTTTTGGTCTCTTTGGGAGTCGGGGCTGTATCTATAATATCCCTGATCGTCAGATTTTCTACGAGCCTTATAGGAACTCACAGTTGCGGGCTCCGGTACCCGGTTTCCTTCCTTTGGGGCAAACCTTCAGGTTACTCGCTTCCCCTTTTAGAGTGAGCTTGCAATATAAGCTGCCTTTTCTCTCTTTCTTTCTTCTCTGGGATCTGTACTTTAGCTTTATCTGGGCCCCTCAGCCGAGGAGGCCCTCCTTGCTCCTTCTCAGGCTGGCTGCCTGCTTCCTACTCCAACCGACTCTCCATCTCTCTGTCTAACCAACTGAACTCACCAGTTCCCCCCAGTGGCCACTATATCTCCTCCCGGGGTCCCTCCCACCTACTAATATAGTGTGTGGGTGTTAGCTCTAGGGTTCCACCTAGTGACCATAGTTCCAATTGCAGTGGGGTGACTACACCGCTTTTCTGGGTGCAGTACCCCTTTTGTGGCACCTACATTGTGGGGCGCCACAGTTGGATAAACTGACCTTAATGGGCTGTGCAGACCTTGCACAACCTCAAAACAGTGCCTACTCTCATGCACTACACGTTTGGAGGATTTCCGGGTTTGGTGGTCAGCGGGTCACATGGACTGTGACGTCACAGCAGGTCCTCAAGCCACAGGTCTTTTTGCACATAGAAAGTCTCTGTCTCCTTGCAGCTCCGTTGGCTTACCCTCAGTGAGGAATTGTTCACTGGATACAAAGAGAGAAGCGGTATTCTCGGGCGCTGATCTCAGAGACCAGGGGGCTGATTCTTCTAGCTGGGATGTTGGATTACATCACTACGTATTTTAGCGGCATACTCCGCGGCATACTCCGCCTTTAGTGACAACTACTAACATTAGGGTTTATTTATAGAAAAGGATCATCTAGAACCTCCTAATTACACTTAAACCCCTTAAGGGAACATATCTCAAACTTTGTCTGATAATACCGAGTAATGTTGAGGATAAAGAGAATATTTAATTAAAAATAAAGAAAGCAAATAAAAAGTTTGTTAATATGAAATGAGATGGGGGAAGAAATTAAAAAATATACCTTTTAAAGGTAAAAAATATAATATTGAAGTTGGTACAATCTTCAATTGAATTCAAACATGTCCTGGCCACCCCATCATATCAGATATTGACTCCATCACAGCCAACCTGTCACACTATATAGACCTCTACCTTCAGAAGTGTGTCTTGTCATTAGAATTGTATTTTAAGTATTCTTCCCATTTGATTAGACAACTTAAAGAATTACCCCCACAGTACAAATACATGTTCTGCACACTTGATGTGAGCTCCCTTTACTCTAACATACCCCACTCGTTATGGGTGAAATGTATTAATCAGTATCTGACCTCAGACTATATGATATCTATTGAGCAAAAAGAGTTCACTATGGAGGGTATACAATTAATTTTACAAAATTACATGTTTACATTTGAGGGAGTGGCTTACAAGCAAACTAATGTGATGCTGATGTGATTCGCGTCCAGCTTTGCAAACTTGTATATTGACACAACTGGTGTCAGACTTACTGGACGGTGGTTACCTTTTTAAATATCATTAACATATCTATCCAAAACTGGGGCACCAACCCTGTTAAAAGAGAGTCTAAAAACATGGGACATAGTGGTCTGTCAATTACTGGGATCAACTCCCTCAATATCTATGGATGAATGCAATATGACCATGAGTCTTTGTTAGTATCTAATTTGCTCAGATGCAATCATACTTTTTCTTGTTTTAAATTAGTTATAGTCATTTTGCAATAATTAGCTATAGTCATTATAATATAATATGAAATGTGACAGATTTTGTAGATAATTGAATGTGCTTGAGGAAATAAATTAATACTCCTTAGAAAGGGAACAGCTGACATTGCAGAATTCAGGGCAATTTGCCGATTTGGTTTCATAGCAGATGACAGAGATTTCTAGAATATAAAAAGCCCTGAAATCAATGACCAATCAAAATCTGCAATGATCTTGAGACCACTTTACTGATACTGCAGATAAATATATAAGCAGTCCCGAAAATCTTTAAAAGAGTAGTAAGGTCAACATAAGAAAGACTAAATTCTCTTCCAAAAGCAAAGTATATAAGGAAGGTAACTTACATAAAAGAACCTGGTGAGCATCCATTAATACTAAACCATGTTTCAAATTATTATGCAAATTGGTTTTACGTGTCTTAGTTTTTTTTTTTCAATGAAGCCCATTGATGGGATTGTGTCTCAGAGTTCTTTGGATCATTGAAATCAATCTCAGATACCTGTGATAATTAGTTTGGCAGGTGAGCCAAATAAAAGTAAAGCTGGATATTCCACAATATTGAGCAGGCCACAGTTTTCAAGTAACATGGGAAAGAAAAAGGATCTCTCTGCTTCCAAAAAACAGCAAATAGTGCACTACCTTGGAAAAGGGATGAAAGCATTAGATATTGTACGAAAATCTAAGCGTGATCATCGTACTGTGAAGAGATTTTGCTGATTCTGAGCACAGACGTGTTCATGCAGATAAAGGCAGAATAAGGAAGGTTTCTGCCAGGCAAATTCATCGGATTAAGAAAGCAGCTGCTAAAAAGGCCTTACAAACCAACAAACAGATATTTGAAGCTGCTGGTGCCTCTGGAGTCCTCGAACCTCAAGGTGTAAGATCCTTGAAAGGCTTGCTGTAGTGCATAAACCTACTAATCGGCCACCCTAAACAGTGCTCACAAGCAGTGGGCCCAGACAGACATGAAGATTAATTTTCAAACAGTCTTGTTTACTGATAAATGCCGAGCAACCCTGGATGGTCCAGATGAATGGAGTAGTGGATGGTTGGTGGATGGCCACCATGTCCTAACAAGGCTGTGACGTCAGTAAGGAGGTGAAGGAGTCATGTTTTGGGACGGAATCATTGGGAAACAGGCCCCTTTAAGGTTCCTGAAGGTGTGAAATTGACCTTTGCAAAGTAAAAAATGTTTGTGCCATGTTAGCCAGTAGATAGAGAAATATTAGAATCTGAGAGTCCTCAGTGGTTGATACCTTTTAATGGCTAACTGAAAAGATGGTAAACATAATAAGCTTTCGGGACACTGTGGCCCCTTCGTCCTTCTCTGCAAAGTATATAGAGTTTCTGACTGAGAACGTTCTTCCATGGTACAAAAAGCAAAAACGTGCCTTCAGGAGCAAAATCATGTTCATGCATGACAATGCACCATCTCATGCTGCAAAGAATACCTCTGTCATTGGCTGCTATTGGCATAAAAGAAGATAAACTTATGGTGTGGCCACCATCTTCCGCTGACCTCAACCCTATAGAGAACTGTGGCGCCCCACTGGTCGGTGCGTCATGGAGTGGTACTGCATCCAGACCAGAGTATGTAGTATCCCTGTGACCAGGGGATTGGGATGTTAATCTGGGGCCCTCATCACACGCATTCACACACCTAGATCCAGGGGATCAATTGGTTAACCCATTGCTAGGGAACCGATCCCGGTAGGTTGAGTTTAGGTGGGTAGTGAAGAACAGGAAAGAGCGGCAGTTAGTCAGTTCATGAGGGAAGCTGAAGAAGAGGGGACCCTGCGAGTGGTGCAGAGGAGGGCAGCAGAAAAGACAGTGACCAAGACTGAAGGGGGATCCTCAGGTGTCAGCTAACACCCTAATCTGGTCCAGCACAATACCCGGTCAGAAGGACCCAGTCCAGAAATGGAGGACCGGCTCCGAGAATGGTGCAGGAGTTCAGCCCTGAGCCGCCAATCTGGTAGAACACGAGCTACCTAAGGGAGTTATGCCCTGGCATACATCCACAAAGGTCTTCATATAGGGTCATGATCCCCTTAGTTAAGGACTACTCCTAGTTCGACCCGTGGGGACCAGCAAAGGGCTCTGTACAAGGGGAAGTGCTAGGAAGGATAGAGGAGAGATGGCGCAATGTGAGGACAGAGGGAGAAACCGGCAGGAATACCACTGAGGGCCTCAGAGAGACATTTCACCATTTGGTGACTACCCATGACTGTATACCTGTAAGCTGCCTGAAAGTTACCACTAAACCCTTGCAGAGCTTGAACTGTGTCTGGTGTCTCATTTTTATCACACTGGGTAAACTGCATTCCAGTCTCAACAGCAGAGTCTGCATGAAGTCTCCACCTGCAGAGCCGCCTTCCAGTGAAGAATTCATTCATCCATCCATCACTGCCCCGGGGATCCTGCTCCATCTGTGGGGAGCATCACCATCCAGCTGCCTACCACCATCCCTGGAGGACAGAAAGCAGTGCTGTATCATTACCAGGTACCGTAGGTGGCATCAGAAACTTTACTTTATTTTACTCATTTTTCAGCGACCACTATGGCCACAGCCCCAGGCACCGGCCACCAGTGACAGTCCCTTTAAGTAACGCCCGGGATCCGAGTATCCCACAGGCCCTGGGGTGGGTTAGAACTCATAACCTTTAGCGTATAATGAAGCAAAAGATCTATGAGTGTGAGAGGCAGTTCATATCAAAACAGTCACTCTGGGAGGCTATTCTTACTTCATACAAAGAAATACAAGCAGAAACTCTCCAAAAACTCACAAGTTCAATGGATGCAAGAATTGTGAAGGTGAGATCAAAGAAGGGTTCCTATGTTAACATGTAACTTGGCCTGTTAGGGTGTTTTGGAGTTAAATAGCTTTTTATTTCAGTGAATGTGACCTCGTAATGCTGCAAACAAACAACAAATCAAATCAACAAATGAGCATTTTCAGTTCTTTCAAACATATCAAATGTTTAGAAACTCTAGTGTGCCTAATAATTTTGAACAGTGTATTTCGAGTTTTTTTTTATTTTGAAGATTATACTGTTATCATTGGGAAGTTTCTTCAATAAAATTCGATGTATACTCTAACGGGTGATGACTTTTATTACACTGACTGTCATTTGCACCGACCATTTAGGAAAATCAGAGAAAAAGAACATTGCATAATAATTTGGAACATGGTGTAGGAAACCTAGAATAAAGTTGTTATGCACATTTTTGAACCAGTGACTAGAGATGAGCAGATCTGTGGATGTTCGGGTTCATCAGCTTCAGGTAAACTTTAAAAATATGTTAGTTCAGGACCCGGACATGTCCCGAATTTGACCCCACACCGCAAACCACATATAAGTCAATGGGGTCCCGAACTTAAGTGCTGTAAAATAGTGGTATTAAGAGCTGGGTATTTTATTAAGAGCTGGGGGGGCTGCAAAAGTAAGCAGAATGAAGATTAAAGCAGTACAATTATAGGCCAAGCGACCCGGTAAGTATAACAATAATTTTTATTAACTATATGCTTCATTTTACAGTCCCCCCGCCCCATCACATACCTGTAAAATCCAAGCTCAGGGCTCGGACGTAAGTTCGAGTTACCTCCGGCCCCAAACTCAGACTTTACAAAAAGATCCGGGCGAGTCTCCCAATCCCGAGCATTGACGGGTTCACCAATCACTATTAGTCAGCAGCTGACAGCAATGTATATTTACTATCACATGTAAATACCCATAAAGTGCAAGTTTGTACAACACAATGGTAGGCAGGGATGAATCTAGGTAAATATAAAAAGAGTAAAGTGAAATAAACAACACTCAAAGAATATATTCTGTAAATGAATGTGGTTGTGCCAGAAATCTGGTGTATGTTGCATTTTCTTTTGCTGCAAGGAAAATAGATGAAAAAAGATACATGCATGGGAGTGTGTGCAACCCTTATGGTATTATAACAACACTGTTTGCTGTCATCTGCATCTTCTAAACTGGGCTTTCACTATCATTGCATCCCTTTCGGTGTTATATCAACACTGTTTGCTTTATTGACCTCCATTGCGATCTCAGCCTGACTCAAACACCCTTATAGTATCTATCTCTGCATTTATTGTAAACTCTCCTATGTCATGTGTATACATTATATTCATTACTCACCAGTATATGTCTATTTCCCACATTGTAAATGTTATCTTATGCAAGGTGTAAATTTCTGGTGCAAGACTCTGGCATAATGTTGAATGGCTGCCTTTGATCATCTATTTATCCATGCTGTGAGAACCAGATGTTAATTACCTGAAACCATGTGAATTCCCACAATCCCCCTCAACTGAGTCTTTAATGTGCCCTATAAATTTAAGTCTGTCTTAAGGGGTACACGCATGGGTGTGTGTGCATGCGTGGCATCTCATGCAAAGTGGCATCGAGTGCTAAGTGGCTTGCAGTTACTTCAATGGAAGTTAGTCAGGACAGGAGTCAGGTAACCCACTCTCTTTCACTCTCACTTTTAACAATGTCCTTTATTTTAATGTCTATCTTCCTATGTGCCTTTGCCATTCACTTTTAGCATCCCATCCCCACTCTCTCCTTCCCTCTACTATGTACAGCTCCCATACTCTCTGCACTGTACTAAATAATCTAAGTCCATCCATGATTGCATCATAGACAATGTCACAATTCCAAAAACTATTTGCTCTTTCTCTTTTTACTGCTGCTCCTGTCAGGTGATATCTCTCCAAATCCTGGTCCACCCTCCTCCAACTTCAACCCCTCCCCCAACTCACATAGAAACCCTACTAACCTTATCAACATTACTTGCAACCCTTCATTTCCCTCTTTTAACTGCACTCTCTGGAATCCATGGTCTATATGCAACAAGCTTCCCTTAATTCACAACTACTTTCTCACTAACTAACAACTTAACTAATTAACAACCCTTATTCTGGGAGACTTTAACATCCCCATAAACAGTCCCATCTCCCCATCTGCATCCCAGCTCCTATCTCTAACCACCTCTCTTGACCTCTCACAGCTCTCTACCTCTTAGACACACAAAGATGTTAATACCCTTGACCTGGTCTTTGTCAGGCTCTGTTCAACCTCCTCCTTAGATAACTCGCCTCTCCCTCTCTCTGATCACAACATTCTCTCCTTCTCGCTCTCAAATCCTCGCCCACCCAGTGCAACCCTACCTATCACACGTTCAGAAATCTACAGGCTATTAACTCTCATATACTCACAGACTCTCTCCTCTCATCAGTGTCCTTAATCTCCTCCTTTTCCTGTCCTGATCTGGCTCTAAATCACTACAATGACACTCTCAGAAGCACCCTACATCAAGTAGCAACCCTCACCTCAGAACCTCCAAACAGAGTAAAACAGCCCTGGCTCACATCTCAAACTTGATTCCTCCAGCGATGCTCTAGAAGTGCTAAACACCTATGGAGGAAAACCCGCAGACCAGAAAACTTCATTATTCATTTATTTTCATTTATTATAAATTTATGCTGAGAATTTACAACTCTGCACTTCACCTCACCAAACAGACCTACTTCACCACCCTGATCTCCTCACTATCCAACAATCCAAAGAAACTCTTTGACACCTTTCATAATCTCCTCAGTCCAAAAGTACAGGTCCCTATCACTGACCTCTGTGCTGATGATCTGGCTTCTTACTTCAGAGAGAAAATAGAAAACATTCATCAGGAAATCAGTCCTTGGCCTCCAAGTGATGCTACCCCCAGTCCACCCTACATCTCCTTTGGCTCACTCTCCACATTTGACCCAGTCACAGAAGAAGTCTCCAGGCTCCTCTCTTCCCACTACATGCACCACTGACCTCATTACCTCACACCTACTCCAGTCTCTCATTCCAATGGTCACCACTAGGGATGGGCGAATCTACTCGCTAGGACTCGTTACTCGGCGAGTAGTAAGGGACTCGCAGGACTCGGTACTCTGCGAGTTTCCCAGCGTTTACTCGCACGAGTCCAATGCAAATCAATGGCAAACGCTGACAAAACTAGGATTGCCATTGTTTGCATTGGACTCGGCTACTGTGCCAGTGATAGCAGGGAAACTCGCAAAGTAACTGCTGTTTCTTTGCGAGCCGAGTCCAGCTGTCTTCTCTGTGCAGGCTGCCCCAGTCCAGGGTCCTAGAGCCCGCCTGCTCACAGAGATGATGTAGCAGAGCTGAGATTGTTCTCAGTCTGCTCATTCCCTGTGCATAGACATCTATATCTATGCACAGGGGATGTAGCAGAGAGGACATCGCGTTTTGGACTACGTCGGACGGAAGAGGATTTTTTTAATTAAAGATGGAGTCCCTAATGGCTTTTTTTTTATTTCAAATAAAAATTTTTCTCTGTGTTGTGTTTTTTTAACCCTTTATTGGAGATTCTTAGTGGCTGGGTCAAACGTGGCCTGACATTAAGAATCTCGGGCTTAATACCAGCTTGTATAACAAAGCTGGTATTAACCCCTTTATTACCCAGCGTGCCACCGCCACCAGGGCCGCTGGAAGAGCGGGGTTCAGCGCCAGAGGATGGCGCTTCAATGAACGCGCCATCTTCTGGGGCGGCTGCGGGATGCAATTTGCAGCGGGGGGTGCCCAGAAAGCTTGGGCATCCCTGCGCTGCGGATTCCAGCCCCCAGCTGCTTAGCTGTACCTGGCTAGACATAGAAATTGCGCGGAGCCCCACGCATTTTTTTTTATTATTTCATGAATTTCAGAGTCAGAGTCTCAGAGTCAGAGTCTCAGAGTCTCAGAGTCTCAGAGTCAGAGTCTCAGAGTCAGAGTCTCAGAGTCAGAGTCTCAGAGTCAGAGTCTCAGAGTATCAGAGTCAGAGTCAGAGTCTCAGAGTCAGACTCAGAGTCTCAGAGTCAGAGTCTCAGAGTCAGAGTCAGAGTCTCAGAGTCAGAGTCTCAGAGTTAGAGTCAGAGTCTCAGAGTTAGAGTCTCAGAGTCAGAGTCTCAGAGTTAGAGTCTCAGAGTCAGAGTCTCAGAGTCAGAGTCTCAGAGCCAGAGTCTCAGAGTCAGAGTCTCAGAGTCAGAGTCTCAGAGTCTCAGAGTCAGAGTCAGAGTCTCAGAGTCAGACTCAGAGTCTCAGAGTCTCAGAGTCTCAGAGTCAGAGTCTCAGAGTCAGAGTCTCAGAGTCAGAGTCAGAGTCTCAGAGTTAGAGTCTCAGAGTCAGAGTCTCAGAGTCAGAGTCTCAGAGTCAGAGTCAGAGTCTCAGAGTCAGAGTCTCAGAGTCAGAGTCTCAGAGTCAGAGTCAGAGTCAGAGTCTCAGAGTCTCAGAGTCAGAGTCTCAGAGTCAGAGTCTCAGAGTCAGAGTCAGAGTCTCAGAGTCAGAGTCAGAGTCTCAGAGTCAGAGTCTCAGAGTCAGAGTCAGAGTCTCAGAGTCTCAGAGTCAGAGTCTCAGAGTCAGAGTCTCAGAGTCAGAGTCAGAGTCTCAGAGTCAGAGTCAGAGTCTCAGAGTCAGAGTCTCAGAGTCTCAGAGTCTCAGAGTCTCAGAGTCAGAGTCTCAGAGTCAGAGTCTCAGAGTCAGAGTCTCAGAGTCAGAGTCTCACCCTCAGAGCCAGAGTCAGAGTCTCAGAGTCAGAGTCTCAGAGTCAGAGTCAGAGTCTCAGAGTCAGAGTCTCAGATTCAGAGTCTCAGATTCAGAGTCTCACCCTCAGAGCCAGATTCAGAGTCTCACCCTCAGAGCCAGAGTCAGAGTCTCAGAGTCAGAGTCTCAGAGTAAGAGTCAGAGTCTCAGAGTCAGAGTCTCAGAGTCAGAGTCAGAATCTCAGAATTTCATGAAATAATTTTAAAAAAATGCGTGGGGCTCCGCGCAATTTCTATATCTAGCCAGGTACAGCTAAGCAGCTGGGGGCTGGAATCCGCAGCGCAGGGATGCCCAAGCTTTCTGGGCACCCCCCGCTGCAAATTGCAGCCCGCAACCGCCCCAGAAGATGGCGCGTTCATTGAAGCGCCATCCTCTGGCGCTGAGCCCTGCTCTTCCAGCGGCCCTGGTGGCGGTGGCACGTTGGGTAATAAAGAGGTTAGGGCCAGCTTTGTATTATCAGCTGGCCCTAAGCCCGAAATTTATGGCGGTCACGCCAATATTAGACATGACCGGCTTGAATTTCTATTAAATTGTTTTAAAAAAAACACAACACAGAGAAAATTTTTTATTAGAAATAAAAAAAAAAGCCATTAGGGACTCCATCTTTAATTAAAAAAATCCTCTTCCGTCCGACGCAGTCCAAAACGCGATGTCCTCTCTGCTCATCCCTGTGCATAGATATAGATGTTTATGCACAGGGAATGAGCAGACTGAGAACAATCTCAGCTCTGCTACATCAGGCAGCAGGCGGGCTCTAGGACCCTGGAGCTGCGGCAGCCAGCACACAGAGCAGACAGGACTCTTATCTGTGCGAGTTTCCCAGCGATTACTTGCACAGTAAACGAGTCCAATGCAAATCAATGGCAAAACTAGGATTGCTTCAGGCTGAAGCTTCCGAGACACATCTGTGATTTGTAAATCGCACACTACTCGCTATTATTCGCTTCCCCATTCATTAACATTGGACTCGCTAGACTCGCAACGAGTAGCGAGTCCTGGGCTCGGACTCGCTAGAGTCAAGCGATTCCGAGTAATTTAGGATTCGTCCATCACTAATCAAGTGTCCTCTTGTTGTAGTCTCTGGGATCATAGTCATGGTGCATTGTATGACAGATCATTGTCATACAGTGCACCATAACTCTGACCCCAGAGGCTGTAGGAAGAGGACACTTGATCCCTTGCTGCAGTCTCTGGATTGAGCAGAGGCGATCGAGCGTCGTGGGACCTTCGTTGTGGACTACGTCGGAGGCGATTGAGCGTCGTGGGACCTTCGTTGTGGACTACGTCGGATCTTTATAATAAAGATGGAGTCCGAATTTTGTTTGTGTTATTTTTTTCAAATAAAAAGATTTTTCTCTGTGTGTATTTTCTGACTATTTACCAGAGATTCCTAATGGCGGGTCTAACATTGGCCCTATATTATGAATCTCGGGCTTAATGCCAGCTGCCAATAAAAAGCTGGCATTAACCCCTTTAGTACCCAGTTTGCCACCGGCACCAGGGCAACTGGAAGAGTCTGGGTACAGCGCCAGAAAATGGCGCTTCAATGAATGCGCCATTTTCTGGGGCGGCTGCGGGCTACAATTCGCAGCATGGGGGGCCCAGAATGCTTGGGCCTCTCCATGCTGCGGATTCCAGCCCCCAGCTGCCTAGTTGTACCTGGCTGGACCAAAAATATGGCGGAGCCCTATGTCATTTTTTTTCTAAAATTAGCCCTAGAAAAAAAATAAAAATGGGCTTTGCTGTATTTTTGCTTGCCAGCCAGGTACAATGAGGCAGCTGGGGGTTGCTGGCAGTCCGTAGCTGCCAAGTTGTACCTGGCTGGACCAAAAATATAGGGGAGCCCCACGCCATTTTTTTTCTAGAATTAGTCCTAGAAAAAAATAAAAATGGGCTTCGCTGTATTTAGATGCATAGTGAACACTTTGAACCCCCAGGTGCTTCAAAAATTGATCCGTAAAAATGAAAAAAAAAATTGTGTTAAAAAAAGTACTTTTTCCTTATTACGGATCAATTTGTGAAGCACCTGGGGGTTCAAAGTGCTCACTATGCATCTAGATACATTCCTTGGGGGGTCTATTATCCAAAATGGGGTCACTTGTGTGGGAGCTCCAATGTTTAGGCACACAGGGGCTCTCCATACACGACATGGTGTCCGCTAACGATTCCAATAGTTAGCGGACACCATGTCGCGTATGGAGAGCCCCTGTGTGCCTAAACATTGGAGCTCCCCCACAAGTGACCCCATTTTGGAAACTAGATCTCCCAGGGAACGTATCTACATGGGTTGTGATCATTTTGAACCCCCAGGTGCTTCACAAATTCATCTGTAAAATTGAACAAGTACTTTTTTTTTCCACAAAAAAGTTATTTTTTCATTTTTACAGATTATTTTGTGAAGCATCGGGGTGTTCAAAATGCTCACCACACATCTAGGTAAGTTCCCTGGGAGGTCTAGTTTCCAAAATGGGGTCACTTGTGGGGGAGCTCCAATGTGTAGGCACACAGGGGCTCTCCAAACGTGACATGGTGTCCGCTAACAATTGCAGCAAATTTTTCAGTCAAATTGTTAGCCGACACCATGTCGCGTTTGGAGAGCCCCTGTGTGCCTACACATTGGAGCTCCCCCACAAGTGACCCCATTTTGGAAACTAGACCTCCCAGGTAATTTATCTAGATGGGTGGTGAGCATTTTGAACCCCTAGGTGCTTCACAAATTCATCCGTAAAAATGAAAAAGTATTTTTTTTCCATAAAAAGTTTCTTTTTTCATTTTTACGGATTAATTTGTGAAGCACTGGGGCATTCAAAATTCTCACCACCCATCTAGATAAGTTCCCTGGGGGGTCTAGTTTCCAAAATAGGGTCACTTGTGGGGGAGCTCCAATGTTTAGGCACACAGGGGCTCTCCAAACGTGACATGGTGTCCGCTAACAATTGCAGCAAATTTTTCAAATTGTTAGCGGACACCATGTCACGTTTGGAGAGCCCCTGTGTACCTACACATTGGAGCTCCCCCACATGTGACCCCATTTTGGAAACTAGACCCCCCAGGGAATTTATCAAGATGGGTGGTGACCATTTTGAACCCCCAGGTGCTTCACAAATTCGTCCGTAAAAATGAAAAAGTACTTTTTTTTTTCTACAAAAATTTTCTTTTAGCCTAAATTTTTTCATTTTCACATGGGGAACAGGATAAAATGGATCCTAAAAATTGTTGGGCAATTTCTCCTGAGTACACCGATGCCTCATATGTGGTCATAAACCACTGTTTGGGCGCACGGCAGGGCTCAGAAGAGAAGGAGCGCCATTTGACTTTTTGAATGGAAAATTAGCTCCAAAAGTCAAATTGTGCTCCTTCCCTTCTGAGCCCTGCTGTGTGCCCAAACAGTGGTTTATGACCACATATGAGATATCGATGTATTCAGGAGAAATTGCCCAACAATTTTTAGGATCCATTTTATCCTTTTGCCCATGTGAAAATGAAAGAATTGAGGCTAAAAGAACATTTTTGTTGGAAAAATTAAAATGACCATTTTTTCCTTCCACTTTGCTTTAGTTCCCGTGAAGCACCTGAAGGGTTAATAATCTTCTTGAATGTAGTTTTGAGTAGCTTGAGGGGTGCAGTTTTTGGAATGGTGTCACTTTTGGGTGTTTTCTGTCATGTAAAACCCTCAAAAGGACTTCAAATGTGATGTGGTCACAAAAGAAAATGGTTTTGTAAATTTTGCTGGAAAAATGAAAAATTGCTGATGAACTTTGAACCCTTATAACTTCCGAAAAAAAATTTTTTTTTTCAAAATTGTGCTGATGTAAAGTAGACATGTGGGAAATGTTATTTATTAACTATTTTGTGTCACATACCTTTAGCAGAATAAAAATTCATAATTTGAAAATTGCTAAATTTTCAAAAAGTTTGCCAAATTTTTTATTTTTTCACAAATAATCGCAAAAATTATTGACCTAAATTTAATACTAACATGAAGCCCAATATGTCACGAAAAAACAATCTCAGAATCGCTAGGATCCGTTCAAGCATTCCAGAGATATTACCTCATAAAGGGACACTGGTCAGAATTGACAAAAATGGCCTGGTCATTAGGGTCAAAATAGTCCCGGGGGTGAAGGGGTTAAGTCTGGACCCCCTGTAACATAGAATGGTATATCAGGTGCTGGATTGTATGTGTGTGAACATGGCACAACAGAAAAAAACTGCAACCATTAAAGTTGGCCTCCCAAGTGTGACCCTGGCCTAAGGGATAAGGAAACCAAACTTTCAAATTCGAGGTTCGTACTGCACACAGACTTTATTAAAATTTTCAAAGTTCGGGTTTGGATTTTGAGTACATTACCTACGCTTACCAATGGACTGAGAATGACTGTGCTTGGGTACACTTGGTGCTCAACCCAATGTGAGCTGCTTGCAGTTTTTGAATAGCTCACACTGGGTAAAAATCAGCATTATTGGATGTGTATAAAAAAGAAAATAACCAATCCCCATCCTCCCTCCATTGGAAGTTTTTATTTAAGGCTTGCTGTACATGGGCGAAGCGCCAAACTGCCCAATAAGTGGCTTACAATGAGGTTTGGGTCAAATTTGGGTCCAGACAACTTCTTATCATAAACAGAACTTCTTATCATGTCCGGCTAAACCCCCAAAAACTGAACCTTCATGGGCTCGCTCATCTCTATTAATGATAACACATAATTTTCCTCATGAAACTTGAAAAAAAAGTAAAAATACAATTTCCTTCATAAATAAAAATAAATATGAAGGTGACTCAACTCTTTAAATCAGCCATATTACGGGTAGACAACAATTCAAAATCCGAGGCATTCCCACAACTCCACAATTGTTACAATTCATCCATTCTGATATTACAGTAGAATGTATCTTGATCATGATGGTCTTATGGGTCATTGCCTGCACTTATTATTACTAAAATGCTTCTTCAAAATGAACCTACATAATTTACAGCCTGAGCCATAAATAACTGAATGACATGCATATTTTACAAATCTAAAAGCAAAATTACTTTTAGCGACTGTTGGATCACAGCAATTACATGGCATTTACTGCACATGCTTTAAAGTGATTTATATACATTTTTATTTCCTACGGGAGTTGTGTATTGGAGTAATAAGTTCAGCTAAACACTGATGGTCCATATTATCACTAACATTTATTTTGTAGTAACTGATATTTAAAGTTAACATATGTCAATGAATCATATCATGACATAATTTAAAGATAGTCTGGGCACTGTAACATGTAAAGGATAGAGATGAGCGGATCATTTTAAATAAATCTGACACAAATTGCTTTACTGTAAAGCTTCTAATTGCTCATGTACAGGTATGTATGTATCTCAATGATGTAGAATAGCATCAAAAAGTTAATTTATTTCAGCAATTCAATAAATAATATGAAACGCATATATTATATAGAGTCATTACAAACAGAGGGATCTATTTCAAGTGTTTATTTCGGTTAATGTTGATGATTATGGCTTACAGTCAATGAAAACCCGAAGGTCATTATCTCTGAAAAATAAAGTAGGGATGATGAAGGGTCTGAGAGATAAAATATTCCCTAAATACCCTAAATAGGTATCAGAGGCTTCACCTTGTGTGGTTGTGAGAGTCACAACCACAATAAACCGAAATGCAATAGCTCAGTGGTCATATGAGGAGCGCTAAGTGACAAGGAGCTTTCACAAGAATATTTATTACAGACCTGTTTATTAGTATTATCATATTCCACTACGCGTTTCGACAATGGCCTGTTGTCTTCCTCAGGTGGGGTCCTGAGGAACCTCTCCTGAGGAAGACAATAGGCTGTTGTCGAAAAGCGCAGTGGAATATAATAATACTAATAAACAGGTCTGTAATAAATATTCTTGTGAAAGTCCCTTGTTACTTAGCGCTCCTCATATGACCACTGAGCTAGTGCATTTCGATTTCATTGTTCCCTTTCATGGGATCGTGGCCGGAGCTGCTTAGTACTGCCTGGAGCTACCAGTGAGCTTCCAATAGCCCTGTAGGTCTTGTGTGACAAAGTTCCAGTGATGTGGACATCACGTGACTGGGTCCCCACACGTGACCGCACCAGGAAGGAGGACGCCTCAGAGCGGTCTCTGCAGGGAATCACGATCCTTCACAGCCAGGCTATCACCGGTGTTGTGCAAGGTTGCACAACCGGAGCAGGTGAGAGGAAATAAGGCGGCCAAAGGCCATGGGGTACTCGGGGTGGGGCCGGTGCTGTCTCTCTGGGGATCATGGTAGTCGTGACCTGGTCCCGTGGCATGGGCTCAGTTCAAAAAGGAAGGGGTTATTTACAGGGGATTTTGTCATGATGCCACCCAGGGTATGTGGTCAGTGTGGACCACCACTGCCATATTCCTGCTGGGGACGGTGACTTAGGGCAGCGTGGATGGTAAGCCCTCCTCGGGTAGGGCTGGGTGTCCCCAGGGCAGGTGTAGTGGTGATGGAGGGGGTTGGTGAGGGATTGTACTTTGTGCACTGCATTTACTTTGCTGCTGTAGTTGCTCCAGCCAGTATGTGGAAATAGCAGCCTCCGGCTCTGCAGGTGGGATTCTGCTGTGGTGCTGGAAGGAAGCAGTCTCAAGTTAGTGGTGAGTTCACCAGGTACTTTACTGGTGACTTTTCAAACAGTTCACAAGGTACACAGTCACAGTTTCAGGTAGCTGGCCGGGTAGTCACCAGAGGATGCAATGTCTCTGAGGCCCTCTGCGATGTTCCTTCAGGTTTCACTCTCTGTCCTTTCTCTACCTGCGCTTTTACTTGCAGGCTCCTGCGGCTGCTTGAAGCTAAGCAACTTGCCCTCTCTTCTGTGTGTGCCATATGACAGGCAGCTCGAGTCCTTCACTTTCTCTACCCTGTTCCCGGGCATCAGTGTTGCTGAACTCTATGCGCTGCTTTACCTCCTCACACTGTCTGGCTGGGAAATCTGGAATTCCCCACTGTCTGGTATTGACTGCCGGGATGCGTAACCCTGCACAGTCTGGGACCCGGTGTCCGTTTTCTGCGCTTTCCTCTGAGGCGAGCCCGATGCTCCTCGTCTCCCCCAGGCTTTCCTCTCCTTCCTCCTCAGACCCTTTCTGTAGTGCACTGACCAGTGGGCACCACAGAAACCAACCCTTACCTCAAAATATTCCCCACTGGACCACCGAATACTTTTCAAGGCGCGCCACCCTCTGTCTTTATTTTTGCACAACCACTATAAAAGCATATCATGGCTGCTGCAGTCCCCAGCACGGTGCATATAGAGTAGGAAGGATGAAGGTTTAAAAACCGCGCTGCTGTATTCCAAGAGGCATCAAAGGATGAATATAATAATGATTAATTAGTCAATACTCTTTAGGGCTCCCTGGCCCCTTCCTCAGGGCAAAACAATATCATATTGCCATGTTTCATGGTGTTTCAGGAAGTGCTGAAAGGGGTTGATCGATAAATTGATAATATATTCACCCTCTGATGTCTCATGGAATACAGCAGCACAGTTTTTAACCCTTCATCCTCCCTGCTTTAATATTCTGAGATAATGACCTTTGGGTTTTCATTGGCTGTAAGCCATAGTCATCAACATTTACAGAACTAAGCACTTGAAATAGATCATTCTGTTTGTAATGACTCTATATAATATATGCTACACTTTTTCTATTTTACTGAAATAAATTAACTTTTTGATGATGTTCTAATTCATTCAGATGCACCTGTATAATACTCTGAGGTCTCTTAGGTGTGTATTGAACCTATTTTGAGCTCTGTAATATAAACACATCCTTTTTTAGTGACCTCAAACTATCTGGCTAAGGGTACCGGTTGGTAATTGGTAGAAACCAACAACCTATTTAACTATGTACTATAGTTTAAGACTTGGTAGGCTACTTTATTTATATAAACTGCCCTCAAAGCATCCCTTCTTTGTGAATATACTTGTCTTGCTGATGTTTATGCAAAGTTGGCTCAAACATTAGAAGCCATGGCTTTTTTCAACAGGGAGTTTAAAAATGATTTCTATTTGGGTTTAGTATTTGGCTTTTCCTAAATAAAGGAACAACATCTTTTTCACAAGGTGTTCAAGAATAATCTCTTTACTAAGGCTGCCTTCACACTTGCGTCCCCCTCCGCAGCGTCCTGCGGAGGGGGACCGCAAGCTGAGTGCATACACCACAAGTCCCTATGTTTAACATGGGGACGTTTTGCCCGGGTGCAGATTGCCGTGCATACCCCGTGCGCACCAATTCACTGCCATGTATGATTAGTACACATGCGGATGCATGCACACAAATCACACACTCGTCCGCACCTTGAATGCGACATGTCTTCACCCGAGCGCATACACCCGCGTTCCTATGTTAAAAATAGGGACTTGCGGTGTATGCGATCAGCTTGCGGTTCCCCTCCACAGGACGCTGCGGAGGGGAACGCTAGTGTGAAGCCAGCCTTAGGGCCACGTCACACACACAGATATATGTGCAGATATTGTTCGCAGATCTCTGGTTGCAGTGAAATCATGAACAAATTGTTCATTTGTATATGGCCACAAAATGGAACAATGTGTCCATGATTTCACTGCAACCAGAGATCTGCGAACAATATCTGCACAGATATCTGTGTGTGACGTGGCCCTTAGGGAGAAAAAACATTAGTACTGGTTTTAATGTGAAGATGTAATGCTTCTCAACTAAGTGTGAAAAAATTATCCCCTTTTTGAAATCCTGAACAAGGTTGCTATTCACAAAATAATTACACAATAGCAAGGGCTTTTTATCAAGTTATCGAAATGTATTCATTCTTGAAAGTCGCATGAACAGGGTAGCTATTTTAATAAGTCAATAAGTCATAGTTTATCACCAAACTGCTCCAAAATTAGACCTATTTTAGGATCTGTTTCATGTTTGTGTTTTGTGAGAATAGGTTTTGCATTAGCAATATATTTTATCACTATAAAACACAGTGGGCAACAGGGCCATATTTGGCAGTCATGCTGCCCTAGGCACTTTTAGTTCTGCCACCCCCTATTGATAAGTCATACTAAGGGTATGTGCACGCAACATCTTTTTCAGGTGGATCTGCTTCGTTACCCACCTGATAAAGCCCTAAATAAACTCTAAAAACTGGCAAGATAGCTGCTAGCCGAATAATCAGATAGCTGTCCATATGCACGGAGGAATTAGTTAACCCCTTCATGACCCAGCCTATTTTGACCCTAAAGACCTTGGCATTTTTGTCAATTCTGACCAGTGTTCCTTTATGAGGTAATATCTCTGGAACGCATCCTAGTGATTCTCAGATTGTTTTTTCATGACATATTTGGCTTCATGATAGTATTACAGTTTGGTCGATAATTTTTGCGCTTATTTGCGAAAAAAACAAAAATTTGGCATAAATTTTGAAAATTTTGCAATTTTCAAATTTTTAATTTTTATTCTGCTAAACCAGAGAGTTATGTGCCACAAAATAGTTAATAAATAACATTTCCCACATTTCTACTTTACATCAGCACAATTTTTGAAAAAAAAATTTGGGGGGTAGGAAGTTATAAGGGTTCAAAGTTCATCAGCAATCTCTCATTTTTCCAGCAAAATTTACAAAACCATGTTTTTAGTGACCACATCACATTTGAAGTTTGTTTGAGGGGTGTACACATGACAGAAAACACCCAAAAGTGACACCATTCCAAAAACTGCACCCCACAAGCTACTCAAAACTACATTCAAGAAGATTATTACCCCTTCAGGTGCTTCACAAGAACTAAAGCAACGTGGAAGGAAAAAATGGACATTTTAATTTTTCTAACAAAAATGTTCTTTTAGCCTCAATTCTTTCATTTTCACATGGGCAACAGGATAAAATGGATCCTAAAATTTGTTGGGCAATTTCTGCTAGTACATTGATACCTCATGTGTGGTCATAAACCACTGTTTGGGCGCACAGCAGGGATCGGAAGGGAAGGAGCGCAATTTGACCTTTGGAGCTAATTTTCCATTCAAAAAGTCAAATGGAGCATTTTCACTTCTGAGCCCTGTTGTGCGCCCAAACAGTGGTTTCTGACCACATATGAGGTTTCGGTGTACTCAGGAGAAATTGTTCAACAAATTTTAGGATGCATTTTATCCTTTTGCCCATGTGAAAATGAAAAAATTTACGCTAAAAGAAAATTGTTGTGAAAAAAAAGTACATTTTCATTTTTACGGATGAATTTATGAAACATCTAAGGGTTCAAAGTGCTCACCACCATCTAGATAAGTTCCCTGGGCGGTCGTTTCCAAAATGGGGTTACTTGTGGGGGAGCTCCAATGTTTAGGCACACAAGAGCTCCCCAAATGCGACATGGTGTCCGCTAACAATTTGAGCTGATTTTCCATTCAAATTCTTAGCGGACACCATGTCGCATTTAGGGAGCCCCCCAAATGAACGTATCTAGATGCATAGTGAGCACTTTGAACACCCAGGTGCTTCACAAATTGATCCGTAAAAATTAAAAAGTACTTTTTTTTCCCACAAAAACTTTCTTTTTTCATTTTTACGAATTCATTTGTGAAGCACCTGGGGGTTCAAAGTGCTTCCTATGCATCTAGATAAGTTCCCTGGGGGGGGTCTAGTATCCAAAACGGGGTCACTTGTGGGTGAGCTCCAATGTTTAGGCACACTGGGGATCTCCAAATGCGACATGGTGTCTCCTAGCAATTTGAGCTGAGTTTCCATTCAAATTGTTAGTGGACACCATGTCGCGTTTGGAGAGTCCCTGTGTGCCTAAACATTGGAGCTCCCCCACAAGTGACCCCATTTTGGAAATTAGACCCCCCAAAGATTGTATCTAGATGCATAGTGAGCACTTTGAACTTCCAGGTGCTTCACAAATCGATCCATAATGGATCACAGTGCCTGGGCTGCCAGATCGCAATTCTGCAGTCTGGTCCCCCATGCAGGGGGATTGGGCTGCAAAGAAGAGGCGGCTCACCTGGCGGCGGCAAAAGTGCCTGCACCTCCGCTATCTTGATGAAGATGATGGGGAGTGTCCCCATCAGCGCTATAGGGAGTGATCCCTGCCCCCTCCAGTGCTCCAGCTTATAGAAGGGGCTCTGACCGCTTTAGCTAAGCTGCCAGCCCTGTCTCCCCTCACGGGTACCAACTTGCTAGACAACTTGAGTCTTGTCCTGTGTTCCATGATGCCGCCATGTTGCTTCGCTGTGGTACAGTGAAGTTCTGGAACCTTCACTAATCTGGTGTTCACTGTGCTGTTTGTGTCAGGCACAATTTCGGATCAGGTATCCGTTTTGTGCGCTCCTCTGGGGTGAGTTTCAGGGTAACTCGATCTCCCAGGTGTGTTCCTCTGCTTCTCCTGTCTCCGTTCCTCAGACCCTGGCTTGGCCTGGAACTGGACAGCGGACCGTGGGGTGAGCCTAATCCAGCTCTTTTACACCCAGGTCCTTCTTTCTCAGTCCCCCTAGGATCTGAACTGCCCACTTCCTCTCCACACCAGAATATATAGGGAAGCAGATTTTGCTCCCCTTTGTGGCCAGGAGTTGCTAGTGTAGTGTTGTGGGTTGTGTGGGGAGTTAACCCTTTGTGGTGTTACTGCGGCACATGAACCCTGGGGTGCCATACTAGGAGTTATAGTTCTCCCTTAATATGTATTTGCACCTATGAGATCTTAAAGCAGCTCTCCAATGTTTTTTCTTCAGCTCTAGAGTGGCATTACAGCACTGAGGGCATATACAGCACTGCAGAGGATTAGGGGGCCCAGACTGGGGGTGAGCTTAGCTCTGCAGGAGCCACAGGGATATATGATTTCTCCCGGGCCCCTCCCATTGAGGAGGTGAGCTGAGCTTAGGAGGCCAGAGCCACAAGCTTACAGAAAATGGCCGCGGATCTCGATCTGTGCCTGCACTGCCTTTGCGGCCATTTTTTGGAAGTTTGGACGATAGAGGTCAAGTCACAGCTTGGTAATGCCTGCAGGCACATGGAAAATGGTTGTGACACCCCTGCAGCTATGGGCCAGCAGTTTTTCCCTCCCCATGGTCCCTGCAAACCTGCCTCCTCCACCACCACAACCTTTCCCCAACACCCTCCCTCCCCCTTGGTAAACCATGGTGGGTTCAGGATGGAGGACATATATACTGATTGTAAGAAGGACACTGGCATCATAAGACGGATCCCATTTAACATTTAAAATAATTTTTTCTCTCTTTCCATTCACCAAATTTGGGGAGCGTCTAAAAAAGCGAAATATACAGTATATACTCCTCTCTGACCACACCATATCCACAGACTC
Source organism: Allobates femoralis (assembly GCA_033576535.1). NCBI lineage: Eukaryota > Metazoa > Chordata > Amphibia > Anura > Aromobatidae > Allobates > Allobates femoralis. The sequence continues at coordinate 727,442,262 of JARQOC010000003.1, read as the reverse complement.
TTATCCCCTAGGGGAGTGCGGGACCCCCTCCACACCATGTGCTTGCTCTTATCCCCCTGGGGGAGTCTAGGACCCCCTCCACACCATGTGCTCACTCTTATCCCCCTGGGAGGGTTCAGGACCCCCTCCACACCATGTGATCACTCTTATCCCCCTGGGGGGATCCAGGGCCATCCACCAGCCAGCCACTGTCACCCTTCCCTGGTCCTGACTGTCCATCCTGGCCCAGCAGTGCTCAATACAACAGTCAGCCATCATCACCCTGCCCTGACCCTGACTGCCCCCCCTAGCCCGGCAGGGCCCCATATACCACCCAGCTGAGCCACTGTCACGCTGCCCTGGCCCTGAATGCCTCCCAGCCTGGTGGGGCCCATACACTAGTGGCCAGCCAGCTGCCATAACCCTGCCCTGGCCCTGACCGCTCCCCCCTGGCCCGGCAGAACCCCATATACCAGCTAGCTGAGCCACCATCACCCTGCCCTGGCCCTGACTAACCCCCCCTGGCCTGGCGGGGGCCCCATACACCAGTGGCTAGCCAGCCACCGTCACCCTGCCCTGGCCCTGCCCCTGCCGCTGCTGCTGCCACTGCCATCATGGCTACAGGCGATTTGTGCTGCCTTTACTGTCTTACCAGTTACCAGCGCTGGTGCACTGCTGGCTTCTGCTGACTGTTGGCCACCACCCCCAAAAGCAACTGCATGCCTCCTCCTGCTGCCTGGCTGCCTCCACGACGTGATGTGGCATCCAGTCTGTCCTCTCCCAGCCTCTTTGTCTCTGTGCGAGGGGTGGGTAACGGCATCTGTCTGGTCTATCCGACACCCAGCCTCTTGTTCTGGTGGGTGAGCGGAGGAGGATGGGCTGGTCCCCCTGTACATTATTGAGTACTGACGTGGTCTCAGTGCACAGACACAGAGGGCTTACAGTGCTGCTGTTGGCTAAAAGCAGCGTGTGCCTGCCGAAGGGGCCTCCCTGCTCCAAATGACCACACCCCCTGCAGTCATGACTAGGCCCCCCTGCTTCCTGATCCAATGGCCATGCCCCCTGCAGTCGGGTCTGGGACCCCTGACTCCAGGCAGACCAGAACACCCCTGGTAGCGACCCTGATGTGTATACATATATGTGTGTGTCTATATATATGTGTGTGTTTAAAGTGTGTGTTTTTGTATAGTGTGTGTACATATGTGTGTACATATATGTGTACATACGTGTATGACATGACCCACTATGTGTGTATATATGTGTGTATGTGTATATGTGTGTACATGTGTATGGTGGGTCATATATGCACAAATATATACACTTACACATATACACAGACATTAGCATCAATATATCCATATAGTAAAAGAAACAAGGGTAATGCGTGCCAGTGCACCAAACCACCTTGTTGACAAAAACTCAGTTTAAACTAAGCAAAAACAAGAGAATCTAGAGCTGAATGCATGGTTTTACGTTTTATAACCATATGAAACTTGTTAGTTTAAAACACACTCCGATGGTGATACAAAAGAGAAAGCTGACAAGCATGATACAATTATATGAAGTGCAAGTGATATTTATTAATTTCTATTGCACTATTAATTTTATAGCACTTTACATACATCAGTAATCCTTTCCCCATTGAGGCTCACAATCTAAACATCCTATCAGCATGTCTTTGCAATGTGGGAGGAAACCCACATAAACACAGGGAGAACATACAAACTCCTTGCAGATGTTGCAGATGTTGTTATTGTTTGGAATTGAACCCAGGACCTAAATACCTCAGCACGGCAATGCTGTAGTGCTAACCACTTAGCCACCATGCCATCCAATACAAAACAAAGTATATATAGGAGGCTGTGTTATTCAGGAGAATTCCAACTTAGCACCTCAGAGCTGATACTAAGACTGGCAGTGGTGTCTGAGAAGCTGCAAAACTAAAAGGCTGAGCAATTAAATGAGGCAAAGTTAAGCTGCAGAATATCAGCACAAACTAAAAAGAGATTGAGCAACTGAGCTGTCAATTACAAAATAAACAGCCCAACATATCCCAGCTCCAGATAGGATGACTAAGCTGTCAATCACCCAGCCCAGCACAACCTGAATGCAGAACGGAGAAATCGTAACAATTATTTTGTACAGTCGAAACATTGCTGTTTCTCTGTATTATGTGATATTTTAATAAAGAAGATACTTTCCATCACCATGGGTGCTGTTGTCACTCTCTTCACCTTTGAATATTTTTCTAGCATAGTCACTACATTCTCGAGATTGTCTGTATTTTAATACTTAAAGGCAGAACTGCCAGCCTAATTATGATGATCTATTTTCAGGAAACAAGTTATAATTGAGAGAACATTTCCCTATGCCTCATTTATAAATATATGAAATAGAAAAATATAGGCGGCACTCACCGGTAGCTGGGTTTCAGTATTCTTTAATGCTTACTTTTCAGTACATTAAAAGTTCCAGTGCGGCGGGGAGAGGGAGTGAGGAGCCGGTGGAACGACGGCACCGTTTCGTAGTGAGTAACCACTTCGACGGGTTCCTGTCTTGGCCGAGACAGGAACCCGTCGAAGTGGTTACTCACCACGAAACGGTGCCCTCGTTCCACCGGTTCCTCACTCCCTCTCCCCGCCGCACTGGAACTTTTAATGTACTGAAAAGTAAGCATTAAAGAATACTGAAACCCAGCTACCGGTGAGTGCCGCCAATATTTTTCTATTTCATATGTTGAACATTGTCTATACGGCGTGCAACACCTTAGCATCGGGGGCTTGCCCTAAATGGGAAGCAGCTGAGCTCTAATACAAGCCGTAGTGCCCGGACCGCACATCTCTGGATCTTGTAATCATTTATAAATATCCCATAAAAAAATTAAAGACAGTAGCACTCACCAAATTGTTTTCATCTTGTTTAATAGTGCTTATTCAGCAGCTGTCATGCTTCCATGGACCCCTGAGATGAGCATATCACCCATTGCCTCAGTTTGGCGCCAGTTCACTCCCATGCCAGGAATACAATCATGGTTTCTGGAAAGCACTTCTACCCAAGATGACAATCATTTGGTTTGTTAATTTTTCTTCTCTTGGATACTTATTGAATGAACTATATAGAGAGAGGGCAGCACCTTGTTGTACGTTACATCACCACCACTGGAGACAGAAATTCAAGAATGAAAGACTCTGTTCTTTGATTACATGCTGCAGTACCAGTGATTTGGAAATGTCTCTGTTTTCTTACATACCCAATTCATTTTTTCAATTAGTAGCGAGTTACATTAATCGTGTTGAAAAATAAATACATTCTTAGTACTATTAGAATCAAGAAAACTGGATAAAAAGTAATCTATTTCTGTGCTTTGTAATAATTTCTACCTTATTGCTGCAGTTCATATACTTAAAGGGAACCTGTCACCTGGATCTAAGCCCCTACACTATCACTACCTGTCCCTGCACCTTCCTAGCTGCTCCCTATCTATCCCTCTCTGAGCTAAATCCGCCCTATAGAACAGCAGAAAAATAACTTATAACTTACAGAAGTCCCTGAGGCTGGGGACTGAGAAGGCGGCGCCAGGCTCCATTCTGCCCCTCCTCGATGCAGCAGCACACGCCCCGCTGGGCGGCGTTATTCTTTCTTCATCGCCACCTCCTCCATTTGGAATCAACCACCCGCTTTACACTGCAGGTAGCAGTTAGAATCGGCACGACAGAAGGCAGTGACTCAGGTATTTACTCACACAGCACACAGTTCAGGTATTCACAGACCTCCAGATTCGGTGTAACAGGTCAGACTAACCCCCCGACCAGAATATACCCGAGGTATAAACTGGGCTAGCCCAGAATATACCCCCCTGGGCCAGAATATACCATTGGTATATTCTGGCCTAGCCCAAACTATACCCCAGGGTATAAACAGGCCTAGGCCAGATTATAACTCTCCGTATACCACAGCAGCTGTAGATCAGGGCCCCAAGCCGTGCACAGGGCCCCAAGCAATGCATGAGGGCCTGAGGCAGCACAAGGTGGCCCCAGGCAGCAGAAAGTGGCCCTACACAACATACAGGGGCCCCAGGCAGTGCTAGGGGCCCCAGGCAGTGCATGGGGGCCCGAGGCAGCACACAGGGGCCCCAGGCTACACACAGGATCCCAGGCTACACACAGGGGCCCCAGCCAGCATACAAGGGCCCCAGGCAGTACACGGGGCCCCAGGCAGTGCACAGGGCCCCAGGCAGCACAAAGTGACCACAGGCAATATACAGGGGCCCCAGGCAGTGGGCCACCTGGGGCCACTTTGTGCTGCCTGGGGCCCCTGTGTGCTGCCTCTGGCCTCCATGCGCTGCCTGGGACCCCTTTGTACTGCCTGGGGCCCTTGTATGCTGCATGGGGCCCCTGTATGTAGCCTGGGACCCTGTGTGTAGCCTGGGGCCCCTAGTACTGCTGGGGCCCCTGTACGTTGCCTGGGGCCACTTTGTGCTGCCTGGGGACACTTTGTGCTGCCTGGGGCCCTGTGCACTGCCTGGGGCCCCGTGCACTGCCTGGGGTCCTTGTATGCTGCATGGGGCCCCTGTGTGTAGCCTGGGATCCTGTGTGTAGCTTGTGGCCCCTAGTACTGCCTGGGGCCCCTGTATGTTGCCTGGGGCCTCTTTGTGCTGCTTGGGGCCACTTTGTGCTGCCTGGGGCCCTGTGCACTGCCTGGGGCCCATAGCACTGCTTGGGGCCCTAGCACTGCCTGGGGCCCCTGTATGTTGCGTAGGGCCACTTTCTGCTGCCTGGGGCCACTTTGTGCTGCCTCGGGCCCCCATGTGTTGCTTGGGGCCCTGATCTACAGCTGCTGTGGTATACGGAGGGGTATAATCTGGCCTAGGCCACTTTAACCCCGAGTATATTCTGGTCGGGGGTTTAGTCTGGCCTGTTACACCGGGGCACAGCCGAGTAGAACCTCATACAATCCCAGCAGCTCCTGCTGCTGTCCTGACACACTCCACCCCTCCCCACAGCCCAGGGCAGCACATATCATCTCCTATTCACCCGCACACCTGGGGGTCAGTGATTTCAATCAGCACTTAGCTCCAGTAGCAGCTCACCCTGTGTGTGCTGCTACCAAGCAGAAGATACAATCTCCCATATGCTGTGTCTCAGTCAGGGGACACATCGAGGTCACATCACCACAACCTGATAGGTGTAAAGCACAGATTCCAAATGGAGGAGGCGGCGATGAAGAAAGAATAATGCCACCCAGTGGGGCGTGTGCTGCTGCATGGAGGAGGGGCTGAATGGAGCCTGGCGCCACCTTCTCAGTCCACAGCCTCAGGGACTGCTGTAAGTTATAAGTTATTTTTCTGCTGTTTTATAGGGCGGATTTAGCTCAGAGAGGGATAGATAGGGAGCAGCTAGGAAGGTGCAGGGACAGGTAGTGATAGTGTAGGGGCTTAGATCCAGGTGACAGGTTCCCTTTAAGGAAATACCAACCTATACTATTTCCTTCTTACATTTCTGTCGGATTTTCTTTTTCTTTGGCTTCCTTAGATCTAAATATTTGTATACTGAAACCTCTCAAGTATACCCTCACTTGATAAGGCGTCCATAATTGATCAGTTAACCCATTCGCTTCTTGGACATAAAACATGTCTCATCACTCTTCTAGTGTTTTGTACAGCATGAATGCACTTGAAAATGATTATGTCATTAGCTTGTAGAAATGAGCCAGATCAAAGGCAATTCTTTAAAAGAAAGGAAATCAGCAGTAATTAACTTTGTTCTTACTCTTATACAATGAAGATCAATGGTAGCAAAGGTCAACCAGTCAGCCATGGTCAGTAATAATGAATACAAATATTTTTTTAAAGGGTTTGGGCAACTCCTTCTTAAACTACTACTACTGCAGTATTTTCTTATTGTACAGCCAGACTGGTGCTTTAAATGTAAGTTCCCTGACCTTGATCTTATACTCACCTTCTAACAGCTTCATCTTCTATAGCTGCCACTCCAGTTGGTCTACGGTGATTTGTGACCTGCCAGCAGCTATAATGTTTCATGGAACATACCGAAGGTCGTAAAGCAATGCATCTCTACGAGAGTCTCATTCTGACCTCATTCTGGCTCTCATAGAAATGCAATGGGACCGTGTGACATAATGTCTAACATTCTGCCAGTCAAATGGTCACAAGATAGAACCATCGGAGTGGTGTCAAGAAAAGGTGAAGGCACCAGAAGGTGAGTATATGGCAAGCGACAGTGAGTGGTGCTTTAAATGCTATGTTCTTAGATAAAATAAATAAATAATAGATACCTCCAACATTTGGTACTGTTCTGGCTATGTTTGCGCTAGGTCTCCCAGGTATTGCGAGATATTGATATATCACATGAGCAATGTAGCCAATCAATGACTGTGAAAAGACTTTGGTTATCTCACTTCCTTTTGTCATAAAAATGTATCCGAAGAGAGGGTCAGAGTATCAGTATCAGTGACTGCTGATTGGCTGCAGTTATTATGTGATATGACAATGTCCCAAAAGCATTTGGAGACCTAGCCATGATATCATTAGAACTATGATGACATCTGTTATTTTTATTTTACACTGGAAATGTAATATTTAGGAAGGGAATTGTCTATTTGAAAAAGGTTGTCCACTTCTCACAGTTAAAGTTATCGGTTTCTTTCTGCATTCATCCAAAACTAGGTCCACCATGATGCCTGATGCCACACTAAGCATGGAGAACAGAAAGAGGAGATAACAGTCTGAGTACTAGAGAACCAAAATTGTTAAAAAATAAATTTCACTTCGAGCTTCAGTTTAAAATTTGCACATGAAATGCTTATCAACAGGGGCTGTCTAGCAAATAATAATATTTCAAGCAAGTACTAGTCCATAAGCAATGCAGCCCATCCTTAGGTTTATTTCTCACATAGCACTTGGTGCTTGTCGCTTGTGTACATGGTGAAGCTGCTAACAACTTATTTAATAAAATTCACAGTCTTTTTCTGATGTATCGTTAGAAACTAATTGCAAATAGTTTACTTATTGTTAAAAGTTGAATAGTCTTCAACATCCAGTCATAACCCCTCTCATAAGAATTTACATCACAATCATATATAATCATTTGCAGGAATAAATCTTATAGTAAATTAATAATAAATGATTCCCCCATAATGTTCTCATACCCCTTTGCAGTGATCACTCCTACATAATACTTATTAATCCCCTCCAAATTGTAATCAGCCCCCACTATTAATCACACGCAGCATATAACAAATTTGTGTATAATTCACACCATCACTCAAATGCTTTCCAATTCTGCATGCATAAAACAGGAGGGGAAAAACCCAAGGTTATAGTCGTGTAAATAGTAAAGGGAAAAAAGGTTGTTAGAAAGGGGACTAGGCATGTTGTTATAGGTGTACGTGAGGTAGATGCTACTGCTAATGTAACTGAAAGCTATACTGACCAAACATTGCCTCATCATATCCAAAGTGAGGTGACAACCTCTGTTACTGAACAGCCTATTGCAGACTCTTTGTTTGCCAGCAGCAGAGCTATACTAGTTGTGGATGAGGCCAGAAAGAGCTTTTGCTACAGTTCATGGCAAATGCTGCATCAAGTGGCCTCTCCTCCTCTTCCTCCACCCCAACATCACACACAGTAGTACAGTCCTCAGTGGTGGCGCCCCAATTACCAATGTTTTACCACATGTCACAACTCTCCAACCACATAACTGATTGTGGGCAGATGGGCAATTCTGCAGAGATGTTCACACATTCTATTAGAGGTCTGCTCCAAAGATTCACATTCTCCAGAGAGGGAAAGTATCTGCACCGATGCCCAAAATCTTTTGGAGTTGGATCCAGGGGCAGGGTCCCAAAAGGATCCAGACTCTTGTTACCAGATTTTAATCCCCCACAGGTGGAAGTCATGATGTTGATTAGACTTAGATACCTGAGGAGCACCTGCTCTGTACTGTGTGTTCAGGGCAGGAAGAGGAGGGTGTTTCTCTGGGCGAGGAGTGGGACAACAGAAAGGATGATGATGAGATTGGAGATCCCACTTGGAATCAACCAAGGGTCACGCATCGGAGTATCTCAGCAGAGGTGGTGGAGAAGGAGGAAGACAAGAAGATTAGGTTGCGCCTTCCTGCACAGAAACTGAGTGCTGCAACCACGACAAGCAATGCATCCTCAGCTACAACTCCGGCTCTGGACTGCAGCGGTCAGGGGTCTGCTGTTGTAAGGGAAGGCAAGGGTTGCCGAGCCTGGGCCTTTTTTGACACTGCAACGGCCGACCAAACTCGTGTTATTTGCAAATAATGTGAAAAATACTTCAGTAGAGGCAAAAAAAAAAGCAATAATTTGACTACTACATGCATGAACCGACAATCTGGCAAAGTTACTGCGGTAAAACTTGGCCTAGCAGGCCTCACCAAACACAGTCCACCACATGAACTGCATTTGCTGCTTCTTCTTCCTCCATCATCACCATGGAAAGTGTTGTCCGACAGGTCTCCAGCCGCAGAACCTCCACTTGTTTAATTGCTATAGTCGGGGCAAGTGAGAGCCCATCAGTTGTTACAAAAGTGGACATGCCTGTTATTTTTGACAGACACCAAGCACACCACTTGTTTGTCAAACCACTATAATATCTCTGCCTGCATCTCCCTCACAGTGCAGCAGTTTGCTGGGTACACCTTACTCCACCCTCTTTCAGCACAGCAGCCATCCTAGAGTCCAGAAGTTGTGGTCATGTGAAAGATAATTTCCTCCAACATATCCTAAAGCAAAAAGCTTGAACTTCACCATCTCCACTTTTCTGCCTACAGAAATGCTGCCTTTCTGCCTGGTGGATACAGAAGATTTCCAAAGCTGATTGCCATCGCAGCCCCCCAGTATCAGTTGCCCAGTCGCCATTACTTCTCTAAGAAAGCAGTGCCTGCAGTACACCAGCATGTTGCATACAATTTCACCTGTTCCTTGAGAAGCTCTGTGTTTGACAGGGTGCATATCACCACTGACACCCAGACGTGCAAAAAATGGCAAGCGGCATTAAATCTCACTGACTGGGCACTGGGTGACTCTGGTGACTGCGAGGCCGGATAGGGAAGGAGTTACTCCCCAATTCTTGAAATCAACATGACTTTTGGGGCAGCTCTCTGTATGTACCCCTTCCATTGCTTTTGCCTCCTCCACACCCTGTATGGTCTCCAGCTTCACCCTTGACCTCTCTGTAATGATTATAATGAATAACTTAAGAATTTTTTGGTATGAAGCAAAAACACAACAGAACACAATTTATAGGTGAAAATGTATATATTATAACACATGTTGATTAACAACAAAGTAGAGAGAAAAAGTGAAAGTTAATATACACACAGTGTAGATACTGAATGAAGTCTAAGTGAAAAGTCTGTTGAAAACCTTCAAAGGAAAATGCAATCAGTGGAGCATTCTATAAAGTGCAGTTTACTTGAAGATGCTGTAAAAGGTCTATGGCAAGTTCAAACAAGGAGATATTTAAGCAAGCCTATATAACACATGAAATCATCCAGTGAGGCTTGGTAAAGGAAATCTTTAAAAAGTACAGAACCAAATGCAGAACAAATTGCTAAGTCCAGAACAGTGTCATGCTCTGCATCTATTTGAGGTAAGAGCTGCAGCAAAGGGAGTGGCACGAGCAGCCAGAAGCAGAAGGAATGCTGGCAACAGGTGTAGGTAGCAGAACCTCTGAAGAGCAGCAATAGGAGATTCAGACAGGACTTGCAGGATTAGGCAGAGAACTTCAGAAGCCACTAGGAGCAGGTAACCAGGTTCAATACTCTAGCAATGAGTAGAGGCTGGGGGGAAGTTTCTAAAGGCAAGAAGACAAAAGGCATATGAAGCAAAGGCGCCATCTTGGAAAGGGTAATTACCGTAAACTATTCGGAGTCGTGACACTCTCCTTTAATGTTACAACAGTCCAGAGAGAATCCCCCCATATTTGTACTGCGCAGCCAGGGCTCACCGTTATCATGCAGTGTTGAAATTAAAATGCCTTGGAGATTTCAGTCACATGGCTGAAGAGCTGTGGACAGCTATGCAGGCTAATGACTAATGGCTGTCTCCACTAAACCTGGAGCCAGGTGTGTGCGATGGCAGTGCAAACCTGGTAGCGGCCTTATGTCGGGGCATACTTACATAAGTGCAACACATGGCTCACATGCTCAACCTAGTTGTCCAGCAATTTCGATGCCACTATCTTGGCTTGGATGAGCTGCTGCACAAGGCACGGTCACTCTGTGCTCACTTCTGCTGTTCGCACTCATCAAGTAGCATTGCTACAGAGGTCTTTTGGAAAACCACTTAACCATTTGAAATGCGATGTGCCGATATGGTAAAATTCAACTCTGCACTCTCCATGTTGCAGTGACTGTGGCAGCAGCGACAAGCCCTGGTGCAGTATGTAATGACGCGTACAGTGACTCAAAGCAAGACAAACGTGGTAAAAATGAGGACTGCAGAGTGGACACAGATCAAGGACCTCTGCACCCTTCGGCACCGTTTTGAAATGGATACTAAGATGGCTAGCATCACTATTTCGGCCATCTACATACAGGAGCAAAGTTTGAAAGTCTGCAGGATGAGGTCTTGGTCCCAGAGGAAGATGAGGAGGAAGAAGAGGAGGATGTGAAAATATCTAGTTTTCAAACTCTCATTGCACAAGCAGGTGCCATGGGAGGATGGAGTATAGAGACAGAGCGGAGCTCATGGTACCAAACAAACTGTTAGTGCAGGAGTTAGTGCAGGAGCTGAGGAACAAATGGAGGAGGATGAGGATGAAGAGGTGATGGGCACAAAACAGAATGATTCCCCATTCCGTTGTCCAAGGTTGGTGGCAGAAGACAGAGGATGCAAGCTCAATTTTTTAATCCATCACCAACAGAACAAGGATTTGGGCCTCATGGATGCATCAGACATATGAGCACCTTCTTGCTGCTCTATCTGCAACATGATGCCTGTATTGTTGGGATTCGAATTAGCTGTGACTATTGGGTTGCAACACTGATGGATCCGCGGTACAAGAGTAAATTTAGCCAGATGCTTCCCGCCCTGGACTGGGACACACTCATGCTGAAGTATCAAAAAAGGCTTGTAGACAATCTTAGGACTGGTTTTCCCCAACACAGCAGTGAGAAACACAGTGCATATCAAAGATCTATACTTCCAACCTGGGGAACATCAAGTTGTCAGAGTAGAAACATTAGCAGCAGTTTAACTGTTAGAAGCAATTTTTGAGTATCCTTTGACCAATTTATTAAACCAGCGTAACCACCAGCAGAACTGAGTACAAGTCTGACACATAGTGAATGACTGGAGTGGATAGTGCAGGAGTATCTAGAGCTCAATATCCATGCCATCGGGGAAGTTGGCCCTTTTGCATTTTGGACTTTAAAAATGGAGGAGTGCCCTGAGCTCACCAATCATGCCTTGGAGGTTTTATCAATCTTGGCAGCCAGCATTCTCTCAGAACGTGTCTTCAGCACTGCTGGTGGTGGCCTTATGAATAAGCGCATCAGGCTGTCCCCTGTAAGTGTAGATCTCCTCATTTTCATCAAAACAAACAAGTCATGGATGTCTAAGGACTTTGGCAGACTGGTCAAACTAGGCGATGTTGTACTTTTCAGTGTGCTGGGTTGATCTCACCATTATACAATTTTTAATCTTGGTCAATTGATGCCACTTTTGTGGTATCTGGCCCTAATTTTCTTCTAAATGTGGAGACTCTCCTTTGGGTCTCCTTGTCTTTTTCCTGAATTTAGCAGGGCTCTCTGAGCATGATGCTTACATGTGCCACTCATCCCCTTGTTACTAATGTATGTTTAACCTTGAAATGCTAGGCCATGCCCTGTTCCAGACCCTGAGCCATGCATGCAGGCTGCACCATTATACAATTTTTATTCTGGATCACTTGATGCCACTTTTGTGTCATCAGGCCCTAATTTTTTGAAATATGGAGACTCTTAATGGGGTATTCTTTGGCATGTGATAGTATGCATTTGTTGAATGTAAGGCTATGGATGCATTACACTGTCCATTACATTGCATTTGTGCTGCTGTGAAGCTGGCCTTAGTGACACTGTAACTTGCAGTACCATAATGTACCAAATGTGCCACGAAAATTAAGTGGTATGAGTCTACATTTTACATTTTCAATGATGATTCACTTTTCGCAGAAATTATTTCAATACATTGTACATTTTTTGTTTTTTTTTGCAGAAAAGAGCTATAAACAGAGATTTGAACTGTCAACATCTATTTTTCATGTTTTTTTTTTATTTATTTTTTGCCGTACTTTATTTATTTTTTCTTTTATATCACACATTGTTCCAAAAAAATCTTAAAAAATTTTTACACATGACCCGTCAGTGAACCAGAATAATAAGAGATTATCTTTGTACAAAACATTTGTGGACTATATATTATTCTTGCTATGTCAAATACAATTGTATAATTCTTTTCCAAATCAAATTTAGAAAGACAGAGGGCAGCTTTGCTTTGCCAAGAACATATTTTATTTTATTACAGAGAACGCAGCATTCATATTTTAGGGATGTCGCTTTTATTTCTATACTTTTATAATGTGAAGCCAATGCTGCATCACTAGATGTGTATTGGCACATCCCAATCATGCTCCTCCATTGTTAATTAGTGACAAATTTATAGTGATACCACAGGGTAAAAATGTTATGTTAATTTGACGTTCATCTCTGAGAAATATCAAATTGTGCAAGCATCTTTCACATAAAAGTAAATTCCATGATCATCTAAGCAAATCATGTCACTAGATATCAGATCTGAAGAGATCCTTCTTATAGATGTTAAATACTTAAAGGGGTGGCGCAACAAACAATTGTACATTTTAATCAACAGATCTAAGAATAAGAAATAAGTTCTACAATTGGATGTGTTAAAAAAAATGATCCTGTTCTTATAAATGTGCTACTGTCTAGTGGATGTGTCCGACCATACAGAAACTGGTTGGATATACCACAACTCTTGGGTGAAGGGGAAGTAGAAGATAATATTAAGACCTTAGAGCTGGGAATCACAGCTGATTCTTTTTGCAATGAAAAACAAGTTTTTTTTAACAGGCAATTAAATGTTTTTCATTACAGATAGAATCAGCTTCGTTCCCCGATTGCAATATCTTTATGCTCTATTTTACTTCCTCCCTGCCCAGGAGCTGTGGTATAACTGACCTGTTCCTGGATGGTTGGACACATCCATTACACAGTACATAGCAGGGACATACTTAAATATAAGAATATCTCAGGACAGGAACATTTTTGGTTAGAAGAAAAAATTTTGGTACCGTGTTTGCCAGTTGAGAAAATGTTGATTGCTCCCAGTAGGAAAAACAAGATACAAATCTTGTAGTTGTGATACCTTTTAAAGGCTAACAAAAATAAAATAAGTGATGTTATAAGGCGAGCATTCGAGATGTCTCAGGTCTCTTCATCAGGCATGGTATGACAAAATATTGAAATAAACTTAAAATATATACATGCACAACTAAAAAGATTTGACATTTAATTGAATACACATTACAGGGCCTGGACATTCAGCTAAATAAACAAAGCAGCCTGGAGAGGATCTTCAATCAGGCTGGCCTAGTGGTCTGAAAGTTTTCATGGCGCTAATTTATAAGAAAACTTGGTGTCTTTAAGATCTCAGTGTCTTTGAACAGCATTCTTTAGATGTGGTAATGAGCCATAAATCCATCAGAGATGTTTAATCCATTCTTTAATCAATTTTTATTACAAATTGATATTTTAAAGAGGGCTACACTCCTAAACACAAAAAGACAAAAAAAATTATCTTTTGGGATTTCAAAAAGTAAACAATCCTGGACCAATAATTGGATACAGATGTGACCATCTCACATTAGTTACCCTTAAACATCCTGGCCCTACTTTACCACTGGCGATAAGTGTTATAGCGTTTCCATTCAGCATGGTCTATATGCTCTTAGACTGTGAGCCCTCGTGGACAGGGTCCCTGCCCCTCCTGTACCTGTACGTCCTGATCGCCTAGATTTAGTGTACTTGTTCTTGTCTCCCTCATCCTCATGTAAAGTGCCATGGAACCTAATGGGGCTATATAAATAAAAAATAATAATAATAATAAATAAATATGCTAAAAGACCCAAATTCCTACTGTGTCCCCTACATGGCATGTGAAAGAAAGTGCTTTGCCCAGTTGAGACCAAAATAGAACTTTTGGGGGCTAAATGTAAAATGCTCTTTATGGCAGAAAATTAACTCTGCACATTACCCTTAAAACACCATCCCCACTGTCAAACATGGTGGTGCCAACATTATGCTGTGGGGTTGTTTTTCTTTAGCAGAGACAAGGGAGCTGGTCAGAGTTGATGAGAAGCTGGTAGTGCTAAATAGAGGGCAATCCTGGAGGAAAACATATTATAGTCTGCAAAATAATTGACACTGGGGCGTAGGTCACCTTCCAGTAGGACAATTACCCTAAACATACTGCCAAAGCTACAATGGAATGGCTTAGATAAAAGCATATTCATTTGTATGAATGGATAAGTCAATATTCAGACCTAAATACCATTAAGAATCTTTGGTAAGACTTGAAAATTATTGTTCATGGACGTTCTCCATCCAGTTTCACAGAATTCATATTTAAATGTGCAAAGTTAATAGAGCTAAACTCCAAAAACTTGTAGCGGTAATTGCAGTGAAAGATGGTCTACAAAGTATTACACTCAAGGTGACTGAATACAAATGCATGTCACAATCTTCAGATTTACACCATGTTCCAAATTATTATGCAAATTGGTTTTAAGTGTCACAGGGATTTTTTTTTTGTCAATGAAACCCATTGATGGTATTGTGTCTCAGGGTTCTTTGGATCACTGAAATCAATCTTAGATACCTGTGATAATTAGTTTGTCAGGTGAGCCCAATAAAAGAAAAACTGGGTGTTCCACAATATTAAGCAGACCATAGCTTTCAAGTAACATGGGAAAGAAAAAGGATGTCTCTGCTGCCGAAAAGCACCAAATTGTGCAACGTCTTGGACAAGGGATGAAAACATTAGATATTGCACAAAAACATAAACGTGATCATCGTACTGTGAAGAGATTTGTGGATGATTCTGAGCATAGACATGTTTGTGCAGATAAAGGCAGAATAAGGAAGGTTTCTGCCAGGCAAGTTCATCGGATTAAGTAAGCAGCTGCTAAAAAGGCCTTACAAACCAGCAAACAGATATTTGAAGCCTCTGGTGCCTCTGGAGTCCCTCGAACCTCAAGGTGTAGGATCCTTCAAAGGCTTTCTGGGGTGCATAAAGTTACTATTCGGCCACCCCAAACAGTGCTCACAAGCAGAAACGGTTGCAGTGGGCCCAGACATACATGAAGACTAATTTTCAAACAGTCTTGTTTACTGATGAGTGCCGAGCAACCCTAGATGGTCCAGATTGATGGAGTAGTGGATGGTTGGTGGATGGCCACCATGTCCCAACAAGGCTGTAACATCAGCAAGGAGGAGGAGGAGTCATGTTTTGGGCCGGAATCATTGGGAAACAGCTGGTAGGCCCATTAAGGGTCCTGAAGGTGTGAAAATGACCTCTGCAAAGTATATAGAGTTTCTGACTGAGAACTTTCTTCCATGGTACAAAAAATAAAAATGTGCCTTCAGGAGCAAAATCATGTTCATGCATGACAATGCACCATCTCATGCTGCAAAGAATACCTCTGTGTCATTGGCTGCTATGGGCATAAAAGGAGATAAACTCATGGTGTGGCCACCATCTTCCCCTGACCTCAACCCTATAGAGAACCTTTGGAGTATAATCAAGCAAAAGATCTATGAGGGTGGGAGGCAGTTCACATCAAAATAGCAGCTCTGGGAGGCTATTCTGACATCATCCAAAGAAATACAAGCAGAAACTCTCCAGAAACTCACAATATCAATGGATGCAAGAATTGTGAAGGTGATATCAAAGAAGGGTTCTTATGTTTACATGTAACTTGGCCTGTTAGGATGTTTTTGAATTAAATAACTTTTTATTTCAGTGAATGTGACCTCCTAATGCTGCAAATTAAACAAATGAGCATTTTCAGTTCTTTCAAACATATCAAATGTTTAGAAACTCTACAGTGTGTAATCATTTGGAACAGTGCATTTAGAGTTTTTTTTTTATTTTGAAGACTATACTGTTCTCATTGGGAGGTTTCTTCAATAAAATTCGATGTATACTGTAATGGGTGATGACTTTTATTACACTGACTTTCATTTGCACCGATCATTTATGAAAATCAGAGAAAAAGAACATTTGTATAATAATTTGGAACATGGTGTATATTATTAAAACCATTTAGGAAACCATATATCGTTTCTTTTAGGGCCGCTTTACACACACCAACTTCTGTGACCAACTTCTGAACAGATCTCTGGTTGCAGTGAAATCATGGACACATTGTTACATTTTGTGGCTGTGTACAAATGGAGCAATGTGTCCATGATTTCACTGCAACCAGAGATCTGTTCAGAAGCTGGACACAGAAGTTGGTGTGTGTAAAGCGGCCCTTACACTTCACAAACACTTGCTTCTTAGTGTTGGTGGATCACAAAAAATCTAATTGTATGAACATTTTTTCAAGGCACTTTATACATTTTAAGGATCTATCTATATTAAAGCACTGTGTAACATCTGTGTTCACTATAAAATGTATTTGCCTTTTTTCTTGTAATCTAATGTGTGGTCATTTATTAAGAACTAGCTGGGAGCCTGATGCACATGCATCGGGATTCTAGAACGGCGAGTCTCTGACTCGCAATGGCCGCTTCGCGGCCAATGCTTCGCGCTGCTAAGTCGACTCGCCATGCCCGCTGCGCGGGCATAGCGAGTCGCCTTAGAACTGCTCGCAATTGCCGCTGCGCGGCCAATGCTTCGAGCGTATCCACATGACCACGCGGGGGCAAAAAACCCATTCGCAATTATATAATAGATAGGTAGGGGAGTTAATTATCCTGTAATTGTGTCTCAGTTTTTGTGTCAATTAACTTATACCCGTTTTGTCTCCATGTGCTTATTATATATGCATGGGTATTTTGGTAATAGTAACATACTAGGAGAGACCTTAGTTTCATTGTCTGGTTATTTGTGGATCATATGCATTTGTAGGATATTTTACGGTATAACTAACTTTAAATTGGGGCACCATTGTGCTCATATATAGTATGCCAACCTTTGCGATTAAGTAGAGCTAGAATGTTTAGACTTAGGCCAGGGTCACATCTCCGTTTTTCCAAAAGAATCCTGATCCGGTTTTGAGCTTTCAAAAAGCTCAAAACCGGACCAGGAAACGCTCCTCATAGGAGCCAATGCAAAACACCGGATGGCTTCACAAGCCATCCGGTGTCCGTCTCCGGCACTGCTGCCTGCGTTAAAAATCATGCAGGCAGCAGTTTTCGCAGCGGTTCTCTGTACCGCACTGCAGTAACCGGATGGCTCAGGATGTGTAATCCTGAGCCATCCGGCAACTGCATAGTTTGCTGATCCTGGCTATTGCCGGAATCAGCAAACTGTCCTATGACTATTAAAGAGTTAAATTTACTAACTAAAGTAATGTTTGAGGTCTCTAGGGGGGGCTTAGACCCCCCTAGAGACCGGCCGCCCACTCCGGTGGGCTTCTACTACAATTTCCCCCATGGCACGGGCTCCTCCGAGCTCCGTGCAAGTCCCCAAAACTCCCGCCCCCCGTATCACTATACAGGGGTGCCTGCACCCTCTTGTATAGTGATTCCTGTATATGTGCCCATAACGAATTAATACAGTATACATGTAAGCTCATACTTACATGTTCTCGTAGGCAGTGTTCTTGGAAATCCATGGGCGGGGCTGTTTGCTGCAGCCTCCGCCCCCTCATTCATTATGGCCGCCCCCTCTGGCCTTCATCCAGTGTTGTGAGGGCGGCCGCGTCATGAAAGGGGCGGGGCTAACTCTGAGAGTATTGTTGTATTTAATAGCAAGAAAGAGGAAGATGTAGGTTTTACGGCACCCGGAGGAAGAATTCAGTTTGGCGCCGCTCCCTCTCCTCACCCCATATAGTTTCAGTTGTCATCCAATGACAGCTCATTCACACATACGATCTTCATACTTAGACTGGCTTCACACTGCAGTTTTTCACTGATCAGTGTCCATTAGTGTTTGTGTGCCAAAACCAGGAGTGTCTCCAAAACTCAGAACAGGTGTCAATCTTTCAATTATACTTTGTATTTGCAAGTTCCTCTCCTGGTTTTGGCACCCAAACACTGATAGACACTGATCAGTGAAAAACTGCAGTGTGAAGCCAGCCTTAGTCATGTGCCAACCAGCTGCGTTTCCTAATTCTCTCAATGTTTAGTGAAAAACTTAGAGAAGCAGGAGGAAAAGCTACTTGTCACATGTCACGTGACTGTAAATTTGAAAATCACATGTGGCCATGTGATGATTGCTGGAATTTGCAAGCAGAGATGAATCCTGACAGTATCTTAAATGCTGTTGGGAAAAGGAATGCTGCAGTGGTTAATTATTGTGATTAAAGAGTTTGTCCAGGTTTGTGATGAAAGTCTGCAATTACTTTAGGTGAATGCAGACTTCTGAATACACTGAGCACTCACTGCACATTTTAGGATTCTCCAGTGCTGCTGGCAAAAGTGGACAATGATGTGAGCACAAGTATGAGATTTGCATACTTTCAGCCACATTCCAACTAGACATGTCCAGCCACTTGTATCGACTGAGGCCATGCATATTCATTTGGCCCATGACCCCATGTATTCAAATCCCATACCTGAGGTTTCATGACCTCGCACTCTCACTGCTGACCCCAGAAAATCCTGACCATACTTTACTAACATAGATATGTATCAAGTAATCTTAAGAGCTATGGATTTTTACATATGTACAGGATCATATTCAATAAAAGAACAAGAATACATCATCAGAACAACTATCAGTACAGAAATACATCAGCAGAACCCCCATAAGCACAGGAGTATAGACACAAAACATCACAACCCTCAGCAATAAAAATACATCACCAGAACCACCAGCAGTACATAAACACAGCATCGCAACTCTCATCAAGACATCATCACCTGAAAGATGCGAGCACAGTTGATTTCTGTGAGTCGGCGAAACACTTCTCAAAGTCGGTCCTATCAGCGGCACCCAGGGCAATTAAGTCACCTGCCTCCCCCACCATGAATATGCCTCTGAGGTAGAATATAAAAAGGATGTACTTTTCAATAGGATATTTAATACTTAATGGAAGTAAATTAATTCTTGTAACTGTCATTTGTTTAAGTTAGATAATTCATAAGAAACATAAAATTGACATTTGCAATCTTTACGATACCTCAATACCTTGCTATGTTTAAAAATATTGATGAAAAATATGGGTAAAAATATTTGGTGAATCAGATTGCACTTTTGTAGCACAGACCAATTATTCCAGTTATTTATATGTTGTTGCCTGTGGCTGAACTTTAAAAAAACATTGACAATGCAGCCTTGGGGACTTTCAGCAGGATTCAACTGCCTTGACAACCCATTAACACCTCATAATTTCAGCATGTGGGGCTGATGGGTACCTGGATCATCACTGCACTCATGTATCTTAAATGCCATTGTCTGAGATTGAGAGAGGCATTTAAGGGGTTGACAGCGTAGGTCAGCATCTACCGTCAGAGAGGGATCAGCTTCTTAGTTCGCTATATACACCGGTACCTGACATACCTCATATTGATAGGGTTCCGCTCCTGAGTCTGCTCTTTACACCTGTACCTGACATCCAAAGATGTTGAGAAGTGGTTACCGTATATACTCGAGGTATAAGCTGACTCGAGTATAAGCCGAGGCCACTAATTTTATCCCCAAAAACTGGGGAAACGTATTGACTTGAGTATAAGCCTAGGGTGGGAAATGTAGCACCACCCCATCCTAGTATATAGCCCCTCACTGTATATAGCCCCTCATCCTGGTATGCAATACCCAATCACTCATATTAGTGCCCCAATGACTGGTATATAGCACCCCCATGACTGGTATATAGCCCCCCATGATTGGTATACAACGACCCATGACTGGTATATAGCCTCCATCACTGGCATATAGCGCCTGTATTACAGGTATATAGCGCCGGCATCACTGGTATATAGTGCCCCCATCACTGGTATATAGCACCATCAATTGTATATAGAACCCCATCACTGGTATATTCCTCCACCTATCACAGTATATGCCCCCATCACATTATATTTCTCATCACAGTACATAGCCCCCCATCACTGATATATAGCTCCCATCATTGGTATATAGCCCCTCATCACTGGTATATGGTCTCCATATTGGTATATAGCTCCTCATTACTGTATATAGTCCCCCATCACAGTATATGACCCCATCACTGGTATATGGCCCCCATCACTGGAATATGGCCTTCATCACTGTATATAGCCCCCATCACTGGTATAGTGCCCTCATCTCTGATATATGACCCCCACCGTTGGTATATGGCCCGCATTGCTTTTATATCGCCCCCATCACTGGTATAGCGCCCCCATCGCTGGTATAGCACCACTATTGCTGGTATATAGCCCCCATCGCTGGTATATGGCCTCCATCACTGGTATATGGGCCCCATAGCTGGTATATGGGCACCATAGCTAATATATGGGCCCTATGCTGGTGCTCACAATAAAATAACAACAGTTTTAACTCACCCTCCGACACTTCTCTGCCGGCACCATGCGTCCTGCCTCCAGTCTTCCAACTTCTAATCATGTGACTGGCGCAGCAGCGATGACGTCCCTGATGCAGCGGTCACATGATTACAAGCCGAGGAAAAGCAGGAAGACCAGAGGGAGGACGCCACGAAGCCTGCAGAGAAGCGCCGGATTGATGAGTTAAAGCAGTTGTTTTTTCATTGTTAGCCGATGATGGACAGGGGGATGCAGTGCATATTACATTACACTAATGAGCAGGCCCACGTGACCTCCAGCTCCCTCTTCAGCCCCTTTCTGCCTCCTCCAGCTCCCGGTCAGTGCCCCCCCCACTGACACTGACATTCGAGTAAGCCGAGGGGGGCACTTTTCATTACAAAAATTGGGCTGAAAAACTCAGCTTATACTCGAGTATATACGGTAATAACCCCAGAGTGCAGCATAGAATAATATGAATCTACACTTACTTTTCTGCAAGAGCAAAAGAACAATGTTACATATGGCTTCTACAGTAGTTTTGGTTCCTCTGAACCAAGCTACGGCTACAGGCAATCTGTGTTGGTGCAGATTGCAATCAGATTTATTTAGCTTGGCGCACTACCTTTGAGTTTTTATTTGTTTGTTTTTTTTGTATGAAATGGATGCTGTCACCATGTTTTTTCAAACTTTATGCATTTATTTAGTGGTTTAGGTGAGTATAGTTTTTCCTTGACCTTTACTCTTTTTTTAAAAGTTATTAGAACTTCTTTAAATGTGACCAATGGTAGGTTAAATAATACACAAAATGTATTAAACACTTCAGAAGCTATATGCTGCAGTGTCTACTAAATTTCAGGAGAGAGAGAAGTACTATGATATTCTGAAATCTAAAACTATATGTCACCCACATCATCAATTCTCAGACTCCATACGCTCCATGTTCTACCCTCAAGCAAAACAAGATGATGAATGCATTGGCATTAGCAGGATCTATTATTAGAGTCTCCCAATGTGAATGATGATATGAAGGAGCCAAGCAATGTACCTGCACATATCCTGGATTTAATGAATATCTCATCGGAGTACATAACAATATAATGACTGGAAATGTACACTTCATGCATAAAAGCATTTAAAAATAATTGTTGGATCGTGGCCCTAAAGTGGTCCGGTCAACACAAATTTGGAACCTTAAGTAAAGACATGGCAATAATGGTGCTATAATACAAATTAAAATGATACCTTGTAGAACAAGTCTGTGTAGTTATTTTTTGTAATCACTAGTTGAAGCTATATGCTAATTAAACACAAGTGCATCAGGGCACTTGGTCTTTTCCTGCCTGTCTGTTATTCTCCGGACCCTCACCTAAAGCAGCTATGTGGTCTATAAATAAATGCACTCAGTAGGATGCTTTAGGCCTCAGTATTAAAGGATAAGTCATCAAAGGTGTAAAATACCAGCTCTCCAGTCTCCTCTTTCTGTTCCTGGGCTGCCTCTTCTCTAGGCCCCCTCCCTGGGAATATCCTTCTCTCTCTCGGAGGCTCCCCTCTTCTTCGCTTCTCAGTGCAAACTAAAACGCCACTGTCTGACTTCCCTCCTCCCCTAACTCCGCCCAATGGGAATGGGACTACCCGTCTACCCTTTGTTAGGTTTGGGAGGTGCTGGGGCGGGGTCCACTTGCAAACCTTACTCTCTCTGTGACAAGAATAACTGCACACTCGTCTGTGGGTGCAGTACCCCTATTGTGGCGCACTGACCAGTGGGCAGTGGGGCGCCACACCAGTCACACATGTGTGATGCAAAGTGTTCCCAGCCTATTACTTAAGTCCTTACTATAAGATCAAGGAAGGCTGTTAGGCAGTATATCAATGCATGGCAACAAGACAGAAGACCTATATGGCCCAGCTGCACCCTGCATAATAACTGTGCAAAAGAAAACCCAATAAAAACATGAATAAAATGTGAGCTATTGGTATCTATTTTGGACCAAAACAGGGATATAAGTAATAGGCTGGGCACACTTTACATTACACATGTGTGACAGGCGCCCTATGGGATCCTCATTCTACGTTCATAAAAAATACCAGACATCACCCCCTCCTAGAGAATGAGGTTGTTACTGAGGCCTACTACATCATACTGAGTACATTTGGTTATAGACCATATAGCTGCTTTTGGTGAGATTTTTGAATTTATGTTCCTTCTTTTGCTAATTATTATTCACCATTCCCTCCACCTGCCTCCAGCCTATAAATGATGGGTTACTGCTTTTCAGTGATTTGCCTCCTCTGGCTGAAATTGCACTCTGGCACCATATTTGCTGCAGGTAGTGCATGAGCAGATTGAGTTTGAAGAATAAATTTGCCATATTAATTTGACTGCACATGCGCCACGTGACGCGATGATGGATCCAGATTGAGCTTTTAGTCAGAGGAGGCAAGTCACTGAAAAATCAGTGATCTGTTATCCAAAACCAGTGACAAGTGGAGGGGCTGGGAATACACAGACTGTACTAACGTCTCATTAGCACATAACTTTATTAGTAATTACAAAAAAATAACTACATTGATTTCTTCTGGAAGAGTATAATTTTAATATGTTTTACAGCACCTGTCACGTCCCACAATTTTAGAATGTTTTCAGTGTGTTGCTGTGCGACGGGTTTGCCTTGTTTGAACGTTGGCCCCTCCTCCTCTCTGTAGCTTCTCAGATGTAAGTTGCTCCTCCCCTCTTCTTATCGCATTGTCTGTTCATACCTCTGACAGAATAATCTTTTTTACCTGCTGTATTGTGAAATAAACTCAAGATTTCGGTGGAAAAATGTAATATCTTCTGAAGACTTCTACATGTTCTTCACTGTGGGTTTAGTAAGCTATCTGACAAAACTTTTATATGCACGTGAGTACGGTCTGGAGAAACAAGTAATGGTGGCCAAAGCATCTAATACAAGCAGTATTAAGACAGAATAGCACCACTGTTTGCATATTGTAGTTTAGATTCTTAATTAGTGCTGGCGGGTCCTCTTTAATAAGACTATGTGCTAATATTAAATACTATCCATAAAACTCATTTAAAGTGTAAGAACATAATCGGGCTACCTTCAACACATCAATTTATCAAAACCAGCATATATGACACACATTTAATGGACAATTTTATTGCCCTACGTGTCACACTTTATAGACTACAGACAGGCCGTAATACATGTACCAACACCAAAACCCGAACAAAACCGGTCAAACGTCCATTATTGCAGTTAAAATTCAAATTTATTGAGATCAATTAACAGAGATGGGTTAAAAAGTGCAATGCAGAAGGAGAATAATCAGGTATATCCAATGATTCACATATATCCCTTATTAACAACCATTAATTCATTACAATGCAACATAATGCTCATTGTTTTGAGTGGCACTCCATGTTCCCTAAGCTAAACCATTTCATTATAGTCACAATGATGGTTTATAAATTACAAATTTTAGACAGTAAGAGATCACCATATATCAAAATCTATGCTTTATACTGGGAAACAGATCCTACTTATGTCAAAGTTCTATCTGTGTTGATTATATATGGTATACAATATCACTTTCTAATGTGCACATAGGCAGCTATACTTACTCAGCTGTTTAACACTAGAAGTCCCAGAGACGGGTCATTTGACCTTTTTACCATTGAAAACCAAGGATCCTTTAAATTCCCGGGACTTCTAGTGTTAAAGCCCATAAATAAATCGCAGCAGGCTGCACCATCTTGTACAAACCCTATGTCATAGGACAGTCTATTATCACCTGCTCTGTCTCCAACGTTAGTGCCACTAAACCGTGGCTAAATCAGACATTAGTAGCTATTAGATGTAAGTGCACGCTACTTACTATGGTTGTCACTGTGTGAAGGATAACCTGGCATCCTCCCCTTACCCCTCTGAAGTATCTATTCCTGCCATGGTTACTAGATCTGGGACGAGAGGAAATAAAAAGGAGGAATCCTGGAGCCCGATTTCCTACTCGGAGGGACTTTGGACCAAACGAGTCCAGTTGGGGCTCAAGAAGGGTAATAAACCTAAGCACACACTATCTCCTTCTGATCTGTCGCTCCTTGAAAAGGGTCTCTCCTTTTCCCCCATGCTAGATTTTATATATTTACTGCGATCAAGGATTTACATATCTTCGCACGTTCCTTGATTTTTAAGAAATATTTTTTTTATTTTAAAATGCATTCTATGTTCCCAACAGAGGAGGAACAACTAGCGGTGCAGGAATTGGATGAGAATGCGGGAGAGCGACGCATCAGAAGGAGGTAAGATTCCACCGACCATTCGTCACAGATCTAAGAAATTTCCACCTCTGTCTACTTGGCCCAATGTGGACTTATTCGTACAGGTGGTTAGCAAAGAATTTGAAAGAATATCCACGACTTGACTAGGCAGGAGCGTTGGCCGGCCGATAAAAGCGGTAATATTGTGATATGGCCAAAAGAAGCCTATGAGAAGGAAGTATTTAAACAATTAAACAACAAAATATGTTATAAAAAACTAACATTTAATCCTCTTGAAACTTTTACTAGGCTTGTTTTGTCAATTTTTAAATCGGCCACCGACAATTCGGTTATTACTAAGGAGCTGGCTTTGGCGCTGCAGACCGTGGAGCCTGTAATTCCGACGCTGTACCTCCTTCCCAAGATCCATAAATATCTAGAGATCCCTCCCAGGAGACCAATAGTCTCCGGTAGAGATAATCTATTAGAAAATGTAAACAAATGGATCGATGATAAATTACAACCACTAGTGACATGTTTACCATCATATTTAAAAGATACCGGGGCGCGGCTTAAGATGGTTGATGGCCTTTGTGTTGGGGCGGACACGATGCTGGTGTCGGGGGACGTTGAGTCCCTCTACACCAGGATACAGCACTCAGATGGGCTAACCACGACAAAGTTCTTTCTAGACAGAACCAAAACACATCGCCAGACATGAGTGCTTTGATTCTCGACTTGCTCGAGATTTCATTAACACATAATTTTTTTGTGTTTAAGCGGACCTTCTACCTGCAACTCCAGGCAACAGTGATTGGTGCATCCTTTGTCCCCTCGTATGCCAACCTGTTCCTGGGGCTGTGAGAGAGGGGCCTCTTCCATTCAGAGGGAGTGTCATCGATGGATCACGTCCTTTTATGGATGCGGTACATCGATGACATCCATCTGATCTGGCAAGGGAACGAAGATTCCCTACATCAATTTATGTTTGGGTTAAATCACAATGACTGGAACATCCACATAACATACCAGCGGGATAGAGATCACATTAATTTCCTGGATGTTACGATCAAACGTGATAGCAGCAATATGCTGAAGACGGATATCTACAGAAAACCGACGGCCACGAACATGTTGCTGCATGCTTCCTCCTCACATTCTCCTCATATTATTAGATGTGTCCCAGTAGGGCAGTTTCTGCGCCTCCGAAGAATATGTTCGTCTTACTCTGACTTTGAGCTGCGGGCCGTACAACTCAAAGAAAGATTCTATGAGAGAGGATACAGCAAGAGATGTGTAAAAAAAAGCATACAACAGGGCCAGACATTCCACCGAACACGATTTGCTCTATTCCAAGCAGGATGGAAAAATATCTGATCAAGTAAGATTTATCACCAATTATCATGGGGAGTTTGCCCAAATGAGAGCGTGCCTTGAGAAAGCTTGGCCAATATTACAAGTTGACCCCATTCTATCCAAAATCCTATCTCCCAAACTGGTGATCACTGTTCGGAGGATATAAATAAAATTAGTAATTTGTTTACGGTATTTAAGTGATCACCCTGTTTATATGTTTTATGTCGTATTTTCTTTATTAAAGCTGGTCACCACTAGACAGCACAGCAGCTGGGATTGGTAAGTTGGTCACCCCATACACACACTCAACACACTCCCGATCCCAAGTCTAGGTACTCTATTGTGGGCCCCGCAACGAGTGCGTCACAGGAGGGTATTGCAGCCAAGACAGTAGCAGCAATATTCTCTGATCCAGCAGTCATGTGGTTAACTTAGAGATCCATACCCTGCATGCCTCACTTAGCATAGAGGGCCAATCAAGGTCCTGGTGGGCGGAGTGTAATGGTAGTGTGTAGGAGAAGGTAACACAATTAGGAGTCGAGTCTAGACCAAGACAGAGAGAAGACACAGACTTGAACTTGAGAGGAGAGTAACGTAGGAGCGGGGGCTTCGCACCGCTGTGCAGCCCCCGGGCCGTCACCGGTCGGGTGTCAGCACCTGAGGCCTGAACAACCGGGATCGGGCGTTAAACACGGGTTCCAAAAGACTCCCGTGCCCAACTTACAGCCGGTTTGCTGGTACCGAAGCTAGCAGCGGTTCAGCTCTGCTGTGCAAACCAGAAGAGTGGAGGATCGCTTTGGAGGAGCACCCCACCACCCGCCAAATCCAGTCGTCTAACCAGCGGTGTACCCACCAAGGGACCCAAGGCTCCCCAAAATATCCATAACGTACATTTTGGATAGGGCATTGAAGCAGCCTCCCCGTACCTGATCTGGTATTCCTGGGCGACAATGGCAACACTTAGCTAGAATGGAGGAACACCGCGGATCTCTGAGGGACACCCATCACTGCTGAGTCCACCCGGTCCACTACCCGTTAACTGTATGCCATGTACTGCTTGCTGGTTACAGTAAATTACCCGTTACAGAGACTTACAGTGTCCGTGCTTCCTTATGATTGCATCCGTCCGCACACAAGGTAACCGCAGCTGCCGCAGAACATCTTAAGCAGCTCCAGCCTCCGAGGATCACCGCTCAGCCTATGGGGAGCGTTCCATCTTGCTGCTATCCATCCCCCGGAGGCCCCGCAGCGTCGGTAAGACTTACCGAACTACTCATAGGTGGCGTCACGACAAGGTTAACTAACCAACTACTGTTCAGCCAACAACCCCTTTGATCTGTACCACCGGGCCCCCGCTACCGGCAGGCGCGGTCCATCCGTGACATGAAGGAGGAAGCGAACGCCTGTCTAAACCGGAGCCCATGGGCCGGCGGTGAGTCAGAAAATGGCGTCACGAACAGGATACGAGCAGGCCCGTTCCCTGACGGGTATAACGTGCTTTAAAAACACTTTAATGTCTACAATTTGGACTTTGTTCGTCCTAAAAAGAACTTTCCCGCCTTTTCACCGTTGGGCCAAGATGGCCGAAACCGCCATGAGGGACCGCCACGTGCAAGCCCAGGGGTGAGCCACCGCCGCTCTTCGTGGGAGGGCTAAAGGCAAAGGCGCCAAACTCATTGTCCGCCCTGATTGCTTGAATCAACCAGGGGGGGCGGACCAAAGACTTTTTCCCACCATTGGACTACAAAAGGCCCAAAGGAAGTGGAAGAGAGAGAGTCTTCTTCACCAGCTCTTCACCAGAACGGTTACCGGTTGAACGGGTGTGGTTCCCTCCAAAGAAGAGAATGGCCAGCATGAGACTTCAGGACCTTATGCAACAGGTCGAGGCGGAGGCCAGAGCAGCCATAGGCCACCCGGGTCCGGGTCCCGTCCTTACCATTGACGGCAGCCCCGACTTCTGGCAGGAGGCTCTGCAAGACCTCCGTGTGAGGCTAATAGAGACTGTTGAATGGACGATCCGCAGCTGGAGAGCGAGCCTGGGCCACCGACTACATCATGCGATGCAGCAGAGCCGACCGGGTACAGCAACCCCAGGACCGGATGACGTTGCCAGCTTCTCCACCGCCTCACCATCACCCACCACCTGTCCTGCTTCGTCACCGGAGCCAATAGACTGCCTCATTCCGGTGGAAGCCACAACCCAACCCGTTCCAGCGCTTGAAACCGCAGCCGAACTCATTTTAGAGCCGGAGCTTACAACATGCTCCACCGAAGAAGCTGATATCTACCAGGTTCCCACCGTGGAACCCGCCAACAGTTGTATCATCCAAAAGACTGTTGCCTGTTTCGTCCCCGTACCGGAGGCCTCCTTTGCAATTGCCAAGGCCTACCTGGCGACCGGGATTGAGACACCTTTACCTGCAGCTACAGAAGAAGAGGCAGGCAGCCTGGAAGCCCTGCAGGACGTCCCTGTGGAAGGATCCGCAGTACCACCGCCCTGTTGTCCAGAGGATCCTGCACCAGCATCGTCTATCACCATGCAGCCCGATGTAACCGTCGAGGGAGAGGAGGATGACGACGACGAGACCCGCAGCATTCCTGAGGATCTCTACACCGGTTTCGCCTGGGGAGACAGCGAGGATCCTCTGTCCGAGCAGCCAGCTCGGGTGCACTGGTCGGGTGCGTCAGCGACACCTTCCCCTGTGCCGTTCAACCGGGTTCCTGTCCAGACTGTCTGCCAAGCCCAAGCATCCTACCAACCCACTTGCCGCACCAGCAATATCCACAACCGGGATCGGGCGTTAAACACGGGTTCCAAAAGACTCCCGTGCCCAACTTACAGCCGGTTTGCTGGTACCGAAGCTAGCAGCGGTTCAGCTCTGCTGTGCAAACCAGAAGAGTGGAGGATCGCTTTGGAGGAGCACCCCACCACCCGCCAAATCCAGTCGTCTAACCAGCGGTGTACCCACCGAGAGACCCAAGGCTCCCCAAAACATCCATAACGTACATTTTGGATAGGGCATTGAAGCAGCCTCCCCGTACCTGATCTGGTATTCCTGGGCGACAATGGCAACACTTAGCTAGAATGGAGGAACACCGTGGATCTCTGAGGGACACCCATCACTGCTGAGTCCACCCGGTCCACTACCCGTTAACTGTATGCCATGTACTGCTTGCTGGTTACAGTAAATTACCCATTACAGAGACTTACAGTGTCCGTGCTTCCTTATGATTGCATCCGTCCGCACACAAGGTAACCGCAGCTGCCGCAGAACAATCTTAAGCAGCTCCAGCCTCCGAGGATCACCGCTCAGCCTCTGGGGAGCGTTCCATCTTGCTGCTATCCATCCCCCGGAGGCCCCGCAGCGTCGGTAAGACTTACCGAACTACTCATAGGTGGCGTCACGACAAGGTTAACTAACCAACTACTGTTCAGCCAACAACCACTTTGATCTGTACCACCGGACCCCCGCTACCGGCAGGCGCGGTCCATCCGTGACATGAAGGAGGAAGCGAACGCCTGTCTAAACCGGAGCCCATGGGCTGGCGGTGAGTCACTATGTCCAGCAATGAAACAGCGGGAGGAGCCAGGTGGAGGATGGAATGTTAGGACAGAACCCGGTTAGGGAAGGTACCAACATCACAAAAAGGAAAGACACACAACACCAGTTAGTTTAGTTCAGAAGTAAGTGAGAGAAGGAGAGGAGACCCATCAGCCAAGTAATCAGAGAAACCAGACTGAGAGACCCGGACCCGGTGGCCTGTGCCACCATATAGCTAGCCCGGGTCCCAGGCTGAAGACCGAGGAAACACAGAGGGGGTCCAAGGTGTGTCCGAGTCAGCGGGCCGGGAACTAGAGTGCCGGCTCTACTGAAGTGGCCAGGAAGCTTTATGCCCCAACCACAAACTACGGCTATTTATGTCCCGAGACCCAACCTCTGATGCAGTGAAAGGAAGGCCGTCATATTAGGGCTAGAGGACCCGAAAGTCACCCACTGAAAGCCTGTTACTGCTGGACTGTAGCTAGCATGCAGAACCGACCAAACAGGCCCGAAAGGAACATGAAAGAAGGTGATGCAGACGAACCATCCCAGCTGCTAGACGACACCAGAGCCGCTACTGTTCTGACTGTGCTGTAACCATCTGTTGAGCAAGACAGTAAACCAGGTTAAAGCTTGATACTGTGTGAGACTTTATTTGCCGTGCCTGAGAGGAGACAGACTGATTTTGCGAGCTGGCAGCTGGGGACTGACTCAGAGTATTGAGAGTCCTGCACCCCCTGCACTACACCAACATAAATTACACAGTAGCCCTGGGGAACAGTCCTAGCCGTGGAGGGTTCAACATCCCTGCTGCTAATCCCCATCATCCCCAGAGGTCCCGACTGCAGCGGTGGCTACCCATAGCTGCAAACTATGGGTGGCGTCACGATTCATCTCTAAAAACTGTTCCCCCCCTTTTATTGACCACCAACGGTCACGGAGACGGGTCGCGACACTGTGACATCCCGCAGCCCCAGACGACGACAAGAGGATCCAGTTCTGAGTACCCATGGCCCTGGTGGGCGAGTCAGCAGTATTAGGCATCATGTATGAAGCAGTTTTGGATTTACATTAAATGGCGTTATTAAGTGTCCTGCAGGAAGCAGTATTTATTTTGAAATATATGACAGATATTGCATCCATTATGAAGCAATATTTGATTTGTACTGTATGATGATATTAGCTGCTATATTAAAGCAGTGTTAAATTGCACTATATGGCGTTTTATGTAGAAATCAGTATGTGGTTTGCACTATATGGCTGTATTATGTGTCATTATGTGTCTTGTATAAGGCAGTATTGGATTTGTGCTATATGATGATATTAAGGGTCCGGTATAAATATTATAAAAAGTGACCATCAGCATTTATATCTTATTAGACCCCCCTGCAGTTTTATTGGAGATCCCCTGGGTTCAGGACAATCATTTGCATACCTAAAAAATAAATTGTCTCCTGGTAGATAGACACAGCGGCAGGATGGGAGAAGAAGAGGTCGGTATGTTGTTCAGCAAGATTTGTAGTGTCAAGGACAGAAGTACTGATTCTGATTGTGACCAACTCCTATTTCTTTAAAAGGGGGTGGTTCTTGGAGTTGATGACAAAAATTTATGGTGGTAGAAAATTTCTATGTATGGTTCCCTCCCGGTGAAGATAGGTATAGCAAAGTCTGGTATTTTCAGTGGGAACAGTTCTGGGTATTGGCTCCTGAGGCAGAAAACGAGAATTTCCCCTCCCTCCCGGACTCTGAAATGTGCTATCAGGGCCACTGAATCATGAATCAGGTCATACTTAGAGAATAGCACATGGGTGGCTTACCTCATGGCAGATTAGGGAACAGGAATTAGGACCTGGGGGGAACAATTATCAGAGGAGGATCAGGTAGGGGTTTTATTGATGAGGATAGGGCAAGAATTAGGTGGTAAATGGTCATGGCTTCAGTTTTAAACTTCGTAAGAGGAATAATTTGACAAAGAATTTCCTAGTGAAATATGCACTCAAGGGTTTTCGCACTGGAAAAAGACAAGAAGATAACAGGCGGCCAGTGTCATTCGGGTTGTTGGAGAAGTTGGGTTTACAGTTGGAAGCTGTATACATTTCCCAGATTGACATAGGGATGTTTAGGTTCACTTTCTCCCTGGCGTCTTTTGGGGCAATGAGGATAGGAGAAATAGTAGCACCCAGTAAGACCAAGGTTTGGGGCATTTTAGGTAGAGACATCATGGCCACCCAGAAAAGGGAGGGAATTTTGGATACAGAAGTCAAAAACAGACCAAATGGGAAAAGGAAAAAAGGGTACTGTTAGGAACGGTAAATGATTCGATTATGTGTCCGTTGCGATGTGTGGAGAGGTTTATTAATTCTAGGCCTTGGAAGGAGGGGCAGTTATTATGTCAGGAGGACAGGTCATTTTTTGTCAAAGTATCAATTTATCATGGTGTTTCAAAAATGTCTAGAGGGGGCTGGCTTGGATTCACACAGTTATGCGAGGCGTTCCTTTTATATTGGGGCTACAACAGAGGCAGCTGTGGGGGGTCTGAGTTCGGCGAACAGAATATTGGCCGATGAGAGTCCCAGCAGTATTGGTCCTATGTCGGACTTCAGGGCTAAAGGGAACCTGATTATTCTATACAAGTCACAAGTGCGACCACACTTAGAATACTGTGTACAATTCTGGTCTAAGAATTGGTCTTCCGGTGTATAAGAAAGATATAGCTGAACTAGAGCAGGTGCAGAGAAGAGCGACCAAGGTTATTAGAGGACTGAGGGATCTGCAATACCAAGATAGGTTATTCATTTTGGGGTTATTTAGTTTGGAAAAACAAAGGCTTAGGGGTGATCTTATAATAATGTATAAATATATGAGGGGACAGTACAGAGACCTTTTTAATTATCATTTTACTCTTAGACCTGAGACGGGGACAAGGGGGCATCCTCTACGTCTGAAGGAAAAAAGGTTTAATCATAATCACAGACGCGGATTCTTTACTGTAAGAGCAGTGAGACTATGGAACTCTCTGCCACATGATGTTGTAATGAGTGAGTCACTACTAACATTTAAGAAGGGCCTAGATGCCTTTCTTGAAAACTATAATATTACCGGTTATATATACTAGATTCTTTGATAGGGCGTTGATCCAGGGAACTAGTCTGATTGCCATATGTGGAGTCAGGAAGGAATTTTTTTCCCCAATGTGGAGCTTAGTGTTGCCACATGGGTTTTTTTGCCTTCCTCTGGATCAACATGTTAGGCTATGGGTTGAACTAGATGGGCTTAAAGTCTTCCTTCAACCTTATAAACTATGTTACTATGTTACTACGTTACTATACGAATATGCACTAATTTTATGTTTGTTTCATTACAGGACAGGTTCCACTTTTAGTCTGGATTTTAGGCCATTCCTATGTATATTGGGGAGCATAGCGGGCTGACAGAAGGATTTCTCAAGAGACACAGCGCTAATCTGGTGGCTCGGTTTTAGGGTTATGGCATGTAGTCGGGTGTTACAAGAGGTTCACAGGGCTGTAAGTCTGGATAGAGCCCCAAAAATTTAAGTTTTGCATGTGGGGGATAATAAATAATATTAACAGAGCACGAATTAAGGTCAACAAGGCAGTATCCAAATTCGTAGTTCGGAATGGGTGTGTGGCAGTACGGCACTCAGATCTAGATGGTACGGACAAGGAATTTTGGTTAGCAGACCAAGTGCATTTAAATGTGGGGGGGAACAGATTTATGAACCCTGAGGTTACAAGTGGGGATAGTAAAAGCCCCAGCATTGCTGGATGGTGGGGTCTCGAGCACTTGAAGTGGTCAAGGTGCTCCCGGTGTGGCGTTGTTGAGTCCTCAAAGTTGGTTAAAAAATTCAGAATTGGGATTTATTAGATCCATGGATCCCCTTTTGGATGGTTCTCTGGTGAGATTTGGGTGATACCCGGCGATGGACCATCAGTTTCATATTAACGGTATTGAAGGACAACTTCTTCCTTCAGTTTCACGGTGCTCCTGAGCCAGTGAACACAGCCAGGAGTAAGTCTGTGGAGGGGAGGGGCAATGTTATAGAAAAATCACCAGATTTTTTGTAGCTTTGAGGACCTCACCAATTGTTTCAATTATATGTTTTTCTTATAAGTAAATAGTTTGCTGTGGCCATTTTTATTAAAAGAAAAATGGATTGTTGTCTGTGCTTTTATTCATGGGAGGGGGTTGGGGGGAACTTCTGTGGAGAGGTAAGATCAGTGTTAGTAGTCAGGTCACAAGAATCAACCTTACCAGAGTCAATGATTATCTATTGCATTAGTTAAATTCTGAATATATCTAGAAGGTCAGTCCATTTGGAGAATTTTACAGACAGCCAGGTATGAATAAAATGAATGAGCTTTACATTTTAACCTATCCACAGTTTTATGTTTTTAAATATCAATTTCCAAGTTTTTTCTAGCAACAAGCATTACATTTAACAGTTTTAGTTTTAGTTTAATCTGCAGTGAAACTATTTTATGCTTGACAGCTTTAAACGTTTTCACTTCATAGAGATAGCAGAAAATCCAAGTCCTTAACATAATGCATATGGCAAACAACTAAGTAGAGAACTCAGCCAAGACTAATTTGACACTGTACTATTGTATGTTCCTTCTTCAGGAAAATGACGCTTTGTTGGAAGCCAAGATGCATACCATTTATCAAGTAATTGCACCATCTGCTTTGCTGCCAGTGATTTTGGACATGAGATACTCTTTCTTATTACAAGTATTTGTTTTCTTTTTTTAGTTTGCACATTTGAATGAGAAACTAATTGACATAAAGAAAAATGCATGCCATGTTCAATGAGATTTTAGAAACCATGTAATGCATGGCCAACAAAGGAAAAGAATCAAGCACCACGGATATTAATTAGTTAATGCACAGTGCCTCAACAGTGCATATGGTAACATAATTGTTGCCAACCAAAACTAATTATTATTTTTATTTAATTTAATCCAATTGGAAAGTTACATACAGCAATAAAAAAACTTATTTAACCCACACACAAATACCTGGAGACTTAAAGGGAACCTGTCAGCTCATTGATGCCACCAAGCTATCAGTATCTGTACCTACAGTTTCATAGTCCTTTCCTAAGCATCCCTGTCTTAGCTAATAGTGTAGTATTAAAGTAGAAAAAAGTATTTATAAACTTACATTTTTGCATGTAAACTAGCACACAGACTAGTCTGCAGGGGTGTTCATGTAGCCACTATGCCTGCCTTCTTTCCGTGGTTGTAATGCCCCTGTGGGCATCATAACCTAATTTAGTATAGCTGTCTACTTCCCTAACTCGCTTTCACATCTGTTTGTGATCCTGCACATTGTGGGTGAGTATTGGGTGTACTTGTCCAGCTTCTGAATGCCCATTGCGCATGATTTGGAGCCAGCAAGCGCCTGCTGTATAATTTGGTCAGGCAGTAAATGTGAGCTGTGAGCAGGGTGACATCATAGTCAAGTGCACCTCTGGTCAGACAGAGCGTCGCGGTCCTTTGAACTGAGGTAATCTTTCCCCAGGAACCCAAAACTCACTAGCTTCTGGTCTCGCTGTAAGTGGGGTTCTGCTGAAAAATTCACCTTAGGAAAGAGAGCTGTGTTGCTCTATCTGACCTTAGGTGACCAAGACCATGACATCACCACTCTCACAGCGGGATACAAAACGTAGTCAGTTTTGGGTCTTGCCATGAACTGCCATCGCAAACGATTGTGGAGGGTTTGTGAGGGAGTAATAAAGTTGGGACTGAGGGCTGTCTTTGTATTATTTTTACAAATAGATGTTTTTTCATGGTGTGGTTAATTATTTACTATTTTCTTAGAGGTTAAAAATGTCTGGGTCCAGCATTGGCCTGACATTAGGAGCCTCTTTCTTAGTACCAGCTGGCAACACATGGCTAGCATTAACCCCTTTATTACCCAATTTGCCACCAGCACCGTGGCAACTAGAAG
Organism: Allobates femoralis; assembly: GCA_033576535.1. Classification (NCBI taxonomy): domain Eukaryota; kingdom Metazoa; phylum Chordata; class Amphibia; order Anura; family Aromobatidae; genus Allobates; species Allobates femoralis. Next base: position 727,406,410 of record JARQOC010000003.1, on the reverse strand, counting down.
AGTTGGGCACAGAGCCAGAAAGTCACTTCCATGAATGCACCATTTTCTGGGGAAGCTGCAGGCTGCAATTTGCAATAGGGGGGCCCAGAATGCTTGGGCCTCCCCACACTGAGGATTCCAACCCCTAACTACCTAGTTGTACCTGGCTGGCAACCAAAAATAGAGCTAAGCCACACACCTTTATTTTTATTAATTCTAGAAATAATTTTTTAAAAATTATGTCGGTCTTTGCCATATTTTTGGTTGCCAGCCAGGTGCAACTAGGCAGCTGGGGGTGGGTGGCAGCTCGAAGCTCCCTAGTTGTACCTGGCTGGCAACCAAAAATATGGTGAAGCCCCACATAATTTTTTTTAAAGTATTTAAAAAAATAATTAAAAAATATATATTTTTGATTACTATCCAGGTAAAACTAAACAGCAGGGGGTGGGTGTGAGCCTGTACCTGCCTGCTGTATCTGGCTGCCAACCAAAAATACAACAGAGCCCCACGTCACCAGCGCAAAGTCCACTCAAAATACACAACAAATACTTGGGGTCATGACATGATGGGTACCAGCTGTATGAAACCCAAGATAACGCATGCTACAAATACAGTGCCTTGTAAAAGTATTCAGCCCCTTGAACTTTTCCACCTTTTGCCCCATTTCAGGCTTCAAAGATATAAATTAAAAATCTTTTGTGAAGAATCAACAACAAGTGGGACACAATTGTGAAGTGGAATGAAATTTATTGCATATTTTAAACTTCTGGTAACAATTAATAATCTAAAAAGTGGGGCGTGAAATATTATTTGACCCCTTTACTTTCAGTGCAGCAAACTGAGTCCAGAAGTTCAGTGAAGATCTCTGAATGATCCAATGTTGTCCTAAATGGCTGGTAATGATAAATATAATCCACCTGTGTGTAATCAAGTCTCTGTATAAATGCACCTGCTCTGTGATAGTCTCAGGGTTCTGTTTCAAGTGCAGAGAGCATCATGAAGACCCAAGAACACACCAGGCAGGTCCGAGATACTGTTGTGGTGAAGTTTAAAGCTGGATTTAGATACAAAAAGATTTCCCAAGTTTTAAACATCACAAGGAGCACTGTGCAAGCGATCATATTGAAATGGAAGGAGTATCAGACCCTGCAAATCTACCAAGACCCGGCCGTCCCTCTAAACTTTCATCTCGAACAAGGAGAAGACTGATCAGAGATGCAGCCAATAGGCCCATGATCACTCTGGATGACCTGCAGAGATCTACAGCTGAGGTTGGAGAGTCTGTCCATAGGACAACAATCAGTCGTACACTGCACAAATCTGGCCTTTACGGAAGAGTGGCAAAAAGAAAACCATTTCTCAAAGATATCCATAAAACGTCTCATTTGAAGTTTGTCACAAGCCACATGGGAGAAACACCAAACGTGGAATAAGGTGCTCTGGTCAGATGAAACCAAAATAGAACTTTTTGGCCACAATGCAAAACAATATGTTTGGCGTAAAAGCAACACAGCTCATCCCCCTCAAAACACCATCCCCACTGTCAAACATGGTGGTGGCAGCATCATGGTTTGGGCCTGCTTTTCTTCAGCAGGGACAGGGAAGATGGATAAAATTGATGGGAAGATGGACGGAGCCAAATACAGACAGGTGGCATATTGCGTTACATTCCATTAAAGCTATGCGCTGAGCCTGCCAGGGACTAAGTTTCAAACAGATCCGGCAGGCTGAGTGCAGACTTAAGTCAGAGACTAGCCATAGTCTTCAATTCATAAATTGCATACTAAGGCTGGGGTCACACTTTAAACTTGAATTACGTTCACTGCATCCAGATCCGGATGCGGTGAACGCAATTGCGGCCCCACACATTTTTCAACAAAAATGTGTGGAGGCAGGGCCAGCGTCAGCACCAGGCATACCTGGGCAAGTGCCGGGGCCCTGAACTGCTGGGGGGGCCCACTGGCCGTCAGGGACAGGCAGCCCTGACAGCCAGGGGCCCATTAGGTACAGACAACCATGAGAACAACCAGCCTCAGCAAGCAGCTGAGTGCTCAGCGGAAATGCCAGTGCACATGGCTAATTTGCATGCGATGCAGATTAGCCATGTGCTGGCTCCGTGGACTGTGGAGCTTCCTCCTCTGACTACGGCATGATGAGTTATCACTGTGCCCTCATCATACTGCTGCAGCCAGCAGGAAGGAGGAAGCTCCACAGTCCCGGGAGCCTTCTGTTATAAGGATGTGGTGGGGAAGAATCTGAGGAGGACACAGCCCCGGGGGAGCGGATGGAAGGTGAGTATGATCAGGTTTTTTTTTTCACAATTTGCAGCAGGATGGGGATTATATGTACCTTGGAGGCTGTGTGCTGGGGTATACAGAGGCTGTGTGCTGGGGTATACAAAGGCTGTGCGCTGGGGTATACAGAGGCTGTGCTGCTGGGGTATACAGAGGCTGTGTGCTGGGTATACAGAGGCTGTGCTGCTGGGGTATACAGAGGCTGTGTGCTGGGGTATACAGAGGCTGTGCTGCTGGGGTATACAGAGGCTGTGCTGCTGGGGTATACAGAGGCTGTGTGCTGGGGTATACAGAGGCTGTGTGCTGGGGTATACAGAGGCTGTGTGCTGGGGTATACAGAGGCTGTGTGCTGGGGTATACAGAGGCTGTGTGCTGGGGTATACAGAGGCGCTGTGCTGGAGTATACAGAGGTGCTGTGCTGGGGTATATAGAGGTGCTGTGCTGGGGTATACAGAGGCTGTGTGCTGGGGTATATAGTGGCTGTGCTGGGGTATATAGAGGCGCTGTGCTGTGGTATATAGAGGCGCTGTGCTGGGGTATATAAAGGCTGTGTCCTGGGGTATATAGAGGCTGTGTGCTGGGGTATATAGAGGCTGTGTGCTGGGGTATACAGAGGCTGTGTGCTGGGGTATACAGAGGCGCTATGCTGGGGTATACAGAGGCGCTGTGCTGGGGTATACAGAGGTGCTGTGCTGGGGTATATAGAGGCTGTGTGCTGGGGTATATAGAGGCGCTGTGCTGGGGTACATAGAGGCGCTGTGCTGGGGTATATAGAGGCGCTGTGCTGGGGTATATAGAGGCTGGGGTATATAGAGGCTGTGCTGGGGTATATAGAGGCTGGGCTGGGGTATATAGAGGCTGGGGTATATAGAGGCTGTGCTGGGGTATATAGAGGCTGTCCTGGGTGTATAAGGAGGCTGTGCTGACTGTATATTGCAGCATATGGAGGCTGCTGTTGGGGTATATGGATGCTGCTGCTGTGGTACATGGAGGCTGCTGCAGAGGTATATGGAGTCTTTGCTGATGTATATGGACACTGTGCTGGGGTATATGGAGGCTGCTGCTGTATATATAATATGAAGGCTGCGATGGGCTATATATATATTATTTGGAGGCTGTGCTGTATATATAATATGGAGGCTGTACTGGGCTGTATATATTATTTGGAGGCTGCTGCTGGGCTGCCACAGCTTCCAAATATTATATACACCCTGGCACAGCCTCCAAATACTATATACAGGCCAGCACAGCCTCCAAATAATATATATAACCCGCAGTCTCTATATTATATATACAGCCCGGCAGTCTCCATATTATATATACAGCCCTGAACAGCCTCTATATTATATACAGAGCCCACCCAAGAGCCTCTATATTATATATAGAGCCCACCCACGAGCCTCTATATTATATATACACAGCCTGCAGCTTCTATATTATATTAATGTATCATGGTTTGTGCTAAAGGGCCCACTGATACTGTTTCGCCCGGGGCCCACAAAAACCTGGAGCCGGCCCTGTGATGAGGGAACCGCAATGCGGTAACCGGATTGCGCAGGATGTGTAATTCTGAGCAATCCGGTTACCGTACAGTTTGCTCATCCCTGCTGCCGCTGCAATGTTTTAAAAGAATATATTTTATTAATAATAATAATTGTGGCTATAATGTCTCTAGGGGGTGCCCACCCCCCCTAGAGACATACCACCTACTCAGGTGGGCATATAATGATTTAATTGCTGATGTACAGTAGCTGGCTCTTGTCAGCTCTGTACAATTTTATGAATGAAGCGCCGGCTCCCTGTGAGCAGCGCTCATACTATACCTAATGTACGTATAGTATGTGCGCTGTCCAGCGCCATAGATCTACTGTATAAGCCTGCAGGACTTCAGACAGCGCACATACTATACGTACATTAGGTATAGTATGAGCTCTGCTCACAGGGGAGCCGGCGGCTTCATTTATAAAAATGTACAGAGCCGACAGGAGCCGGCTACTGTACATCAGCAATTAAATCATTATTTGCCCACCTGAGTAGGTGGTATGTCTCTAGGGGGTGGGCACCCCCTAGAGACATTATAGCAACAATTATTAATAACATTTATTCTTTTAAAACACTGATAACAGTTTGCTCATCCCTGTGGCAGCAGGGATGAGCAAACAGTACGGTAAGATGATTGCTCAGGATTACACATCCTGAGCAATCCAGTTACCGCATTGTGGGGCTTAGAACTGCTCCGAAAACTGCAGCCTGCATGATTTTTCACGCAGGCTGCAGAGCAGGAGGTGGTAACCCGATTGCTTGTAAAGCTATCCGGTTTTTATAATAGGCTCCTATGAGGAGCGTTTCCTGCTCCAGTTTTGAGCTTTTTAAAAGCTCAAAACTGGATCAGGTTTTCTAAAGAAAAACGTAAGTGTGACCCTAGCCTAAGTCATGTTTGCAAGTGTACGTTTTTTGACACCCACATGTTTTTCATTAATGTATTACTTTTGTGTGTCCAAGTGCATATAAGTGGGTTTGATTGCTTTGAGGGATTTGTTTCAAGGTGTATCTTTATTTTTAATGTTTTTAGTTCATTCTATTAATAAAAATGTGTCTAAATTATACATTTTTGGCTAGAAGTGTTAAAATCTCAGAGTACTGAGTGGTTGATACAATTACAAAAACTTTTTGCCTTTTCTCTTTTTACAGCTGCTCCTGTCAGGTGATATCTCTCCAAATCCTGGTTCACCCTCCACCAACTTCAACCCCTCCCCCACCACACATAGAAACCATGCTAACCTTATTACCATTACGTGCACACCTTCATCTCCCTCTTATAATTTGAAATCCACGGTCTGTATGCAACAAGCTTCCCTTCATCCACAACTACTTTCTCACTAAGGGTAGGGACACTCTTCCTGATCAGTTTTTCCTGATCAGTGTTCATCGGTTTGTGTGCCAAAACCAGGAGTGACTCCAAAACCCACCACAGGTGTCAATCTTTCAATTATACTTTTTCTCTGCAAGGTTCTCTCCTGGTTTTGGCACACAAACTGATGAACACTGATCAGGAAAACTGATCAGGAACTGAAGTGTGTCCCTACCCTAATGGTGGGTTTACACACAAGGATATTGTGAACGATATCCTTAGAAAAGTAACGTGACAGACATCGTATGATCGATATTGAATTATCATTCGTGTGTTGTCACACACAAGGATATCGGTTTTGGCAGCTCGCCAGTATCGGAGGGAGATTTTTCCATCCGATGCTGAGCAATGACGTTACAATAATGTGCTAGCGCTGTGACAGCAGCACTGGCACATTATTGTATGCAAAAGTCATTAACAGACTTTGTAAAGTCGCTGCAGCAGCCCTGTGCTACATGTCAGCACAAATCTGCAGCAGCGGGTACATGAACCCGGTGTTTAAGGGGTTAATGTTATTGAGCTACATGGCCCCAGAGAGTGGCCACATTCCCCTGGAGCCATGTAGCCCAAAACATTCCCAGTGCAGTGGCTAAATAATGTATTTAGCAGAAGCCACACTATGTCTACTCTGCTACATTCATTCAGTAAAAACTGACGCTTATTAAGCCGGTGTTTAAGGGTTTAATAATAGTGAGCTACATGGCCTCAGATATTGGCCACACTCCCCTGGAGCCATGTAGATCACAACATTGGCAGCTCAGGGTTAACCTACCTAATTTGCAGAAGCCGCATTATGTCGGCTCTGCTAAAATCCACCTTTAAAAGCTGCCGGCCACTGTCATTTGACAGTGCGCCGTGAAAATTTACTAAAGGGCTTCCTGAATAGGGAGCTGGCCAGGGTACTAATGCTAAATGCATTCAGCACACGTCACTCTCCGAGGCGCTGAGCGCTTTAGCACTAATAGCTATGGGCCACACACATTGAAACTGCGGTTCGCTGGCCATAGCTATTAGTGGTAAAGCGCTCAGCACCTCGGAGAGCGTCGGGTGCTGAACGCATTTAGCGTTAGTACCCTGGACAGCTCCCTATTCAGGAAGCTGGTTAGTAAATGTTCACAGCGCACTGTCAAATGACAGTAGCCGCCGGCTTTTAAAGGTGGATTATAGCAGTGCTGACATAGTGCGGCAAATTAGGTAGGTTAACCCCTGAGCTGCCAGTGTTGTGGGCTACATGGCTACATGGCTCCAGGGGAGTCTGGCCAATCTCTGGTGCCATGTAGCTCACTATTATTAAACCATTACACACTGTCTTAATAAGCGCCGGTTTTTACTGAATGAATGTAGCAGAGCCGACATAGTGTGGCTTCTGATAAAAACATTATTTAACCCCTGCGCTGGCAATGTTTTGGGCTACATGGCTCCAGGGAGTGTTGGCACTCTCGGACATGTAGCTCAATAACATTAACCCCTTAAACACCGGGTTCATAGCAGCTCTGTGCCGACATGTAGCACAGAGCTGCAGGAGCGGCTTTACAAGTTAAATCACTACCTAAAAATGTATTTATTAAGCAGCATTTTAATAAAATGACTGTGGCAGGAATAGAAGTCTTTTGAATAATATCGTTCAAAAGGCTTCACACTGAATGATGTGGCACATCGTTCTGACGTTAATTGGAAGACGAACGTAGATTTGAGGTCAGGATCTCAAATCTTGGATGAACGATCTAACGATCTTTTCATCCTATATCGTTCATTTAAGGTACCTTTACACGCCGCTACAGCAGGGTGGAAACAACCGGGTGTTTCACGTGCACGAGCACGTACCAACGGTTACAAACGGTTCCCGATACCGCCTTTACACGCCGCTACAAGGTGCTCTACTGAAGGTTTAATCTATCTCTGGATGCACCGCCGGGTGCCTCAAGTTACCTTCTGCAGAGCACCTTACCTCATTTACACGCCGCTACAGAAGGTAATATGGGAGGACCTGGTGCAGCAGGGACAACACATAGGCGTGCCAGAATTGTGGATTACGAGACGCTCGTACGATGATTGGACAATGCAATAGTATCATGATTGGCCAGCCAGCGCAGGAAGGCTGGCTAATACATGACGCTATTGCAAATGTGTAGTGTGACTTTAAATATGCCGCCCTATGCAGAGACTACCAATCGTAACGCAGGAGCTTCCTCCAATGATCGCTGAAGGGGGGCGGTTTCACAGAGGCTGTGTCACGCCCCAGGGAGTTAACTAGGTGACGAAAAAACCTTACCCTACTTTATTTAGATGCCACTACCATCGGGTTGAAATCAACCTGTTTTAGAGCACTGCTCTGAAACAGGTGCCGAAAGTGACGGGTGGCAACAACCTACTTTACACGCCGCTACGTTGGGTTGATTTGACGGTGCAAGATACATTTGTCTCATAAACCCGGTTGTTTCTACCCTGCTGTAGCGGCGTGTAAAGGTACCTTTACAGGTAAGGATGCACAAATGATATCTTTGGAACAATCACATAACTGTGACGTTTCAAGGATATTGTTCAGGATATCCTTGCCTGTAAACCCACCATAAGGCTAGGGTCACACTTACCAAGTGCCCCACATTAAACGGATCCAGTCTGGGGCTACTTGCGAACGCTGCTCCATGGTAACCTGATGTTTACCATGGATGCAGCCACACACTTTAGCAGAGCGCACAGGAATACATTGAAACGTTGCTGACAACGTTTTCCTGTGCGCTCTGCTAAAGTGCAGTTCCTGGGGCTTCCTGTGTGGCTGCATCCATGGTAAACATCAGGTTACCATAGAGCAGCGTTCGCAGGCAGCCCCCAACATTAACGCTGGCTGTTACTGCAGGCTTGGCTCTGCAGTAATTGGATCCATTTAATGTGGAGCACCTGGTAAGTGTGACCCAAGCCAAACTCTCTTAATATCCTGGCTCTCGCTGAAACCTAAATCCAGGATTCAGACACAGTGTCGCCTGCCGCTATTTCTATTGCGGCTTACATTTCTCTCATTCCCCGAGACCTGGGAAAATACATGGTGTTGGAGCCGGCTTACTCCTGCCCCTACAATGTAGTTTCCAGGTCTTCCCCCAGCTCCATCACTCTCATTCCCTTCTTTTGAGGTTCACACCATTAGACTCTACCACCTCCTCCCCCTCAGAGTAGCGGTGCTATACCGCCCCCCAGAGGCTGCCGCATTTTATGTCCTCAGAATTACCAACCCTAATTCTGGGAGACTTCAACATCCCCATAAACAGCCCCATCTGCCCATCTGCATCCCAGCTCCTATCTCTAACCACAACTCTTGGCCTCTCACAGCTCTCAACCTCGGAGACACACAAGGATGGTAACACCCTTGCCCTGATCTTTGTCTGGCTCTGTTCAACCTCCTCCTTAGATAATTCACCTCTTCCCCTCTCTGACCACAACATTCTCTCCTCCACACTCACAAATCCTCGCCAACTCCAGCACACCCCTATCCATCACACATTTAGAAAACTACAGGCCATTAACCATTATACACTCACAGACTCTACACTCATCACTGTCCCCAATCTCCTCAGTCTCCTGTCCTGATCTGGCAGTAAATCATTTAAATGACTCTCTCAGAAGCTCCCAGGACTAAGTAGTGCCCCTCACCTTTAGAACACAAAGTCCAAACACAGAGTGAAACAGCCCTGGCTCACATCACAAATTCGATTCCTCCAGCGATGCTCTAGGAGTGCTAAATGTCTATGGAGGAAAACCCGCACACCAGAAAACTTCATTCACTATAAATTTATGCTGAGATCTTACAACTCCGCCCTTCACCGTGCTAAACAAACCTACTTCAATACCCTGATCTCCTCACTATACAACAATAAAAAAAAACTCTTTGACACATTTCACTTTCTCCTCAGTTCTAAAGTGCAGGCCCCTATCACTGACCTCTGCTGATGATCTGGCTTATTTCTTCACAGGGAAAATAGAAAACATCCATCAGGAAATCAACTCCCAACCTCAAATTACTGTTACCCCTACCTCTCCCCACGTTTCCTCTGTCTCTCTCTCCATATTCGACCCAGTCACAGAAGAAGAAATCTCCAGGCTCCTCTCTTCCTCTCGTCCCACCTTATTCACCGCTGACCACATACCCTCACACCTGCTCTAGTCTCTCTCTCCAGTGGTCACCACTCACCTAACCAAAATTTTCAATATCTCCCTCTCTTCTGGCATCTTCCCCTCTTCCTTCAAACACTCTATCATTACTCCATTATTAATGAAAATTTCTCTTGACCCATCCTGCATAAACAACTACAGACCAGTCTCCAATCTCCCCTTCATCTCTAAACTCCTGGAGCGCCTAATCTACTCCCGCATCACTTATTGCCTCACCACTCACTCTCTTCTGGATGCATTACATTCTGGTTTCCGCCCCCTACATTCTACAGAAACTACGCTGTTATGATCCAGTGACCTTGGGGCCGCATTAATATGTTTCACAGGAGTAAGTGGTACATTTACTGACTGCAGTTCCTGACTTAACTCCGCAACTAGAAGAAGAAGAAGCCATGGGATGTGACTAGCCATAACCTAGACACCTCAACACGGCCGGAGAACTAGCTGCCCCTAAAGATAGAAACAGGAATTCTATCTTGCCTCAGAGCAGAATCCCCAAAGGATAGAAATCCCCCTACAAATATTGACTGTAAGAGAGGAAAAGACACACTCAGGTTGAAAACAGAATTTAGCAAAGGAGGCCACTCTAGCTAGATAGATAAAGACAGGACAGAATACTATTGAAGTCAGTATAAAAATCCTTTCAAAAATATCCACAGCAGATAATGCAAAAATACCCCTGAGTCTACTCAAGACTCGGCGCCCTCTAAACCTGCGGAACACCTGTGAATCCAACTATGCTGACACAATCAAAAGCCAAACACAAATGAATAGTACTTAAATCCTAGGAAGAAAACTTCCTAACAGAGAGCAGGTTAAGACAGACATGCAGACCAAATATCCACAAAAACCACAACTCTGAGCAGAAATAAACAATTCCAAAACAAGCACACAGCATGTGTGCCACAAGAGACAGCATTACTGATGTATGTAAAGCGCTATGGAATTAATAGCGCTATATAAATGAATAAATATTATTATTATAAGAAAACAAAACCATTCACTTAGCTTGGAAATTTTGCAGTAGGGCAGGAAGAGACCATGCAGAGGTGAAACACCTCCAGGAACAATTGACAACTGGCAAGGACTGAGGGAAACCTGCAAACCTAAATACCCCAATCTAAATTCCAATTATCCAATTCACCTGACCAAGACTGCAAAACAGGATCCACTGCATTACCAGCCACAACCACAGGAGGGAGCCCACAAGCAGAATTCAAAACACTACTCTCACCAAAGTGACCAATGACTTTCTGACAGCAAAACGTAATAGTGACCACTCTCTGCTTATTCTTCTTAATCTCTCTGCAGCTTTTGACACTGTTGACCACCATCTCCTACTCTCTATGCTGCACTCCATCGGCATCAAGGACACGGCTCTCTCCTGGTTCTCTTCCTATCTTTATGACTGCTCTTTCAGTGTATCATTTGCTGGCTCCCAGGGGCGTAACTAGAACTGGCAGGGCCCCATAGCAAACTTTTGAACGGGGCCCCCTCCAAGACACGCCCCCAATGACACGCCCCTCCAAGACACGCCCCCCAAATGACACGCCCCTTCAAGACACACCCCCTTACAGGCCCCAGCAGTATATACAGCAGCCCCAGTGGTATACCGCAGCCTCTCCAGTGGTATATACAGGCCCCAGCAGTATTACAGCAGCCTCCGCAGTGGTGGTATATACAGGCCCCAGTGGTGGTATACAGGGCCCCTGGTGGTGGTATATACAGGCCCCTGGTGGTGGTATACAGGGCCCCTGGTGGTGGTATATACAGGCCCCTGGTGGTGGTATATACAGAGCCCCTGGTGGTAGTATACAGGCCCCTGGTGGTAGTATACAGGCCCCTGGTGGTAGTATACAGAGCCCCTGGTGGTGGTATATACAGGCCCCTGGTGGTAGTATACAGAGCCCCTGGTGGTGGTATATACAGGCCCCTGGTGGTAGTATACAGAGCCCCTGGTGGTAGTATACAGGCCCCTGGTGGTGGTAGTATACAGAGCCCCTGGTGGTGGTAGTATACAGAGCCCCTGGTGGTGGTAGTATACAGAGCCCCTGGTGGTAGTATACAGGTCCCTGGTGGTAGTATACAGGCCCCTGGTGGTATATACAGAGCCCCTGGTGGTAGTATACAGAGCCCCTGGTGGTAGTATACAGGCCCCTGGTGTTGGTAGTATACAGAGCCCCTGGTGGTAGTATACAGGCCCCTGGTGGTAGTATACAGGCCCCTGGTGGTGGTAGTATACAGAGCCCCTGGTGGTGGTAGTATACAGAGCCCCTGGTGGTGGTAGTATACAGAGCCCCTGGTGGTAGTATACAGGCCCCTGGTGGTATATACAGAGCCCCTGGTGGTGGTAGTATACAGAGCCCCTGGTGGTAGTATACAGGCCCCTGGTGGTAGTATACAGGCCCCTGGTGGTGGTAGTATATAGAGCCCCTGGTGGTGGTAGTATACAGAGCCCCTGGTGGTGGTAGTATACAGAGCCCCTGGTGGTAGTATACAGGCCCCTGGTGGTATATACAGAGCCCCTGGTGTTGGTAGTATACAGAGCCCCTGGTGGTAGTATACAGGCCCCTGGTGGTAGTATACAGGCCCCTGGTGGTGGTAGTATACAGAGCCCCTGGTGGTGGTAGTATACAGAGCCCCTGGTGGTGGTAGTATACAGAGCCCCTGGTGGTGGTAGTATACAGAGCCCCTGGTGGTAGTATACAGGCCCCTGGTGGTAGTATACAGGCCCCTGGTGGTGGTAGTATATAGAGCCCCTGGTGGTGGTAGTATACAGAGCCCCTGGTGGTATATACAGAGCCCCTGGTGGTAGTATACAGGCCCCTGGTGGTGGTAGTATACAGAGCCCCTGGTGGTAGTATACAGGCCCCTGGTGGGTATATACAGGCCCCCCACTCCTCCTCTGCTGCACACGTCACCTGTAAAGGAATACATCATACTTACTTATCTCTGCCGGCTCGCCGCGCTCTGCACCGCGCTCCGTCTTCATCCAGCTTCTTCCTGGTTGTGACCGCCGGGCGCAGGAAATGACGTCACAACCAGGAAGAAGCTGGATGAAGACGGAGCGCGGTGCAGAGCGGCGGCAGCCGGCAGAGATAAGTAAGTATGATGTATTCCTTTACAGGTGACGTGTGCAGCAGAGGAGTGGGGGGCCTGTATATACACACTGGGGGCCTGTAGCTGACCGGATAGCAGCGTAGCGGCGCTGGGTCCGGGCCCCCCACAAGGGCCGGGCCCCAAAGCGACTGCTACGTCTGCTATGCCGGTAGTTACGCCCCTGCTGGCTCCACTTCCTCCCCTCTTCCTCTCACTATTGGGGTCCCTCAGGGTTCAGCCCTTGGATCTCTTATCTTCTCTCTCTACATGGCTCGATTGGACAGACCATCAGCAGATTTGGCTTTCAGTACCATCTTTATGCTGAAGACACACAACTATACACTTCTTCCCCTAACCTTACTCCCGCTCTTATAAAGAACACCAATGACTGTCTAACTGCAGTTTCCAATATCATGTCCGCTCTTTATCTGAAACTCAACCTTTCCAAAACTGAACTTCTTCTGCTCCTGCACTCCACTAACCTTCCTAAATATGATATCTCTCTCTCAGTGTGCGGCACCACGATAACGCCTAGTCAGCAGGCTCGCTGTCCAGGTGTTATGTTTGACTCTAATTTGTCCTTCACCCCATATATACAATCTCTCACCCACTCTTGCCGCTTGCACCTGAAGAGCATCTCTAGAGTCCGCCCCTTTCTCACCTTGGAAACCACAAAACCCCTCACTGTGGCCCTGATTCACTCCCGCCTTGGCTATTGTAATTCCCTTTTAATCAGCCTCCCCTGCACTAGACTCTTCCCTCTCCAGTCCATCCTTAATGCAGCAGCCAGGATCACCTATCTAGTTAACCGTTACTCGGAAGCTTCTGCTCTATGCCAGTCATTGCAGTGGATGCCTATACACTATAGGATCCAATTCAAACTGCTTGTTCTCACCCACAAAGCTCTTCATGATGCAGCACCTCATTACCTCTCCACCCTCATCTATGTCTATCACCCCACCTGTTCTCTTTGCTCTGGAAGTGACTTTAGACTCATTTCTACATTAATCCGAACCTCCCACTTCCGGCTTCAAGACTTCTCCCGAGCTGCACCAATTCTCTGGAATGCTCTACCCCACGAAATAAGGTATATCCACAACTTACATAGTTTCAGGCGATCCCTAAAAACACATCTTTTTAGAGCGGCCTATCCTGATCCCTAGTCAAAGTCACTTAGACATAGCCTATCGCCTCCACCAGTCTCAAGTAGATCACAAATAATGGTTGGTGGACACTTATACTGCTCCTATCTGTTCTCCTCAAGTTGACTATACCATCATTGTAAATAAGCACTTGTACTTTGTGTCACCCCCCACCTCATTGTTAGATTGTAAGCTCTTATGAGCAGGGCTGTCATTATTTTGCTCTAATTATTGTATTATGCTTTGTATTGTATTGTATTGCTTTTTGTATTGTATTGCATTTTCTGATAACTGTTTCCTATGATTGTTTAAATATGAACCTCTGAATTATGAAACACTGCAGAATATGTTGGCGCTATATAAATAAAGATTATTTTTATTTTAATGGCTAACTGAAAAGATGGTAATAGATAGGAATCTTTTATATCATAGCAGGCAATATTTTTGGCTAAGGACTCATTTAGTTTATATATATTTCTTACTTTTCTGAGTTAGCCTTTTCCCTAATTTTGGCCAAATATATGTAATGAATAGTAATGGAGGGAGTAATGGACAGACACCTAGTAAGTGTACTTAAAAAAACACACACAGGAAAAACTAGTTTATTTTAAGAAAGACCCAACACTTTTCCTTGTTCACCAATTTAAAAAAAAAACAAAAAAAACAAAACATGAAAATCCAACATAATCCATGGTATTGTGGTCAGAGAACATACCTGAATCAGTACTCCAACCTATGGAGCTTCAGAGGACAGGGCTCTATAGGTAACTCTCGGTCAGCACCACATCTGTGATTTGTCGCACACAATGACATCACTAAGTTACTAACATCACTGTGCGTAAAAAACCCATGGTCTGGTGCTGACCGCTCGTGAGAAATTCCAAGTTTGACTCTGACCGGGAGTGGCCTACAGAGCCTTGTTCTCTGAACAATGATCCATAGGTTGGAGTACAGATTTAAGGGTTGTTGTGGGAACACTACACTATAGATTGCGTTGGATCTTCATGGCTTTTTATTTTTATAAATTATTGAATGAGGTATAGTGTGGGAGATTCTTCATTCAAATAAACTATTTTTTTCCTGCGTTTATTTTTTCAACTTTACACTTACTGGGTTAGTAATGGGGGTGTCTGATAGACTCCTCTCCATTACTAATATCAGGGCTTGATGCCAGTTGACATTAAACAGCTGACCCTAAAAAATATTTCCCCAATTGCCAACACACCATGGCAATCAGAAAGTGGCAGGGAGAGGCACCAGGATTGGCTCAATTAATGAATGTGCCAATTCTGGAGCAGCAGCAGGCTGGTATATTTAGGCTGGAAAGGGCAAAATTACTATGGGCCTTCCCAGTCTAAAATCCCAGAGCTGTCTGCTTTACCGTGACTGGTTAACAAAAATAGGGAGAGCTCATGCTGTTTGTTTAATTATTTCGAAATAAATAATGTTAAAGAAATGTCTGTGTTCCCCTCTATTCTTGATAACCAGCAAAGGTAAAATAGATAGCTGCGGGATGCAGCCCATTACTGTCTGCTTTACATTGGCTTTTTTAATTATATACTTATTTATTATGTTAAAGCAGCAAAATGAAAGGCACTAAAAGGGTGCCCATGTACAACCCTGCCTATATGCCTACTCTAATCTAAACTCTCGCTCCTACATCAACTCTCCCTGAACTGCAGTGTGCCAAGCATTGCACACCCGGGTCTTATATAAGATCTAACGATGTAATATGGCCAGCAAATCACTGGAATGAAATTAACCAACATATCTATGGTATTACCATGATTGTCAGGCCATCCACACTTGTTTAGTGGCTAAGAAACAGAACATGCAAAACATGCGGGACAGAGCCTTTGCTGGAGCACCTGAAATACTTGTCCGAGTACCAAGAGTGCCCAAGCACACTTGCTCATCACCAGTAGCAATATATGCAGGGTAAAGTTGTAGCTCATGAAGGGCTCATCTCTATGATATCCACATGTCCTAATACTTGTCTCACCACTATACCACTCGTGCATAGTGATGAGACAAACCGTTTAATGTTTAAATTGAACCTCTAGCTAAAAATTAAAACATAAATTTGTCAAATTTTTACTCAATAAACACAATAATTTATTTTACAGCAAGTTTTTTATAGTACAAGGCTGTGTTCACAATTTTACTTTCTACCATTATCCGCTGCTTGTTCAGTGTCTAAATAGACCTAAATACTTGCACTTACTTTGAATCTTGGAACATATTCTGTGACTTAAGGGCCTAATTCACTCTTCAATGGTAGAACGATCCGATCAACAATCCAACTTGACCTAGATCACTTGAACGTTGTTCAATGATTGCTAGTGAAATGTCACACGTACAGATATCTTTAATCACACAGCAACGATTCTGCAACAAGCAAACGATACTTGCGGTCGTTAGTCCTTCAGTTATCAATAGGCGAGGTCGTTAACGACATCGTTATCGAGGTATCACACACACCCATGCTGCAGGTTGGACAAGTGATCATCGTTTGGTTTCAGGTCCTGTTCAAAAACCTCTGATGAACGATCTGCTCAATTATCGTTGATTGGATGTACATGTCACAATGAACGACTGAAAACCCACCTTGTTTCAATGATATTGTTAACGGTATCGTAGCGTAAAATGGGCCCTTTAGGGTACAGTCACATTGGCGATGCGACAACGATACGATCTGGTAGGGATTGCTGGTGCGTCGCTACGTGGTCTCTGGTGAGATGTCAAACAGTCAGATCAATACAGTTGGGACCCTGTCTCTCAGACCTGTATTATTGAGGTCGTTGGTCGTTGTCTCTGTCAAATGCAGCAATGCATGCTGGTAAGCGGGAGACTGACAATCAAAAAATGGTCCAGGCCATTCCGACACGACCAGTAATCTCACAGCAGGGGCCTGGTCACTGCTACGTGTCAAACATAGCGAGAACGCTGCTGAGGTCGTTGGTGGGTTACAAAACTCAGCAGCGATCTCGCTAGCAATATCGCTTAGTGTGACGAGGGCTTTAGCAAATCCACTACAGTGGTGGCAGAAATTCAATTAGGAGAAGCTTCTTCTTGCACTGTAGATTATTTACACTTAATTTCCAAGTCACATAAGCTTGTTTGCCTCTTACACCTATTGCATTAGCCTTTGCACTATTTTAATTTTACAGATTAATTTGCTTTTAAGATTACAATACCCTGGAATATAGCAATATGATTTTCTTAATCCATTTTTAAGTAATGCTGTATCTTAATTAGTCTCTGGAGGTGAGTGTGTTAATAATAAGATTATGTTGAATAAGAATGATTAGAAAGATTCGAAAACAGATTGAAAGTTTTACTAGATCCTCATCTGAAATTGTCTTAGGCTAAATTCACATCTAAGGGGGGTTGCGTTTGTGTTTCTATGCGTTTTTTGACTGCATTAACGCATATAAATGCAATGAAATGCATGTGTTAACGCACCCATTGATTTCAATGGAAAACACATTGAAAACGCAAATAAAAGCGCATGTCATGTTCTGCAAAGGCAGAACGCATGCGTTTTTGTAAACTCAGCCCAAAACGTTGCAGTATACGTCTTGGCCTGCGTTTTGCAAAAACGCATTCGCGTTCTGTGTTTGTAGAAAATGATATGCACTTTTATTTGCGTTTTCAATGCGTTTTCCATTGAAATCAATGGGTGCGTTAACACATGAATTTGGAATGCGTTTTTTGGCACACATGCTGTCAAAAAAGGATTGCTAGCCAAACAGAAACAAATGCAGATGTGAAATGGCGCTTAGTAAGGGCTTATTCAGACAATTCAATAATTGCAAATGTGCATTTCTTTGAATGCCTGTTTCCTGATTAGCAGTCTGTTTAAACATGCTGGAAATCACATGAAAATCAAGCAAAATGCTTGTTCATCAATCAGATGATATGTGAATTTTTAAGCATGATGTTCCAAGCATACACAACGATCATATTAAAGATAATTATGTAGGTATAGAAAGGCAGTCAAAATGTCTAAACAGGCCTTAGGCCGGGTTCACACCACAGCACAATCCAATCCGGGGCTCTCCATTGTGAATCGGATAGCCCCGAACCGGATTTGCAAACAGAACCGGAGGGCTAATATGCTTTTTTGCAGCAAAACATCCTTTTTTGCAGCAAAATGCGCATCTGACTGGATACAGTTTTTGCCCTTAGCTGCATCCGGCATAATATTGGGTAGTTGCATCCTTTTTTGTGTACTTCTTGATGGATCCGGTTCCCCCATTGGTAGTTTCTTAGTGGAGGGCATTTGCTTACTGTGTGTATATATATATATATATATATACATATACACTGTTATAGTGGAACCCAAGACCCCTTTTTCTTGAAATCAAGCATGAAAATGTCTCTGTCACTGCAGGATTTGTGTTTTTAAGTGAATCAATATAATGAAGTTGCACATTTGAGAGCTGTTGCATGGGAAAAGGAATGGAGAAGATTTGAACAAAGACATCAGCAATTTTGGTTGCAACCTATTACTTCGCGGGGAATGAGACATGGTGTATTGTATACTTTATACCTGGAGCTAAGTTTATGGACTATCTGCGAATGATTGCGGCAAGTTTCAATGACTTCCTGGAACGCGTTCGAGGATTGATTACCAGACAGAACACATGTTACCACAGAGCGGTTTCTCAAGAGGAGCATCTGATTTTAACACTAAAGTAGGCCAATTGTATTGTATCACATCTTGGTATTTAAATGGTAGTAGTATTTTGAACATCTACTAGTTTTGATTTATTCATTTGCACAGATTCCTGACACAGGAGAAATACTATCATTGTTGCTCTTCCATTTCAGTGTTGGAATTTCTGCCCTCTCATGAATTATAAAAGACACCTCCTGGGAGTTGTGGGAAGTTTTACATGAAAAAATCATCCCCCATTCCACAATAGAACAGTGGATTAAAATTGCAGATACAACTTCCCTGGCAAAATTTATAGAATCACCTGGCTCGGAGGATGTCCAGTCAGTATTTAATTTTGTAGAGAAAAAGCAGGTCACAGACATGGCACAAAACTAAAGTCATTTCAAATGGCAACTTTATGGCTTTAAGAAACACTTAAAGAAATATTGAAAACAAATATGCTAGCCAGTAACGGTTATTTTTCTAGACCAAGCAGGGGGAAAAATTATGGAATCACTCAATTCTGAGAAAAAATTTATGGAATCACCTTGTAAATTTTAATTCCCCAAACTAACACCTGCATCAAATAAGATCTGCTCGTTAGTCTGCATCTAAAAAGAAGAGATCACACCTTGGAGAGCTGTTGCACCAAGTGGACTGACATGAATCATGGCTCCAACAACAGAGATGTCAATTGAAACAAAGGAGAGGATTATCAAACTCTTAAGGCCGCTTTACACGTCGCAATATCGTTCCGATATTGCATACAACTTCACGGGAGTGCGCACGTTTTTGGTACTTGTCCAAGATCGCATGGGAGATGTTACACAGGGAGATATCGCCAGGCAACGCAACTACGATGTAGTATGCACCTTTTTCACACTGTGTCTGAGCAACTCAGGGAACGACCAATTAACCTTGTAGTGAATAGGGGAAGTTGCGCTCCAAATCGTAGTTGCGCTGTCACACAGCACGATCCTGCCAGATTGCCTAGCCAATATTGCACGGTTGAAGAGCATGCACAATCCAAAAATGATATTGTAGTTGCATCGTTTTTGAGTCACGTTGCCCATTTAGACGACACAACGCACGAACGATATCAACTGCAACGCCCGTACCAAGTGACTTTTTATCGTAGTTGCGTTGCGATATTGTGACATGCAAAGCAGCCTTTAAAAGAAGGTAAATCAACTCGCAATGTTGCAAAAGATGTTAGTTGATCACAGTCAGCTGTGTCTAAAATCTGGTCCAATATACAACAAATACAAACAACATGGGAAGGTTGTTAAAGGGAAACATACTAGTAGACCAAGGAAGACATCAAAGCGTCAAGACCAGAGACTTAAAGCAATATGTCTCCAAAACAAATGAGGAATGAATGGGAGGAAACTGGAGTCAATGTCTGTGACTGAACTGTAAGAAATCGCCTAAAGGAAATGGGATTTACATACAGAAAAGCTAAACAAAAGCCATCATTAACACCTAAACAGAAAAAAACTAGGTTACAATTGGCTAAGAAAAAGCAATTGTGGACTGTGGATGACTGGATGAAAGTCCTATTCAGTGATGAATCGTGAATCTGCATTGGGCAAGGTGATGATGCTGGAACGTTTGTTTGTTGTCATTCCAAAGGGATTTATAAAGATGACTGCATGAAGAGAACATGCAAATTTCCACAGTCATTGATGATATGGGGCTGCAAGTCAGGTAAAGGCACTGGGGAGATGGCTGTCATTACATCTTCAATAAATGCCCAAGTTTACATTGATATTTTGGACACTTTTCTTATCCCATCAATTGAGAGGATGTTTGGGGATGATTAAATAATTTATCAAGATGATAATGCATCCTGCCATAGAGCAAAAACTGTCAAAACATTCCTTGAATTAAGACACATAAGGTCAGTGTCATGGCCTGCAAATAGTCCAGATCTCAATCCAATTGAAAATCTTTGGTGGACGTTGAAGAAAATGGTCCATGACAAGGCTCCAACCTGCAAAGCTGATCTGGCAACAGCAATCAGAGAAAGTTGGAGCCAGATTGATGATGAGTATTGTTTGTCACTCATTAAGTCCATGCCTCAGAGACTGCAAGCAGTTATAAAAGCCAGAGGTGGTACAACAAAATACTAGTAATGTATTTGAGTGTTGTTTTGTTTGTTTGTCATGATTCCACAAATGTTTTTCTCAGAATTGAGTGATTCCATAATTTTTCCCCCTGCGTGGTCTATAAAAGTAACCGTTACTGGCTAGCATATTTTTTTTTCAAGATTACTTTTAGTGTTACTTCAAGGCAGAGAGTAGCCATTTTAAATGACTTTAGTTTTGTGCCGTGTGTGATCTGCTTTTTTTCTACAAAATTAAACAACTGAATGGACATCCTCCGAGCCAGGTGATTCCACTATTTTTGCCAGGGGTTGTACATTTTGGGAGATCTCTCAATTTCCAAACTGCTTGGGTGCTGTCGATGAGATATATATTCAGATTATTAAACCTGGAGGAACTGGCTCAGTATATTACAACTGCGAAAAGTATTTTTCTATAGGAGTAATAGCAATTACAGATGCCCAATACTGTTTTGTAGCAGTGGACATATGAACGATGAAATGACTCCCAGGTCTTCAAATTGTCTGCAATGAGACGTTGTTTATATTTTAATGATTTTAGTTTTCCACTTCTAAGATTGTTTCCTGTCACAAAAGGAACAACAATGCCTTTTGTTCTCATTGAGGATGAAGCTTTCCAGATGTGTGAAAACCTGCTGAAGCCATGTTCCAGTCGTGCATTGACTGACACTAAACACATCTTCTATTACAGACTGAGAAAAGCAAGGAGAATGGTGGAATGTGCCTTTGGACTTCTAAGTAGAGATGAGCAAACTTTTCCGTACAAGTTTCACCAATTTTAAATTTGACACAAACATCGACGATTCGGTTCGTGATCAGAAAACCAGATAACTTTACTAAAAAATCGATTAACATGGCTTTGTTTGGGGAAAAAGTTTGAATTTCTAAAAGGGTTCTAAAATTTTCCTTAAAAGTTTGGGGCCAAAATACTCAGTGGAAGACCTGGTGGCTGAGATCGGGTCACTGCGATTGGGTCTACCAGTTTTTTCAACATAGTGAATTTAAGGGAGCTTTAAAAGAAAGCTTCCTTGAGTTTCTAGGTGTTGGGGCACCTGCAGGCTGTGAATTTTTGGATGAGTGACAGATGTGACAGCAGCTGTGAAATCCAGGAACCTTAAAAAAACATCCCTTTAAGAGAGCCTTTCATTTTTTAATTTTTTAATTTTATTTTTTTTTTAGAGAGAAAACCTTTATTATTGCAGAGGGACAGCAGCATGTGAGGCCATCTCTTCTACACTTATCTTCCATCAATTCAAATAAAAATAGCATATGTCCATTATATGCTTTAACATACACGGTCTGTTCACACTCATAAAACACTAAAATATGGATATTGCTTCTTGAAAATGTGCAATCCCTTTCTTTCCATACATTTAGAATACATATTTTTGGCAAGTGCACAAGTGTGTTATAGCAATAATCTAAGATCTGTTTGTGCATTGCTCAATAGCCTTATTCATCATTCCATATGAATTGGTAGTGAGCTGAAAAAAACTATTTTCTTTTTTATATTTCTCCTCCAAATATGATAGGCTTCAATCAATACCCCCAAATGTAAGCCTAGTTGTTACATGTGGTGCTTTCTGCAACCCACCCCAATGAGTGATTAATGAGCAGCTAGGCAACAAGATTGGGCAAACAATAATATCCCTTAAGTGATTGGGACACCTTTGTCAACTATTGTGAGAATAGACTGGGGTGTTGGACAGTGAATTCAATATGTGTTTACAGATGATATTCATACAGAAATCCGCCCAATTAAAATGAACAAGAGACAGACTTAGGTCAGACTTGATTCTCCAGTTGAGCCATTTGGAGGCTCTTGATAAAACAGACCCTGAGCCTCACCTTCCTCCTCAGATTTTCCATATACGACACCAGTTGAGAGCATTGATGCTACAACAATATGAAAGGGGAATGAGATGCCTTAAAACTACCCATTATGCAGCGGGTGACAGAGCTGGGACTGTGTTGGCTAGGAGAATTAAGAAACGCTTTGCTTGCACAATGATTGATTCTATGAAAACTGCTGAGGGGAAGATTGTGAGGGGCCCTGCGGAGATTGCGGATGTTTTTTCGCGATATTACGCAAGCCTCTACAATCTGAAGGATGACAAGGACACTCCGCAGCCAAACCTGATCTCTATTGACCAATTTTTAAACAAATTACAACTCCCATCGGTGTCGATGGAACACCTAGCTGAGCTGAACTTACCCTTCACTATTACTGAAATAACAAAAGTTATAGCTTCCACTAAAATACATTCAGCACCTGGACCAGATGGTTTCCCTAACATTTGTTATAAGTCTTTCTCTGCCCAGCTAGCTCCACATCTACTCCGTACTTTTCACCATTGGCAATTGATGGGAACTATACCCCCAACCGAAGAAGAGGCCACCATCACCACAATCCCTAAGCCAGGGAAGGCTACGGACTCTCCGAGTAACTACAGGTCCATATCATTGTTAAATTGTGACTTAAAAATCTTTTTAAAAATTTTGGCCAATAGAATTTCCCGCATTGTACCCTCATTGGTGGATGCAGATCAGGTGGGTTTCGTGGCTGGAAGGCAGGCAAAATATGGAACCAGGAGGATGTTGGACCTCATTGGAATAGCTGAGTTGAGGGGGGTCCCTAGTGAGCTCCTGTCCCTGGACGCTGAAAAGGCGTTTGATAGGGTGCACTGGGGATACCTCCGATCGGTGTTACAGAAATTTGGATTTTCTGTCCCGATCCTGTCATCAGATCTCAGCTTATATTCTAACCCCAATGCTAGGGTCCTCGCCTCCGGCTTCATGTCTAGACGGTTCTCCATAACCAACGGCACCCGGCAGGGCTGCCCGCTCTCTCCGATGATGTTTGCCTTGGTTGTGGAGCCGTTGGCCGCTTCTATCCGTGCTGACTCCCATATCTCTGGCGTATTGGTTGGAAATAAAGGTCATAAAACTGGCTTACGTATATGCCGATGATATTATCATTTTATGTACTAACCATCAGAGTCTTTCCCGGCAGTCATGTCTCAACTCACATCATTTGCTCATTTATCTTATTACAAACTTAATGCGACAAAATCGGTGGTCTATCCGATACAAATCCCTCCTCGCCTTTCGGCTCAGCTGGAGTCTTCCTTACCCTTTAAGTGGAGTCCCAGAGGCATTCCCTATTTGGGAGTGACCTTATGTTCATCCTCCACGATAGTGGCGGTGAATGTGGAGTCCGTCAGGAGGACACTTCAGCAGAGCCTGGACAGTCACCCCATTCAGGAGTTATTGTGGATGGCCAGGATTCAAGCCTTCAGGATGATTCTTTTACCCAAAATTTTATACTACTTCCGTTGCATCCCGCTTTCTATTCCTAACAAATTACTAACTAAGATCCAAAATTTAGTCAATTCTTACATCAGGGCGAGAAAAAAGCCCAAAATACCCAGAGCCGTAATGTACCTCCAGTTAAAAAAGGGAGGGATGGGTATGCCCGATTTAAAATCTTATCACAGGGCGGTGATCCTAGAGGAGGCTAAGGCGTGGTGGAACTCCACAGACCAGTTGAGTTGGATTCAAATTGAAGGACATGTCATAGGAGGTGGTGACCTCCGTCGGGTCTTGGCTGCGGAATCCTTGAGTATGCTGAAGAGAGCCCCGCAGTTGGCAACTATACGCGCTCTCTTGGAGTGTTGGAGGCAGGCGCTGAAGGGTTGGACCACACTGCCTGTGTTGGTGGTCCCCTTCTTAGCCTTACAATTACACATACCCTCTTTGGATGTTGACACTTGGGGCCGGGCGGGAATTCAGTACCTAGGCAACTTAATATCCAATGGTAAACTAGTTTCATTTGACGATTTGACTACGAACACCCCCTCACTCAAGCAGACCGTTCTACAGTTTTTACAACTTAAACACTTTTTGGCATCAGATTCTTGTCTTCCGTTTATCCGTCAGATGTTGCCCTCCCCCACTCCCTTCCAGACCTTTCTTTTGTCGGACCCCCACAAAACAAAAGGCCTCTCCATGATTTACGCAGCTTATTTACAGGCAGATGGGCCAAAGAAATTAGAGTACATGCTGAAATGGGAAAAAGATTTACACTTTGTCTCTAGTGTAGATGACTGGGAGGAAGCCAAGAGATCTTTTTCCCGCTCCACTCGATGTATATATATTTGGAGAATTTGAAAAAAATACACCTGAGATGGTACTTCCCCCCGACCAGGATGGCAAAAATTGATAAGCTTGGCTCGTCACTATGTTGGAAGCAGTGTGGGGGACGGGGGGATTTGGCACACATGTGGTGGTCCTGCCCCAAGATCTCACCTTTCTGGCATTTGATTTCTTGCTTGATTAAGACTGTAGTTAGTACTTCTATACCGCTCTCTCCACAGATGGCCATTTTACATTTTGGGCTGGGAGATTCTTCCATCGGAAGTCCGCAAGACTGTAACATACTGTATATCCTAATAGCGGCTAGACTGTGCCTGGCAGCGAAATGGAAGGCCTCGGCTCTCCCTGCCCTCACTGAAGTGATCGATAGGGTCAACTCAATCTTCTGCTTTGAATACTATTTGGCCTTACTGCATTGGATAAGAATCCACTTTGGACGCATAGTGTTTGTGGGCAACACACCCTTTAGCTACCCCAGTTCCACATTATTGATGATGATGTTATACTTGCACTTATTCTATACTTACATTTATGTGCCTTTTAATGTTATCTTAGGTGATCTTTTTGCCTGTAAAGATGTTATGGTTTTTCACTTATTGGGACTGTCATGGATATAATATATATTGTATTACATATTGATGGCTTTCCCCCCTTCTCCCCACCTCTTCCATCCCCTTTCCCCCCCCCCCCACTCTCCTGCTCTCTACTTATTTGAATTTGATTTTTGTATGATTTCTGCATGATTGTTAATGCTTGAAATTCTTTAATAAAAAATTTAACGTTGAAAAAAAAGAAGGGGAGGACAAAAAAACATAGTATTAGTCTAGTTATTACCCTGTAGGTTTCTAAGTTATGTAGCACCATCATATTCTGTAGCGCTTTACACATCATCAGTGCCCCTATAAGGCTTAAATTCTAAATACACTGCTCCACCATGCTGCCCTTCATATAGAATACATTGCTATTGTTGATACATTACATATTGCTGTGGTTTGCAGTTTGCATTTCCTACAATAATACAAAATCAACTTTTTTTTTTTTTTTTAAAAACCTGATTATTCTCTACCTACACATTTGTCAAAATGACAATTTAATTGTTACTTGAAATGACTGAGATGTCTCCTTAATAGTACTTCACGATTTGTGTTATTTCAGGATGGTACATTTTATAATAAGCCATTATAGTTGCATTATTTTGATATCACAAAATAAACACTCTACACAATATTATTATTCATTGTTACTAACCCAGTATGGACATTTCTGCAGATTTCACTGTTTAGTGGTTTGTGGATGTCTAAAATAACAAAATATATCTATAATTATAGACTAAAAGCTAAACTTCATCTCTTTTTATTTATGATTTTCCCGAGATTGTCTTTGATTCTTAGCAAAAAGAATAATGGTAAGTATTCAGCCTAATGTGAGCCTGATTACTCCTGGGTGCATGGAGGTTGCAGGGTGGCTAGCCCTGTTTTACATGTGTGACGTGTCACCTATGAGTAAGGATCACTAAGGATCTGAAATGCGTCAGATGTTTGATGGACCCCCCTTGTCCCTTCCTTCTTTCCCCATTTTAACATATTTGTCAAGTACCGTCTAGGATTTTAAAGAATGAAGAATAAAATCAAGTTTTAACCGCTTAAGGACCATTGAGGATCCTGGTGCTGGATTTTTTCATTTTCCTCTTTGCTTCTTAGCATCAAAAGCTGCAACAGCTATTTTAAAATGTGTACCTGTACAAAGAAGACAAAGCTACAATTAAAGGGGTTATCCGGGATTTTTATTATTAAAATAATGTGCCCAAGCACTGACAGGCAGCTGCCACCTACCTGCCCGTTGTGCCCAGCGCTAGTCACCACCATTCACCCCTAGTGGTGACTGACTTGGTAAAACAGACCGCTCCTTCTTGGGACAGAATGGTTGGGTAAAAAGAGCAGAGGCTTTTCTGCTCTGCTCTGTGGAAGTTGGCGTATAGCCAATGTCATGCTGATTAACAGCTGGCTCCTAGATACCTGATTTTGGGAGCCGGCTGTCAAACACAGTGACGTCAGCTATGCACCCATTGACAGCGGGGAGAATCCGCACCTCTGTTGATGTGACATTAGTGGAAGTGGCAAAATCACTGACAGAAGCGGTCTCATACTGCTTTGTGTCAGCGGAGAACGGTCACGGTCACAACAGGCAGGGAGATGGCAGCTACCTGCCTGTTGGTGTGTGTGTGTGCAATGTGTGTGTGTGTGCAGTGTGTGTGTGTGCAATGTGTGTGTGTGCAATGTGTGTGTGTGCAATGTGTGTGTGCAATGTGTGTGTGCAATGTGTGTGTGTGCAATGTGTGTGGGTGTGCAATGTGTGTGTGTGCAATGCTACATGCTGCAGTGCCGGCCCCGGGAGCAGAAGAGCCTGTGCAGCTGCCCTGTGGACTGTGGGGGGCTGGAGGCAGAGACAGAGCAGCCGGAGGATCACAGTGAGTGTAAAATAAATGTAAAGTAAATAAAGATAAAGTTGGCTGCACTGTGCTTGTGATGGGGGCCTCCAGCCGCAGTCCTCCTGCGCTCACCCCTCCAGCCTCCGTCCTCCTGCCCTCACCCCTCCAGCCTCCGTCCTCCTGCGCTCACCCCCCAGCCTTCATCCTGGTCTAACCGCCTGCCCACCATATACTGTGCTGCTAACCACTGAGCCATCATACTTTACTAACCACAGAGACATCGCGCAGTGCTAACCACTGAGCCACCGTACAATGCTAACCACTGAGCCACCGTACAGTGCTAACCACTGAGCCACCGTACAGTGCTAACCACTGAGCCACCGTACAGTGCTAACCACTGAGCCACCATATACAGTGCTAACCACTGAGCCAACATATACAGTGCTAACCACTGAGCCACCATATACAGTGCTAACCACTGAGCCACAGTATACAGTGCTAACTACTGAGCCACCGTATACAGTGCTAACCACTGAGCCACCATATACAGTGCTAACCACTGAGCCACCATATACAGTGCTAACCACTGAGCCACCATATACAGTGCTAACCACTGAGCCACCATAAACAGTGCTAACCACTGAGGCACCGTATACAGTGCTAACCACTGAGCCACCATATACAGTGCTAACCACTGAGCCACCATACAGTGCTAACCACTGAGCCACCGTACAGTGCTAACCACTGAGCCACCGTACAGTGCTAACCACTGAGCCACCATATACAGTGCTAACCACTGAGCCACCATATACAGTGCTAACCACTGAGCCACCGTATACAGTGCTAACCACTGAGCCACCATTTACAGTGCTAACCACTGAGCCACCGTATACAGTGCTAACCACTGAGCCACCGTACTGCGAGTGTATGCCCCTGCGAGTGTATGCCCCTGTGTGTGTATGCCTCCCCCTTGAAAATAAGACCGGGTGCAACGTTCGGAGCAAATATATTACTATATTCAATATATTAATCTCGCCCGGCCCCTGACGGCAGCCCGCCCATGTCATATACAGCCCCCGGCCCCCATAGGGCTCCCAGTGGCGCAATAAGTCTGCTGGGCACAGGTGCGCAATGTAGGCCCCCCACCTTCCGCGTGCACGTTGGTCAGATGTATGGGCCCCGTGTAACATTCTAAATCCTATACTCACAAATTGACCCCTCTCCCCCTTCATTATGTATTAATGTCCCTTATCCTGCTGTATATGGTCCTCCTCCTGGAATATGGCCTTTATCGTGGTATATATGTCCCCCATCATGGTTTATATGGTCCTCCTCCTCAGCCACCATAGTCCTCCAATTATTATAATGCCTCCCCACATTCCTCCATACATTACAATGTATTCCCATAGTCCTCTATGTATTATAATGCACCCCATAGTCCCCCATTCATAAGGTACCCCCATAGTCATCCAATTATCATAATGCAACCCCACTATCCTCTATATAGTATAATGTAGCCTCATATGCCTCCATACATTATAATGCACCTCCATACAGTATAATGCACTCCTATAGTTCTCTTCCATCTATTATATAATTGCCGTAGCGACTTCCGTCGGAGCGGCGCTGCTTCCGGTGGCTTGGTTAGCGAGTCCGAGCTGCCTCTCCTGGACTCTGTCCGTGGCCGCGTAGCGGCCACGGCGACTCCCGAAGCAATGCCCGCAAAGCGGGCATTGCGAGTCGTTGCAGCCTCGCGAAGCAATGCCCGCGAAGCGGGCATTGCGAGTCGCTGCCACCCACCACTAACCAAGACACAGAAGCCTCTACTACTCTACTGTACACCGCTATAGTATACTACAGTCCCATGCCCATAAGCGCCATGGGACTGTAGTATACCATCGCGCTGTACACTACACTCTCCTGCCCTTCTCTACTACTCTACTGTACACCGCTATAGTATACTACAGTCCCATGCCCATAAGCGCCATGGGACTGTAGTATACCATCGCGCTCTACACTACACTCTCCTGCCGTTCTTACACTAAGCACCGACCCGCCCCGACCCGCCCCATCTATGCCCGCCGCCGCCCCATCTATGCCCGCCCCATCTATGTCCGCCGCTAAGCCCCGACCCGCCCCATCTATGTCCGCCGCTAAGCCCCGACCCGCCCCATCTATGCCCGCCGCCGCCGCCCCATCTATGCCCGCCGCCTATGCCCGCCGCGCCCCGACCCGCCCCATCTATGTCCGCCGCTAAGCCCCGACCCGCCCCATCTATACCCGCCGCTGTCGCTAACACCGCCGCACCCCTACACCCTAAGCCCCGACCCGCCCCATCTATGCCCGCCGCTGTCGCTAACACCGACGAACCCCTATACCCTAAGCCCCGACCCGCCCCATCTATGCCCGCCGCTAAGCCCCGACCCGCCCCATCTATGCCCGCCGCTGTCGCTAACACCGCCGCACCCCTACACCCTAAGCCCCGACCCGCCCCATCTATGCCCGCCGCTGTCGCTAACACCGACGAACCCCTATACCCTAAGCCCCGACCCGCCCCATCTATGCCCGCCGCTAAGCCCCGACCGCCCCATCTATGCCCGCCGCTGTCGCTAACACCGCCGCACCCCTATACCCTAAGCCCCGACCCGCCCCATCTATGTCCGCCGCTGTCGCTAACACCGCCGCACCCCTATAGCCTTAGCCCCGACCCGCCCCATCTATGCCCGCCGCTGTCGCTAACACCGCCGCACCCCTATAGCCTTACCCCCGACCCGCCCCATCTATGCCCGCCGCTAAGCCCCGACCCGCCCCATCTATGCCCGCCGCTGTCGCTAACACCGCCGAACCCCTATATCCTAAGCCCCGACCCGCCCCATCTATGCCCGCCGCTGTCGCTAACACCGCCGCACCCCTATACCCTAAGCCCCGACCCGCCCCATCTATGCCCGCCGCTGTCGCTAACACCGCCGCACCCCTATACCCTAAGCCCCGACCCGCCCCATCTATGCCCGCCGCTGTCGCTAACACCGCCGCACCCCTATACCCTAAGCCCCGACCCGCCCCATCTATGCCCGCCGCTGTCGCTAACACCGCCGCACCCCTATAGCCTTACCCCCGACCCGCCCCATCTATGCCCGCCGCTGTCGCTAACACCGCCGAACCCCTATACCCTAAGCCCCGACCCGCCCCTTCTATGTCCGCCGCTGTCGCTAACACCGCCGCACCCCTATAGCCTTAGCCCCGACCCGCCCCATCTATGCCCGCCGCTGTCGCTAACACCGCCGCACCCCTATAGCCTTACCCCCGACCCGCCCCATCTATGCCCGCCGCTAAGCCCCGACCCGCCCCATCTATGCCCGCCGCTGTCGCTAACACCGCCGAACCCCTATATCCTAAGCCCCGACCCGCCCCATCTATGCCCGCCGCTGTCGCTAACACCGCCGCACCCCTATACCCTAAGCCCCGACCCGCCCCATCTATGCCCGCCGCTGTCGCTAACACCGCCGCACCCCTATACCCTAAGCCCCGACCCGCCCCATCTATGCCCGCCGCTGTCGCTAACACCGCCGCACCCCTATACCCTAAGCCCCGACCCGCCCCATCTATGCCCGCCGCTGTCGCTAACACCGCCGCACCCCACCCGCCGATACCCCTAAGCCCCGACGCCTATGCCCTAAGGCACCGCCGCCCCTGACCTCCCGCCGCTCTCCCCTGCCCCTCTCGCTAAAGCCCTACACCCTAAGCCCCCGCAGGTCCCTAACCTAACGCCGCTGTCACCTAAGCTCCTACACCTCTAACCCCCGCCGTGCCCTAGCTAACGTCCCCGTCGATCACTTACATGCCTTCAAGTCATCTGATCGTCCGTCCGATCCACAAGTCCTCCGTCCGGCCAGCCGTCCTCTTCCTCCCCCCGGTGGTCTTCTGTATTCTTTCCGCCATCTCCGCCTCTTCGTCCGGCCCCGGGGGTCTTCTGTCTTCTTTTCGCCATCTCTGCCTCTTCGTCCGGCCCCGGGGATCTTCCACCTCCGACGTCCTCTTCGTTCTCATTCACATACAATGGAACTAAAATCCCCCATTGTATCTCAATCAGATCTGAGGCCCTCTTCTGATTGGTCGATGTATACTGCCCTCAGCCAATCAGAAGAGCCCCTCACAACTGACACGCAGTTCTCATTCAGGTCCGACTTCTTTTTCCCCATTGACATACATTACCGGTGTGTCGGCGATTTTATGCCCGCCCATCTGGTTCTATTTCTCGGCCCTAAAATCGACGACACACCGCTAATGCATCTCTATGGCCAGTCAGCCCGATTTCGGATTGAACGCCGACCAATCAGAATTCGAGCTCACTGCCCATAGACATGCATTAGCGGTGTGTCCGCGATTTTAGGGCCGACTAATAGAACCAGGTGCCCGGCCATAAAATCGCCGACACACCAGTAATGTATGTTAATGGGGAAAAAAAAAGGCGGACCGGAATGAGAACTGCGTCTCACTCTGTCTTAAAAAAAAAAAATATTAAATTAAATAATAAAAATAATCATTTAAAAATAATAATAAAATAATAAATAAATCATTAAAAAATAATAAATAATTAAATAAAAATAATATTAAAAAAAAAACAAAAAAGGTCGGACCTGAATGAGAACTGTCTCTCCGTCTAACCTAAAAAAATAAATAAATTAAATAATAAAAATAATCATTTAAAAATAATAAAAAAATAATAAAAAAAACATTAAAAAATAATAAATAATTAAATAAAAATAATATTAAAAAAAAAAAAAAAAAGGTCGGACCTGAATGAGAACTGTCTCTCCGTCTAACCTAAAAAAAAAAAAAAAATTAAATAATAAAAATAATCATTTAAAAATAATAAAAAAATAATAAAAAAATCATTAAAAAATAATAAATAATTAAATAAAAATAATATTAAAAAAAAAACCAAAAAGGTCGGACCTGAATGAGAACTGTCTCTCCGTCTAACCTAAAAAAAATAAATAAATTAAATAATAAAAATAATCATTTAAAAATAATAAAAAAATAATAAAAAAAATCATTAAAAAATAATAAATAATTAAATAAATATAATATTAAAAAAAAAAAAAAAAAAGGTCGGACCTGAATGAGAACTCTCTCTCCGTCTAACCTAAAAAAAATAAATAAATTAAAAATAAAAATAATCATTTAAAAATAATAAAAAAATAATTAAAAAATCATTAAAAAATAATAAATAATTAAATAAAAATAATATTCAAAAAAAAAAAACAAAAGGTCGGACCTGAATGACAACTCTCTCTCCGTCTAACCTAAAAAAAATAAATAAATTAAATAATAAAAATAATCATTTAAAAATAATAAAAAAATAATAAAAAAATCATTAAAAAATAATAAATAATTAAATAAAAATAATATTAAAAAAAAAAAAAAAAAGGTCGGACCTGAATGAGAACTCTCTCTCCGTCTAACCTAAAAAAAATAAATAAATTAAATAATAAAAATAATCATTTAAAAATAATAAAAAAATAATAAAAAAATCATTAAAAAATAATAAATAATTAAATAAAAATAATATTAAAAAAAAAAAAAAAAAAGGTCGGACCTGAATGAGAACTCTCTCTCCGTCTAACCTAAAAAAAAAAAAAAAATTAAATAATAAAAATAATCATTTAAAAATAATAAAAAAATAATAAAAAAATCATTAAAAAATAATAAATAATTAAATAAAAATAATTAAAAAAAAATTGAAAAAAGGCGGACCTGAATGAGAACTTTGTCTCCATCTTACTTAAAAAAAAAAAAAAAAAAAATAATAAAAAAAATTTTTTTAAAATAATTAAAAAATAATACAAAAATAATCATACCAAAAAAAAACACAATTATAATTTTACAAATAATTATCTAAATTTAAATAATAAAATAAAAAATTAAATTAAAATAAAATAACATAAATAAATAAATAATTACAAATTATTAATTAAATAATTTAAAAATAAGATACAGAAATAACAATAAAAAAATTAAAAATAATAATTACAAAAATATTATAAAAATTTTACGATTATTAACAATTATTTAAAAAAAAAAAAAAAAACAAATTAAAAAAAAAAAAATATTACAAATAATTATATCCAAATAATAAAAATAAAAAAACATACTAATCAAAAAAAAATTATAAAAATTTTAATAATCACAAAAATTATTACAAAAATATTATTAAATAATAACAAACAAAACCAAAAAATTTATAAAAAAAATTAAATAAAAAAAAAAAAAAAAAAAAAACACACACAGTCGTTGCTATTACGCTATTTATTAACGCGACTCGCTGATTGACACTTTACAGTCCCGTCGAATTATGGCTCTGAGCCGAGTCGTCTGCCCGCTGCAACCAGCGAGCCGCCCATAACATCGCCTCTTTTCTCTATCTCTCTCCATAGGAAGGCGCCGTCCAATCACAATCGCCGCGCCTTTTTTGAAAATACATAGCGACCAATGACATTCATGGCGCCAGCTTTCTGAAGTTGCCGCCCTCCAATCAGATAAGCCCGCTTATTTATCGCGCGAAATTTGAATCTTCTACCTCTTTGAATCCTCTTTGTGGGAGAACGAGAACCTATCGCTGCACTATCTCTTGGAGTATTTTTCTGCCGAGAAATCCATCCTTCCTGAGGGTCTTTCGAGGACAACGAGAAGCTACCGCTGGACCGTTTGTTGGACAACATTTGAGCCGAGATATCCATCCATCGTGCGGGACGTCGGGAAGCAAGCGCCGGATCGGGATCTGCGATTGATCAGCTAAGATATCCTTTGGACAATCTACCTTTTCACATCAGAAGCTATATTCCTGATGCTGACTTTTATTTTCACCTCTTTTTTACTATCTTTCTTTTTCACCACTTTTACTATTTTGCGCCATGCAGCGCCAATCGCCGCTGCATGGAGCGTCCGCCACTGTTCGGACACTCCATGCAGCGCCAATCGCCGCTGCATGGAGCGTCCGCCACTGTTCGGACACTTCGCCGCTGCAAGCGCCGACTTCTGCGCTACAAGCGCAAACTTCGGCGCTTCTAGCGGCCTCCGCGGTCTATGAGACCGCTGTGTCCGAACACGCATTCAGGCGCCGCCCGTACAACTCGCCGCTCTAAGATGGCCAACGCGAAATCTTCATTCATAAAATGGCGCTAGACTTCAGCCGCCATGTGATTGGCCAGCGGAATCTTCATACACATGGCGCCGTCAATCCGGTTGGTCGGCGCTATTGTCTGAAGATGCCGCTGTCCTATCACAATTCAGCGGGGCGGAGCTATAGACTTCCACTCTCCCGAACGCCGTGTCCGAAAATCGCTCCAGGGGCTCGGCAAGGAAAGTTCCGTGCATTTTCAAAAT
Source organism: Allobates femoralis (assembly GCA_033576535.1). Classification (NCBI taxonomy): domain Eukaryota; kingdom Metazoa; phylum Chordata; class Amphibia; order Anura; family Aromobatidae; genus Allobates; species Allobates femoralis. The sequence goes on along the minus strand of JARQOC010000003.1, from coordinate 727,372,064 downwards.
TCCCGCCGCGATTCTGATTGGTTCTTCTTTATGGCGCTTTGATTCCGATTGGTCGCCGCTCAGCGGGGACTTCGAAATTTTTCTGCCCGAGCGCCTGGTACGATTTTCGGATATGCCGTTCGGCCGGCTGGAAGTTTGTAGCTCCGCCTCGCTGAGTTGTGATTGGACAGCGGCATCTTCACACAATTGCGCCGACCAACCGCATTCACGGCGCCATGTGTATGAAGATTACGCTGCCCAATCACACGGCGGCTGAAGTCTAGCGCCATTTTATGAATGAAGATTTCCCCTCGCCCATCTTAGAGCGGGAAATTTGAATTTGTGAACTATGAAAAAGTGAAAGAGCTGTTTTCACAGTACAATCTCACAACAGACTATATATTCCTAATGCCTATGCTTATATTAACCCTTTCTTTTTACACATTATATATCAGCTACATTTATCCATAGTGCCCTCTTCTTTTCATACTTGATTAACCCCTTCTATTCCACTTCTCCTCTATTTGCTATCTGACTATGTACAGTACTAAGGCCATTGTAATATTAACCCCTTCTATTCTATTAGTGCTACACTGCCTATCTCACTATGTTCTCTACTACGGCCATTTTAATATTAACCCTTTCTATTCTATTCGTGCTACACTCTCTATCTCACTATGTGCTGTACTACGCCCATTTTAATATTAACCCTTTCTATTCTATTACTGCTACACTGCCTATCTCACTATGTGCTGTACTACGGCCATTTTAATATTAACCCTTTGTATTCTCTTTGTGCTACACTCCCTATCTCACTATGTGCTGTACTACGGCCATTTTAATATTAACCCCTTCTATTCTATTAGTCCTACACTGCCTATCTCACTATGTGCTGTAGTACGGCCATTTTAATATTAACCCTTTCTATTCTATTACTCCCACACTGCCTATCTCACTATGTGCTATACTACGCCCATTTTAATATTAACCCT